>QLTV01004095.1:197628-217977 GCA_003457575.1 Thermophis baileyi
GTCCCCGCATCATCTTGGTTGCTCTTCTCTGCACTTTTTCTAGTCTCAACATCTTTGTTATGGTGTGGTGACCAAAACTGGATGCAGTATTCTAGGTGTGGTCTTACTAAGGCTTTACAGAGTGGCATTAGTACCTCACTTGATCTTGATGAATGATCGTAAGTCGAGAATTACTTGTATTGGTCTTGTTTTATCTATAGTTTATTTCTGTAATAGCCCACCCCCCCCAACTAGGCATTTCCTTGTTTCCCTTGTTTTAGATGTTTTATATACTGTTCTATTTTTTTCTAATTTAAGGCTAAACAAATTTTCATACCACTGCTGGATTCAAAATTGGATACATGCAGACATGAGATGAAGAAAAATTGAAATATAAGCAATAGTAAATTTGTAACACTATAGATATAAAATAACTTTATAAACTTTGTAATTACATTTAATTTGCTTAAGTATTTTAACGTCTAAATTAGAAAAGTTTAAATTATTCAGATCTTATTTGAAAATGATTAGCAAAGGTGCTTAAGTTTAGCTCATGTTATGCCATTTCCAGTTTGGACCAGTTTTTCTCAACCTTGTCAATTTTAAGATGTGTGGCCTTCAACTCCTAGAATTTCCCAGCTGACTGGGATTGCCAAGGTTGAGAAATACTAGTTTGGAGGCTAGATACAACATCCCTCAAGGATGGTTTCTGCCTCTTTGTACAGGTAATCTTTGACTTACGATGACAATTGAGCCCAAAATTTCTGTTGCTAAGTGAGAGAGTTGTTAACTGAGTTTTGCCCCATTTTATGATCTTTCATGCCACAGTTGTTAAGTTAGTAACACAGTTGTTAAGTGAATCTGTTTCCCATTGCCTTTGCATGTCAGAAGGTCACATAAGTTGATCACATGATTCTGGGACACTGCAATTATCATAAACCAGTTGCCAAGTATCCAAACTTTAATTATGTGTCCATGGGGATGCTGCCACATTGTAAGTGTGAAAAATAGTCATAAGTCACTTTTTCAGTACCGTTGTAACTTTGAATGGTCACTAAATGAACTGTTGTAAATTGAGGACTACCTGTACTTGGTTTTTCCAATGTAGATTTTGGGACAAAGAAAAGGATGCATAGACGTACCTGAGTCTGTTTCTCTGGCATTATATTTTTTCTGCAGTGCAGTTGAATGTCCTAAAAGCATTCTAAATAAATTAATTTTTAACCTATTGTCCTGACATGTGAATAATTTTGCATTTATTATGCTTGATTTGCAGCTAAGAAAATTATTTTACTCTAATGGAAAGACTTTACCACACCCGACTTAAAACCTTGGAGAGAAGATGTTTGGTTATACTTTCTACATATCAACAGTCCTTTTATCAATACTGTGGCAAATCTGATCAATATTTCTCAATGTGTGCAAGGTTTAACCTGCATTTTAAGTCTTGAATCATTGTTCTATACATACCCATTTCATCATTATTTCCTGTTTAAAATTGGTCTTTCCTTCTTTTTATTTATCTCTGTGGATTTTGCTTTGTTCTGATACTGTTTTGATACTATATTTTTCCTGTTTATAGATCAAGAATGTTAAGCATTAGAGCCTGACAAGAGCCTGACAAGTGAAGTCAAATATCATGATTATATGTTTCCTACACTCTGGATCCCACCAGCTATGTCTCTTGCTTCTTTTCTTGAAGATAAGCAGAAACTCGGTTGTTCTCATTATATTAACTCTGCCATTCTCTGTCTTTCCCTCATGGCAGCTGTAATTGCAAGAGATTGCTATTTAGTTATTTCTCCTGGGGCAGTCTGATCATCCTGGCCTTTAAGAAAGGTTGGATCTATAGCTCTGTGTTTGTGTGTGCATCTGAGGGAGATTTAAAAAAAGAGAGATGTGAAAAAATATACAACTGCTAGAAGAATGCTGTGTCAAATCTGAAATACTTTTTTGATTTTGAAGTTTCTGATTTGCATCATCCACAGACTGGGAAAATAATATAGAGTCAGTTTTGGTCTCCTAATTCTCTTATATGTTCCATAAGTCTTCCAATTGAAGAACAGGTTGCTTTAAAAAGATGCCAGATCTCCTGACTCGTTTTTAAACTTTCACTGTGAAATAAGGAAATTTTGCAATTGGAATAGGCATTAAAAAAAAAAAACCTCAACGGCTTACAAAATAAGAATGCTTTCAGAATAAAGACACATACTAAATATTATGCCAGTTGAAATATCTAGGAATATCCCTTTGTTGTGACACCCTTGTTTAAATAATGAGCACAAATACAAGCTGTGTGTTTTGCTTAACCATTCTATTAATCTTTTATCACCTGTTATGAAAGCAAGCAAATATAAAGTTGCTTCCTATAAAGGTATATGTCAGATGTGAATTAAATCATAGCAACAATAAAAGAGCTATAAGGGATGTTTGCCCCGGTGGAGATTCATCAGAACTGTGACATTCCTTTATGATGCATTAACCTTAGCAGAATGCCAAATGGTTAAGGTAACAGTTTGCATGCTTACATTATATATTAGATAATGCATTAAGCGCCTGATCCAGCATGAAATATCCAGGGCATTTTGGACCAAGCAAACTCGGATTCTGATTCCATAGCAGGGTGGTTGGTGATCTCATATGAAAAGTCATGTTGTTTCAGAAAACAAATGGCAAAAATACCTCAAGGTTGACTCAGCCTTCCATCCTTCTGAGGTGGGTAAAATGAGGACCCAGATTGTTGGGGGCAATATGCTGACTCTGTGAACCGCTTAGAGAGTGCTGTAAAGCACTGTAAAGCGGTATATAAGTCTAAGTGCTATTGCTAAGTCTAAGTGCTATTGCTATTGTTTCATTTTGCACTCTGCCTCTGCTTCCTGCTTCCCTCCTGCTCTGCCTTTTGAGTAACTATTCCCATCCAGCAATGTGAGTTACAACTGGCCTAAGGCTTTATATTATCTCTGTCCTTCCAATCATGGTCTTCTTTCTTGATTCCCTAGTGGATTCTATACTATTTTTGCACAGTTCTACACTTGCCACTCTCTGTATCCATACATGTCCAGATGAAATCCTATTAGTCAGAAATGACAATAAAAGGACCATTAACACCAAAATACTTTTTCTAAGGTCAGAAAACATCTTCTCAGAGAAAAATACCATCCTATAGACTAACTCAAGAATAAGCTCTTTGATTTCAGGATGGGCTTATTTCCAAGCATAGCAGCTGGCTGCTTAAAATTGTAATTTAACCATGTATCTTGCCCAGAGTCACTGCTGTGAGATGGGAAGTCATATAACCATGTTTAAATAAATAGATGATAGATAGATGATAGATAGATAGATAGATAGATAGATAGATAGATAGATAGATAGATAGATAGATAGATAGATAGATAGATAGATAGATAGATAGATAGATAGATAGATAGATAGATAGATAGATAGATAGATAGATAGATAGATAGATAGATAGATAGATAGATATAAATTTTCCTTTTCACAGAAGGACATTTTGTTTTTTGCATTATATTACAACATTGGTAAAGTTTAGTTATTTATTAAATTTGTATGGCGCCCATCTTACTATACAAAGGAACTCTCATGCTGTATTTCCAAGACCAGAAACCCAAAATAAGAAAGTCAGAACACAAAATAAGATTTGTATGCCCTGCCCTAACTTTGGAAATTTAAGGGACATTGTAGAGATTTGTTTAGATGAATGTAGATAAGCACTGTATGTTTTAGTACTTATCTATCTATGGTTTACATATAAGCAAAAGGGATAGCCAAATCGCTTTACACAGCATGATAGTGTATCCAAAGCAATGTTAAGAATCAGGAAATGTGCACACATGGCTTCATGGAATCCACAATAATTTAATCTAATACAAATACTCCAGTTTTTCTTGACTTTTGAAGCTTTGAAATGTTGAGGTAAACTATAGCCCTGCTTTAAAATCTACCTTATCATAGATTTGGGAACAATCTACAGTATTCTGTTGAATTTCTTTGATAATAGCTTTTTCGGAGAAATTAATTTAGACATAAAGATAAATATATATAAACTAGCACTAGATAGGCCAACTAAGAGGCAACACCTAGCTAACTTTTGATTTTGGAAGAACCTAAGCAAGAACAGACTCGATTTATAAATCTATGCAGCACTTTGGATTCAAAAGCAAAATAAGTGCTTCAGAGCATGTGTGAGTGCTCACATAGCTCCCAGCTGCAGCTCCTTCAAGCAGCTGAATTTTTCCTGTACAATTTCCTGTACAGCTGCAATGTGTTCCTGAAAAAAAACCCAAACATTTGATTGAAGGAATTGGAGAAAGATGCAACATGCATTCCAAAATACCTTTTTGCTTCAAATCTGAAATACTGCAAAGACTTACAGGTAAATACCTAGATGGGAGCCCATTAGGAGACACTCACAGTGTCAGATAGACTAGAAAATGGGGGGGGGAAGAATCCCAAAATAAAACAATAGAAAATGATGTCTTTATTATTGCCAAGAAAAACTACATGGATATAATTCACCAAAAGCTTGAATCAAGTTTAAGTCAAATCAGACACTGGACTCAACAGAGATTTTATTCTATAATTAGACATGTAAAACTGCTGTCATTCCAAACAAAACCACTAACTGAAAATAGGGACATCTGGTGACAAATTACTGTATTACAGCATATAGAACATGACTACTAAACTGATTATTAACATTAATAATTTTCTGGCCAACAAAAGCTATAGATAAGATTAAAGTTAGCAAAGACTAAAGTAAAAACAATACAATAAGACACAGAAAAGAGGACAATCATGAGATCAGGGGTTACTTTTCACAATTGAAAAGAAGACATAAAGGCTGACATCTTCAACAACTTGCAGATATACAACAGTGCTGTATAATTAGCACTAATATCTACTAAGTCAACACAGCATATTATGTACTATTATTATGCAGTATATATATTATTCAAGTGTTGAATTTTCCTTTTATGAGAGGCATGATAAACATGAGAGGCATGATTTTCCCAATTTTCTGAGGGAGGTCAAGGACAAGATTGGGGGGAGGCTAAATTGGGGCCTTAATTCAGTGGGGGAGCATTGCTTTTAGACACCTTACTGAGCTTTCTGGTTACAAATATTGTAAGAATAAGACTATCCCATATTATTTGGAAGGAAGCCCACTTAATCTCCCTTCATTATTCTGATACAGACTACCAGTAATTTGTACTAGTGCAAGAAGGACTGGGCTAATCCAGGACTTCTGCCTCACCTTTCATCGAAAATCTATCCAGTTGACTATTACTTTGCTACTGATCAGGACAAATGTGTACAGATTAGCAATGTGAAATGAAAGCTGAATGCCTGATTGCTGGCTCAGGCACTTTCTGGTATGGCAATCCACATGTTACATCTCAAACTGCTCAGGTTTAATCCCGGACACTTTGACCAGTTATGGTTTGGCAAGATTTCGGTCTGAGAGACAAGAAGTGGAAAGAGGACAGTTTTGTGTTTTCTTAAAATCATAAATTGTCTGAGGGACCATTATTTTAAAAATGTGGTGTCTTGAAGCATGTGCTCTGCAAAGGAGCTTGTTTTTAATATCAAAAACTGAGCTCCCAGCTGCTCTAGGCAAACAATCCATTTCCAGTTTCACTCAAACTACCTTATTTCAGCAAATGAACTTATGTTTTTAATAACTATTTAGCTATTGCTCTTATTAAACAATGAGAGTTTACATTTGGATAAATGCTTTTATCACCAAACTCTCAAAATAGGTACCTTCATGAAATACTAGGAAAAAATATAAGATTTTATTATTTAATATACAAAAGCTTCCTCACTCAGTCTTCATTTCTCCTTCACCATACTTAATAATTCTAATTTATTTTGCAGGATGACTGTAAGGATTACAGCTAGCTAATGCCCATGAAGTGCTCAGAACATTTGAAATGCTTTATAAAGGTTAGAAAATGTTATCCATGCTTGTTCTGATAACATTTCAAAGTAAATTTTTCTTTATAAGGCGCTTGTCTCCCAACTACAGCCATTTCTGTTTCTTTTCCTGGATCTTTAGTTCTACCGGTAGAACTAGAATTATATCTGTAGAATTGTCCAGCAGACTCTGGCAAAATGAGGTTATATAAAGAGTCTCAAAATAAATTTAATAAATATCTTCTTATTTTGTGGCCCACTCAGTCAAATGTATTCTTAACACATTAATTTATTGTCACTGTCTTTTACAATTAATATCATTATGCACAAATAATCTCAAATGATTAAACTGGCAAATAACTAATTAGACTTGTAGTTGTAGTAAATCATCAAAATGAAGTCATAGAGTATAGAACTAGTTTTTCTGAATATAATACAATGGAATGTGGGAATGACTTTGGGGAAAGAGAGCAAGAGATGCCACCTCAGAAACAATCAAACAAGAGAGGATGAGTCCCCCCCCCCCCAATGGCTTAAAAATCAAAAAAAGAAACTTGGGATGGACAGGCCCTAGTGGATCAAGCAGTTAAAAGTGGCAGCTGGAAATTTGTGCCTTCACAGATTTGCAAGATTCTGTTAAATGTAACCTTACAACAGACTAGAGTTAATTCATCTAGGCCTATATCCTGTCCAGTTTACTTCTGAGGGCTGACAATAACTCAGACATATGGGACTTCTTTTCTGTCTATTTTCAGTCATATTCCTTCAGGTTGGGTAGACATATACACCAGCGGTGGGTTGCTCCCGGTTCGGCCCGGTTCTTAGAACCGGTAGCGGTGGTGGGCGGGAGGCTCCCCCCACCTGCCCAGGATGCTTCTGTGCATGCACAGAAACGGCGCACACGTAAACCGGTAGCAACGGGTTTTAGAACCCACTACTGATATACACAGTTCTCCAGCCTCCTATTTATTTCTATCCACTTGACATAACACTGCTGAAATTTGCCAGCATATAAATATAATTTTAGTGGCATGATTTTTCCCATTCTACATTTAATCTCCTCACCAAAGTCTCAACGTTTCCAAATACACTTTTAAAATTTGGCCATTTTGCAGCCAAATTTTGGTGACATAATTTTCAGCCTGTGGGGAAGTGTTTGGAGGGAAGAAATGCTTAACCTCTTTTCTCTCCAGTGGTTTTCCACTCCCTTACTCAGCTTTACCAGTCCTATAATGAAAAATAGTCGTGCCCCTTTCTTCCAGCTGACTGGAAGAGAAAATCGCAACCTCTCAAGCCAAGATAATGTACTCATCCTACTACAGGGTAGTTTTCACCAATCAGGAATCTTCCAGATACTGTGCTCTAGAATATCCATCAGTTCCAACCAAAAACCTGGCCTAAGGAAATAGTTCACTTTAATCAGTCTTAAAAGAACTAAGCATTTTTAGCTTCAAGCATCTACAAGTAGAGGGAACCCTGGAATCTTGTTTCCCTTCTCTCTTTATTGCCTTTCACTATTGTGGAAGAACAATATCAAATCAATTGTGTAGAAATCTTTACTAAATTGCAGTGTTGCAACTTTTCCATCTTCTTCCTAAACTTTGCGATAGTGTTGGAGATAAAAAAATCTTTAGTAGCAACATAAGAAGTACAGTAAATTAATTTAGTGTAGTTTAATCATGACAAAAAGCTATTAAAATCCACAAAATTTTCTTATTATTGAGACACATTTTGGGATATATATTCCTGTACTTTGCCTTCATGCTGCCTGCCAAGAGCACATTTATTTTATGCGAAGGTTCTTTTCCAAAACAAGGCACGTTATTTCTTTTTTCCATTTAAACATATGCAATTTGTTTGATAACTTCCACCGTAATTATAGCCCACCCAACCTCTAAATAAGGTGTTCAGTTTGACAACATGTGTTTTCCAGAGCCTGAGAAGGCAAAACATTTATCAGAAACATTATGAGGAAAGGAACACCATATGAAAAAGAACTCTTCTGATTAAATTTCTCCATTCTGTCCTTTCCTTACATTCATTTCGTTCAAATAATATACACTGAGGAAGTGGACACTGGGTGTGCATAATTCAGTATGTAACTGTACCTCTTTCACTAATCCATCAATGTGGGTTCCTCGTAAGATATTCAAATATATTTCAACTACTTTTAATCATACTGTTGAAATAGGTTCAAGAAACTTTATTGGTTACCCTAATGGTACAAAAGTGTGAAAAGTCAAGGCATAACTCATAACATTAACTATTCTGAAATGTCATATTCATTTTCACCTTTGACTTATAACCATTGTCTTATAGAAGAAAATAGTAGGTAATCCTAAATCTTCATAAATGCTAGCTCGGTAATTATGGGAGTTGAAGTCCACATATCTTAAAGGTTGAGAAACTCCAGACCTACAGTATATTCCATGAAAATCTCACTGAAGTGAATTTGTGTAAAGCAAGATGCTGAACGAGTGAACAAAAGTGAGTTGAGGGATATGGTATCAAATTTTGTAACCCAAATGCATTGACAAATGTGCTCATACATTTTTAGAGCCTTATTTGTCTAGTCACACTCCTATTGAGTTATCTGCTTCTAAATGACTACAGTAGATAGATTTATTAGAGGGTGATATTAGGGGAATCAATAAAAGTTTTTTTTAATTCTCATCTTAAATAAAAGATTGAGAAGAAAAAAAATTCAATGCTGATTGATGTCCATTGATATCTCTATCAATGTTATTTAGTTGAAGCCCAATATATTTTCTCTTTTCCATTCCAATGCATTTTCTCCAAGTTGTAAATTAGATTTAAATTTTTAAGCATTTCCATTTTCAAAAGGAATAAAACATTTTAGTGTTTGCAAAATAATCAAATTTGATGTATCATTCTTTTTGTAATATTAAAATATCAAGCTTGGGCAACTAGAAAGATAGGGGTATAAGCAATGATCCTATCAAGGCTTCCATTTTATTGTTCCTATTAAAATCTTACCTGATTGCTATAATTAATCAACTGAGGAGAACAATGTAAGGATATTCCAGTACCTCCTCACCACCCAGCTCCACCATGCTTCACATGCTAGACCTGAAGTCTTTGAGTTGAGTTTGATCTATACACATAGGATCCCCGTGTAATTTATAACCTGACCATGGGTTCCACACAAAATTCCCTACTGCAAATCTCTTGAAGAACATAACAATGTGATTTAACAACAGGGATATGATAGAAGAAACAACTTCTCCATATCATGTATATATTTTTATTAAAACCTTTAAACAAGAAGATAAAAATTAATAAAAATAATATAAAGAAAAAAGAAAAAGAAGTCAAAGAGAAAGCAAAAAGTTCAAGAAAATAAAAAAGTTGAAGAAAAAAAGAAAAGAAAGAAAAGAAAAAAAAGATATAAAGAAGCTTCCAATATTCTTCACAGCAGTTATAAATATAAATATATTTCAACCTCTTTCTCTAAAGTTACATTGTGTTACTCTTCTTTCTATAATCTAGATATCCAAATAATAAATCACAAGTTCATATTTTTTCCATTCATGCAAAAAGTTATGGGACTTGCTGTCATCAATAAATGTAGATAATGTATTTTCTCTATTTAAAATCAGTTTATCCATTTCATCAAAATATGTTAAATTCACCAACTGTTCATCCATAGTAGGTAGTGTTCATACTTTCCATTTCTATGCATATAGCAATCTCTGTACAGTAATCATATATTTAAATAATAGACATGAATATTTCCATTTTAAACGATTATTGTCCTTATCTGAGCCCAGTTACTGCTCAGTATTGCTCCTCATGCATGAACCAAACCATTCTCAGCCCTAGGAAGATGAATTGATTAATTAATTATTATGATTATTATTTAGCATTAATAATTAATCAGTTAATTATCATTAACTAAGAAGTCTCTTTGTATGTATAAGCTCAGGGCTATTTTGAAATGTGAGTGACCTTTGCTAGAAATCTTTCAGACCTCCAACAGTGCTAAAGAAGTGATAAAATATTGACAATTTAAAATGGTGGGCAACCATTGCTTCCAGGAACAATAATAGCAAATAGAATCCATATCTTTTCCAATGGATCAAGATTAATGCAGCATTGGTGGATCCTACTGCAACAATCCTGGCAAGATGTATTAACATGTCCCATTCAATATAATATTGAAAACAATTCTGCATATAGTATACATAAAACTGCTGCCCCAGGTACTGTACATACAGTGGATAAAGAAATGTATGTTAATTAAATATTCGCTATATGTGATATATACAAAGTTTTCAAACTGATTTTTTGCATCTATGCAGAATGCCGCCTGGGAAGAAAATCATTTTACATTAGTACAGAAATTATAATAAGTTCCACAAACCAGAAGATCCTAGGCATCTCCAATTCTGGTTGTATATCCAAATGAAAATTCCCCCAAATTCACAATTGCATAGTCGGACAATAAAGGCATTGATCGGCAATAAAGTAATAGTGCTTGCTTGATTCTAGTGTACATAGTCCTTGATTTATTATCACAATTGACACCAGAATTTTCATTGCTAAGAAAGTAGGTTGTTAACTGACTCACACCCAATTTTGCCAACTTTTTGCCACAGTTGTTAAGTGAATCACTGCATTTATTAAGTAAATCATGAAGTCGTTAAGTGAATCTGGCTACCCCCATTGACTTTGCTTATCAGAAGCTGGCTGGAAGGATTGTGTGACGCCAGGATACTCCAATCATCATAAGTATATACTGACTGCCAAGTGCCTAAATTTTGATCATGTGATCAAAATTGTGTTGAGGATCTGCAACAGTTGTAATTGCAAAGACTGGTTGCAAGTCCCTTTTTTTCAGTGCTATTGTAACTTCGAATGGTCACTAAAACATGGTTGTAAATCAAGGACTACCTGCATTTTAAATTAGTTGCTTTCCCAAATACTTTGAAGGTATTAAATATTACTGTGGAATAAAAAGAATCTCTCCAGGGGAAAGAGTCTCATATTAGAAAGTGAACAGCTGAACAAGGGCAGATTAAACAACCATCCTCTTTTTAATCATCCTTCTGAAGATGCAGAAACAAAATGCTGTAAAAGCTCATGTACAGTCCTGTATTTTAATAAGCTTCTGTTTTTATTATAATCATCCCTATTAACATATCTCAGTGACAGTGTTCAAATTGCATCCCTCATTATTGTGATACAGTTTCTTTCACATACACATCACTAGTAAGTATATGCTTCAAAATGCCAGGTTAAAACAATATAACAAACAACTTCAGAGAATCTGCTTTAGTGGATAAGAACAAAATCATTCCAGCCTACCAGATGAATATCTTTCTCTACCGTTGACAGTCAAAAGAGCTGTTCCCTTTATCTGTAACTCTCATATTTATTTTTCCCACCTGGCTGGCAATGCAGCTCTGACATTCCTCTTTAGAATAGGTACCTTTGGTAGCTGGGCTACTCTGCATTTTCATAACCAGATAAAGGGGAAAGCTTCACCACACTATTGAATTTTCCATCTTTAAGGGAACTAAATAAATCATTTTCCCTTTGTCCTCCAACAGTATGAGTATTATTTTTCAGTTACTGGAACAAATCAAGATGTGCCTTCCAACTTATTCTCAGAGCAGAGGAAAGCAATTGGATGCATATCTCTAAGCAATCCATAATTCTCAAGGAGCCTTCAGACTTTTTAAAGTGTATTCCAACCATATCTGAAAAATTCTCACCTCTCTATTTTGCAGGGATTTGTGCTTTAAGATCTTTACCTTTGATTTTTATTAATCTCTTCTTACATGTTTAAATAAAATACATGATTTCCCAAAGAATACAAAAGGGAAAAGACTAGCGAAGTTGGGTGATCAAATATTAAGTAGGAAGGCTGGATGGTAAATCAGAAGAATCAGATACCTACACTACCAAGTATAGCAGACAATTGGAAAGACCTGTGTGTAAAACATTCCGTTAGCAAAATTCTAAATAGAAGTTTAATTCATTATGGACTATGAATACATCTCTAGCAATGGAGCCATTAGCATAAATATATTTCTTGCACAGGATTTTAAGTTAGGAGGAAAAAAAACTGTCAAAGAGAATGGCTTCCAACTAAATACAGCATGTGTAGAGATACTATAATAATTCAGTCTTTACAAGTTCCTATGCAAAAAAATTGTTTCCATTTTTCAGGACAAAATTGGTTTATTTGGTTTATCCACCAGGTCAATTTTATTATTGTTCTATGAAAGTTAATATTTCATTCTTGTACATCATCCAGATGGGGTAACTTCCATTAAAACAAACCAAATTGTTTCTTTCCAGCAGAAAATAAAAATAGGTATCAGATAAAGCATGTTAAAATCTGATGGAGATACTTGTACCAGAAAAAGGAAAAGAAACCACAACAATGCTTCAACCTACATGCATTTTACACTTGCCTGAATATTGTCGTTGGCATTATCATTGGCAATTATAATGCATATAAAAATTCTCATCTAAATCATTCATAATTCTTTGCCAGAAGGAAACAATTGTCTTACTGTTTTGATGAAATCAGCCCTTTCTTTCTGTACATAGCCTCTTCCTTCTAGTTAGATAACTGTTGAAACTTCTTGTTTTTCTACCACTACTGTAAAGAATTGAGCGCCAAAGAATTGAAGCCTTTGAACTATGGTGCTGGAGAAAACTCCTGCAAGTCCCTTGAACTGCAAGGCGATCAAACCGGTCAGTCCTAGAGGAGATCAACCCTGACTGCTCTTTAGAAGGCCAGATCCTGAAGATGAAACTCAAACTTGACCACCTAATGAGGAAGGATTCACTGGAGAAGAAACTAATGCTGGGAACGATTGAGGGCAAAAGAAGAATGGGACGACAGAGGTGGCTGGATGGAATCACTGAAGCAGTCGGCATGAGATTAAATGGATTCCGAGGGATGGTAGAGGAAAGGAAGGCCTGGAGGAACATTGTCCATGGGGTCGCGATGGGTCGGACATGACTTTGTGACTAACAAAAACAACAACAACAACAATGTACATAAAAGCTGGCTGTTTGTTCATGCTAAGAGTTGAGTTTATGCCTCTATGTAATTGGTTCTTTTCTATGCATTTCAAAATGACTATATAGACTGTCATTTCTTACATTATGATTGCTGCCTTTCATATTTACAAAACTACCGATTTTCCTACACATTTTCTACATGCAGTTTAAAGATCTTAAAATAGTCTTAAATTTACTGTTCTCAAAACAGTTTGGTTCATTTCCTTGAAATGTTTATTTAAACAAATCCCGAAATCAACACCATGCAAGATTGTTTAATATAGTTAATATAGCATTATGGGATTATCATAGCAAAGTGAGAAGTTCAGTAATGTAATGAAATATTCATTGAGAAATTAACCCAATTCTACATGCTGTGCCCAGTTCTAAAACATTCTGCATTAATGAAATATTTTTGTGTTACTGTACTTTTCTTTTTAATGAAGAGTGAAATTTCTTGCTACAGCTATACCAAAATTAGTTCTGTGATTTAATGATAAAACATTTTTAAAGGGTTTTTTTTTAACTTCAGTAGGATATTATGAACAATTACCAAATCATGTCTTAAAGTATTTATCTTTTACCTGAGTGCCTGATTGTTTGGTTGTTGCCATCTGCATTCAGATAAGAGAAAATTATGCTTTATCTAACTCCTTTTATTTGGAAATTATCTTGTTTAGAAACTCTCAAGATATGCTGGGATGATTGGCTTGTTACCAATAGTTAGCTATCATGAACACTTACGTAATCACAAACACTATTGCAATTCTAGTTTGAATTAAAATTTCCTATAAAGTTGTACACTTTGCCAATACGTGGCATTCATTCCCAAATCATTACATTTATCAGAATAGTTGAACCATGCTTTGACAATGGTTGACCCAAATTATTACATTAAAAAAAAGAAACAAGCTAAATCTTTCTGCTTAATCTACCATGAGAATAAAGTTTAAATTATTACATGAGGAACATAATCATGTTGATGTAATCAACAATAAAGTGATTAGTTCTCCAGTAAATTATAACATTTTTATAATTCTGTCCTCAGCCAGGAATAATTTTACAATGACAAACATTTCTTGTAACGGTTTGCATGCAGTAGATCAGTTTTAATATGACATGAAACAATTATTTTTATTAAATACTTCCCTAGAAGAATGCAGCACCAGAGGCCCTCAAAAACTTGGGAACAGCTCAGACTCCTTCTAAAATTTGCTGCCATATTTTTTAATAAATAAAAATAAATTATATTAAGAATGCTCCATGTGACCTATATGTAGTTAATAAATAATTAATATAATATTTAGTCAAATTTAATTTTGCCCTATCAATCCTATTTTTGGATTCGTGGTGGTGCAGTGGTTAAAATGCAAAATTGCAGGATAACTCTGGCCTCAGTCAGGAGTTCAATCCTGACTGACTCTAGGTTGACTCAGCCTTCCATCCTTCTGAGGTCAGTAAAATGATGACCCAGATTTTTTGTGTGCAATACGCTGGCATTGTAAACCGCTCAGAGGGTGCACTATGGAGCGGTATGTGTCTATAGTGCTATCTTCTTTGCAACCACTAATCCTTTATTCAAAAACTGAACAACACTGTTAGACCCTCCCCCCCCCAAATGTGAACTTCTACTGTAGAATGCTATATCATAAGTTCAAAAACTGATAACCATCTCCATGATCAAACTACCTTTTAAAGTATAGCAATATTCAATGGTTTGAGAAATAAGATGTAACGGTAAATCAGAACAATCTCTGGTCCAATATCCTAGTTTCATCACCATTAAGAAATAGCTATTTTTAAGGTATCACAAATTCATACATAACACTAAGCCATAGTTAATGCTATGTTTGAATGCCACTGGTTCTAATATTTATCCTCTATTTCCTCATGGGGCAAAGCAAATCACTCTATGAAAATTGCAATTCAAGAAGACCTTGGACAGTTATGATAAGTTCAGTGAGCCAAAGGTAAGTCTTTGGTTGCAATTTTGGTTTTTAAATATAGATAGGTTAAAGAGACAGACAAAGATCCTTCCAACCACCCAGGGTAATAAATAAGAACATTAAAATGTCAAAGGGTTAGTAGGTACATTCTAATAAATTCATTTTTCCAATGTGACAAATAGATCATCTGGGGACCCAGAGCATAAACTGGAAATTTTTCATTTATGCTCTGATGTTCCATCTGATGACCCATCCAAGGATGTGGGTCAGATTGCTATGATTTGTTTCTAGTGTCTAAAGTTTCTTGATCCATCCCTCCAGTCTGTTGACTGGCTTTCCATGGCTTAATACTGAAATATCTCTTTCCATGTAATATTTAGATTATGGGTTGAACTTAACCTCCAAATGAAATTAACAGAATTTAAATAATGATTAACTTTTCAAAATGATTTCACCAGGATCAGTGAATTTGAATTTGTCCTGACCTTTCTTCTGGGAGAGTTCTTCAATCTCTTGTATGAGAAGAGCATTCAGAAGATTAAAAGAAAGAAAGGAAATCAGTTGCCAGAGAAAGCAATTTTAGAATACATGAAGAATAAACAGTGAAGACTGAAAAGGTTAGAACCTTAAAAAATGTGAATTAAAAGCAGATTTGGAATCTTCCAGTTTTTACAAGATGTAGCTAATATTGATAAATAAATAAATGTGCCAGCTTCATTGTCTTTGTGCTATAGCTTGTGGATATTCAACAGAGAAAATAAAGAAAAAAAATAAATGTCCTATGTATTTATTATTGTCTCATGCTCCTAGATTAATTATTTGTCAATAGCAGGAATGCCAAAATAATCAATATTCAATTAATATCAGTTTTAGATACTCCTAATCATAGTTCAATTTAGCATCATTTGGTATTATTTTTAAAAAATTCCACTAAAAATTACAGTTTGTACTATTTTCCCTATTACATATATTTTGTATGCATCTTTTCCTAATATGTTTTCTTTTGAGCACAACAGGTGTATATTTTTGTATGCAATTTGTGAGTGAAAAATTTAAGTAAATCCACAATCTTAAGAGTAACCATAATAATCTACATATTAGTTCAGAAAATATAAATTAGGTCATAGTTATTAAAATTGGCCTGAATTATATTGTCTGGCATCCCTAACTCCATGTGAAGAAATTATCACTGTTGAAATGATATTATTTGGGATTTTACAGTGATGGGTGATTCCAATAAATGAGCAAACTTTATTTTATTATTACTTTCCTTATTTGTAGAAAAAATAGACAGTAACTGATAATTTCAATTTCATTGTTGAAATTCAGGAATTAATTCAGCTCTTATTAATTGGCCAGCATGACCAAGTTATTCACTTAGTGCAATTGACTAAGACCGTCAAATTATTCCTAATTTCAAAGGATCCTGCTTTTGCAAGTCTGAAAAACCAGTCCTTAGTGAATATTCAGTAGATATTGAGAAACCATTGAATTCTGAGACTCTGCCCTCTGACATCTCCTGAGCAAACATGCATGAGCCAATAAAAATAATACCTGTATCTGCTCAGTGTTACAGGCATCCTTCATACATGTGATAATCCAGACTGCTCAGTAAATCTATTTTAGATGCAGCATGCATTTAACCCAGCAGACAATAATTTTTCAGATAATTATATTTCATTTCTGCTAAGTTAGTGTAATACATTTTAATGCTATGTTGAAGAGGGCTACTTGATCTTAATGAGACCACATTTTGATAAGAGACTCTACTGGGATAAGAAATCATAACAGTAATGTAATCTAAGGTTTTGATTCTTGGTTCATTAGGCAACATAGATAGCTCTTCCGAAGCTTTGTTCCCAAAACAGAGTACAGATGCCAGGACTTTTATGTTCCCCTAAGGAGATTTCTCTGGGAACTCTCATTGCTTAAGAAATCAGCCTTTGAAACAGTGGAATAATTCCAAGTTTTCAACCATTGCTGTTAAAATTCTTCTTTTTCTCCTTGCAACCTAGAGATATTGCATCCTTTAGCACCCAAATTAATCACTCAGTTGATAGTGATCATCTGGTAGAAAAATACACGTTTCTGCCACTTTTGCTGATGCTCTACATCAAAGAAGTAAAAAACAACAAATTTTTCCTGTTCTATCAGGTTATTGTCTCGTCAACTTCCAGCAGATATGCAGCTTTCAAACTATGTAATATTAAAAGCTGACTCATAATAAGTGAAGGGGTGGGTTCTAACTTACCTTGCTGCCGGTTCGCTTCCTCCCATGCCGTGTGGGTGTGCCACATGGGTGCGCCTCATGGGCGCGCCTCGTGGGCACGCCTCGTGGGCACGTCTCGTGGGCGCGCGCATGTGCAGTTCCCAAAAAATAAAAATAAAAATAAAAATAAATTAAAAATGCCAAAAAAAAGATGGCGATGCATGCACAGTGCTGGAAAATCAGTTTCTGCACATGCACAGAAGAAAAAATAATTAAAAACATTTTCAAAAAAAATTTAAAAAAATAAAAAAAGATGGCGGCGCCCACGGACCGGCACCGACCGAACCAGATTGGTGACGTCATTGTGATGTCACCAGCGGATTGCTACCGGTTCGGGAGGACCGGTCCGAACCGGGACGAAGCCACCTCTGAGTGAAACCATCATGATCCATCAAGCCTGTATTGTCTATTTTAGCTTCACTCACCTGGAGTCCTCTAAGTACAACCAACTCCTATGGTTCTCTTTTCCAAATAAGAATGCTGGATATGTATCTCAGGGATACCAAGTTCATGGGTGCTGCTTTGCATCCCACAACTATCACCCAATAGTTGTATCATTCTGTCAATAGTAGAGCCAACTTCTATTTTTCCCAATTTTTCTTGCAAAATTATGCTCTTCATTATAACACAAAGAGAAAGGGGAAGAGAGCAATTATATTTTTAAACAATGATAAAGAGGAGAAAGCTAAAATTATAATATAATTCATGTATCTTTTCTATACCCAGAGGACCTTTTGCACTAATTTCTACTAATTCTGTATTCTGTTTTAGAATATTTCCATTCAGAATAACTGATATGCTTGTTCAGAAATTGATGGTGTCCAATGAAGCAGCATTTTATCAGGTCTTCTATATCTACAAGCTTGCTGACTTTTTTCAACTTCTGATGCTAAATGAGAGGTGCTATTTTTTGCATTGTAAGATTATTTCTCATCATTAATCACAAAATAAATGCCACTGAACATAATTGACTTAGTCACACCTAAAACATTATCGATTTAGAATTTCATCTGGCTAAAAATCGCAAGAATGCTTTTTGCTTTTTTTATAAGCAAAACAAAAGTATCAGATTTTTTAAAAGGGGGATTTAAATAAGAGATAATCAACTTGCAGATCTAAACTACAAGTTGCTGCCAATCCTTTCTTCCCTACCCGACAACATTCTGGCAATTCCTAAAGCACCCCTGATCCTGTTACCACATGTTAATGACACAGATGCCAAAACTAGAGCCTTCAGTCTCCAGCATGGAAACAGAGGAAATATGTAAAAATTATATTTTGATCTTAAAAGAGAGTTGGCTACTATGTATAATCACCACACTCATTATTCTTTTCCCCCACCAAAAAAAAAAAAAAAACCAGTTAAATTGAGCTTCTGGCTACCAAAAGGTTGAGTGGACCTGACAAAAATAGAAGTGACAGACTCATCCATCATACATACAGGTCCCACTTGTAACCATTTGAATCACAAATGAACTATATATATGTTAGATAGTGGGTAGAGATGACAGGAGACAGACTTCCAAGCAGTTCTTTATTTCAGCTCTTGTATCAGCAACCAGCAAAAAGCAGTCTGACAGCTTGCCCTTTTATAGGGAACTGTCAGATAGACCAGCCAATAGCGTTTGAGCTTTTTCCCGCTCAAACGCTGGACCTGGTTGGAACCATGCAACATAGTTGAAACAGTTAGAACATAACACCCCTCCCCTCCTGGATGGAGCAGTCCAGCATACGTAATCACGCAGGTAGGCGGGGCGTTTTGGAGCCCTACTAGACCTGCGCAATTCAGTTGGTGGTGAGGCAGCGGCCTGTGCAGACAGGGCTGCTGCCGCTCCGGGGCTCGAGCATGGAAGCTCCTGGAAGGTACTGGGTGTGGCCTCCTTCCGAGACACCCGGGCTTGAGTTAGCTAGGGGAGGAAAGTATGGTGTTACTGTTTGTGGGTTGATTAATTCCCCACGCAGTCTGGAACGTAATTGGTCCACATGTCTCTTCCAGAGGCGGCCGTCCTCGAGACGGACCTCGTAGGACAGGGGACCCAGGACTTTTTCGATGGTACCAGGTAGCCATAGGGACCCCTCGGCGTAGTTGCGGGCGAACACAGAGTCCTCTATGGAGAAGGACCTGGGTTTTTGTGCGGCTTCTGGTTTCTGGTTTGTGGCATAGCTAGGGTGCAGACGATCCAGAACGGATCGAAGTCTGCGACCCATGAGAAGTTCTGCGGGGCTGCGGCCTGTGGTGGCGCTTGGGGTAATATGTTGCGCCGTTAAAAACTTATCTATTCGGGCCTGCCAGTCCCCGGGGCCTAAGCGGCCTAGTGCCTCCTTGGCGGATCGAACGAATCATTCCGCCAAGCCGTTCGAAGCCGGGTGGTACGGTGAGGACAGGGCATGGCGTATCCCCTGTTCGGCCAGGTACCCCTCGAGGGTTGTGGCTGTGAACTGTGGCCCATTGTCCGTAACCAGTACGTCGGGGATATCGTGGGTGGCAAATAGACGCTGGAGGACCTTAATTACAGCCTCGGCATTTGTCGATGCCATGGGGAAAACCTCTAACCATTTGGAATATGCATCGACTATAATAAAAAACATTTGACCATGGACTGGGCCAGCAAAGTCGGCGTGTAGCCGGAAACCAGGGGCTCTTAGGTTGCTCCCAGTCGTGGACGGGGGCTTTTGGTGGCGCTGGCCTGGAGTCTTGACAGGGCTTGCATAGCCCAACCCATTTTTGGATCTCAGAGTCCATATTAGGCCACCACACGTACCCCCTGGCTAAGGCTTTCATCCGGACAATACCCGGGTGGCCTTCGTGTAAAGTCCGGAGAACCCCAGCTCGCTGGCTGGACGGAATAACCTCTCGGTCGCCCCAAAGGAGACAGCCCTCATGTTCAAATAGTTCGTGCTGNGTCTTGACAGGGCTTGCATAGCCCAACCCATTTTTGGATCTCAGAGTCCATATTAGGCCACCACACGTACCCCCTGGCTAAGGCTTTCATCCGGACAATACCCGGATGGCCTTCGTGTAAAGTCCGGAGAACCCCAGCTCGCAGGCTGGACGGAATAACTACTCGGTCACCCCAAAGGAGACAGCCCCCATGTTCAAAAAGTTCGTGCTGTCTTAGTTCAAACGGCTTGAGGTCTGGCCTGACACAGTCTCTCGGCCATCCCCTCCATACCCAG
>QLTV01004095.1:219698-244715 GCA_003457575.1 Thermophis baileyi
CAGTGACTCAAGAACACAGCTCTTTTGCGGTTGTCGGTCAGACCCAGCATATCGTTTGCTTCCAGGAAGCAGTCGAATCGCCGCATGTAGGAGTCCCATTTCTCCCTGGTCGGGTCGAAAGGCGCCGGCGGGTGGAAGGTGGACATAGCGGCAGAAGGAGGCAGGAAGATGTCTGCCTGGCTGGTTGAAAGTGCTGAAGAAGCTAGTCACAGTTCTTCTGGCCCAAGCCCTCGTCGCCACTGTTAGATAGTGGGTAGAGATGACAGGAGACAGACTTCCAAGCAGTTCTTTATTTCAGCTCTTGTATCAGCAACCAGCAAAAAGCAGTCTGACAGCTTGCCCTTTTATAGGGAGCTGTCAGATAGACCAGCCAATAGCGTTTGAGCTTTTTCCCGCTCAAACGCTGGACCTGGTTGGAACCATGCAACATAGTTGAAACAGTTAGAACATAACAATATATTTGAATCACAAATGAACTATATGTGTTTTACTTGGGATTAAACAAGGAAAAATAGTGTCTAAAATATAGGCGTAAATTCATTGCTGCAGTTAACTGAAACTGCCAAATCTGCAATTGTTAATATTTACAATTGGTGTACTTTAATTACAAATGTAATCAATAAAATAGAATTGTGAATGGATATGAGTATGAAAAGAAGACAGCTGAACAAAACAAACTGTTAATTAACCTATTGATTAGAGAGCAAGAGAAATATATTCTGTTTGAACAGTCATTCAATTACACAATGATTCACCCATAAATTCACAATGCATTTAGGCCTATAAGCATATAAACTATCTTATATTTTAGTGACAATATACAAAGAAACAGACATGAGAAACAGATCTTGCACATTTATAGTCAGTTCTAGTAGCTACTAAAATAATTAGAACATATTTTGATAGTGCTTATTCCAAGCCTCAATACATTTTGATTAAATAATATATTTTAAGCTGATTCATTCCTAGAGTCCCACAGTTCCCAGCCTCACCCTAGAGTTCCAAGCGATTTTTTTTCAAAGTTGAGTTAGAGTCATCATTTAATTTAATTTAATTTAATTTATTTGTCAAGCATATATGATTACAAGCAAAGTATAGACAAAGTATAAACATGATTGTATATATATATATAATAGTACAAGCATGATTATGAGTACAAGAAGTATGAATATATGGGTACATTAGGACAGGGACGGTAGGTGTGCTGATCTGTGATGGTATATAGATATGAACTTGGAAGACAGAAGGACTCATAGTCTAGGCCATGGATGTCAAACTCGCGGTGTCACATTGCCGTCACGTGACGTTTCGCAATGTTTTTTCCCTTTGCGGAGCTGGGGTGGTCGTGGCCTGCGCATGACGCATCCGGCAGCGGGCCGCCAGTTTGACACCCATGGTTTAGGCAATGATCTCATAGGAGACAGTTCAGTCTGCAAGTGAAGGGAAATCATGGGAAGCATTTCAGAAGGAATTCTCCCTAGTTTTTCCAGAGTCTAAAAAGAGAGGAATGAAGAAATACTTTATGTCTTCCAAGATTTTGTTTAATGTAACTTTACACTAAAGATAATGCTGATATTCCTAGTTAATGTTTCTTGCGTGGACTACTTCAAAAGGCTAAGATGATCCCTGAAGTAAAAAAAAAAAAGGAATAATTTCTAATGTCCTTGAGACTAATCCATTCCATTAATGCTAGATGGTGATCTCAGAGCTGGGAATCAGCATTAATTACTGAACTGTACTATACTGAGAGGAAGCTATATTGCCAATCACATCCCAATCCTCACTTGTTTCTAACTCCAAACCAATGATTCCATTTAAAATAATCCTCCAAAACATGCTCCCATGGCACCTTTTTACAGTAAATAGTTTTTGTCCTCCTGTTTCTTAGAAAGACAAAAATGAAGACTATTTCTCTGGGTGGGATGTCTGTGGAGATTTGCAGTCATCCAGGTCATGGTTGTCCCAAAGATGCTCTGAACACTCCTTGCTGGACTGTATACACTATGTTTTTCTTATGTTAAAGAATATTCAACTTAAGAAGAATATCCTTCTTATGTTGGTATCCAGTTTTTAGGATGGACAAGCCTCTGTTTTTGTGTTGGTGAGTTTGAAATATAAAGCTATGTGGTGTTTTCCAAATATCCATTTTAGCTTCTCTGATATACCACCCATGTAAGGAATGACCAGGTTCTGTTCACTCTGAGTTTCAGCTCTGCTTGACATTCTTTTGTTGGATTTTGACAGTGACTTAATAAAGGCCCACTTTATTAAGAGCACAGGCCTTAAGAGGTGTCTGTTTTCCTTCTTTTGCGCATCCCTGGAGTTGGGGATGTTTTCTGCCCTATGATGTAGTTTCCTGATGACTTCTAGTTTGTGTTGAAGTGATTGGTGGGAGTCAAATAGCAGATATTGGTTTCAGTTTTCTATATATCTTTATTTCTAGGTTGCCAAGGTCCAATCGGAACCTCACATTCTAAGAACATCAGCCTGTTGCCTTGGTGTTTTCCCTGATGAACTTGATATTTGAATCCACTGTGCTTATATGGTCTATGAAGGCCTGTACTTCCTGGACTCTAGCCCTGACCTTTGAACTATTGGCCCTTGCGCCAGCGGGTGCACTTACAACTTTTAATTCTTTGACATTTTTCATCAGAAATTTTGAATAAAGTGTGATTTCATGGTTTTTCAAATTTTTGATATTTAAGCATTTTTATTGTTTTAATTCAAGTTAAGCAATTTGCAGGCAATATCTCTTGCATCTATAAGTCTCATATTAATTCATTTTTCAGTAATCTTTTAATTTCTGATATAAAAGAACAACTTTTTAAGAAATGCTGGCCAGGCCTGATTAAAAAGAAAAAAGAAAAACTCATTTAATATTATTTAAGTATTAAAATTAGAGGCACAATGGCTCAGCAGCTTAAAAGAGATGCTGGATTTGTTGATAGAAAAGGTTGGCTCTCTGCATTTCAGCAATTCCAGTCCTAGCACTGCATCACAGAGTTGAGCTCCCAGCACTCACCTCAGCTTCTGCCAACCTAGCAGTTCAAGAGCATGTAAATGCAAGTAGATAAAATAGGTATCACTTTGGTGGGACTAACAGCCAAATGAAGAAACCAACTGGTGTCGAACTGGCCTGAATGTGAGGTGAAAACCATTAGAGAAAAAGCCCCAAATGACACTGACTCTCCCACAGAACTCCTACTATCCAGGGTGCACTACAGGGGGTGAATTAGCTGCTTTATGTATGGAGCTAGTTCGCCCCCTGTAGTGCACACTGGATAATACGAGTGTGAACAAACTAGCAATCTTAGTCAGGCAAACTACTACTCTGTAGTAATATTGTTGACTCCTGGCATTCATGTATTAACGCCATACACTAAATAAATAATAAGTATTAAAATAATAACCATGCTTATTAGAATAAAATGGAGTTAGTTTCTCCCTATCTATACCACTATCTATAGAAAAAGATAACATATTTCAGAAATAAAAAAATAATATGAGAATTAGTCATTTTGTCCATATGACACTAATAATAGCAATAGCAATAGCACTTAGACTTATATACCGCTTCATAGTGCTTTACAGCCCTCTCTAAGCGGTTTACAGAGTTAGCATATTGCCCCCAACAATCTTGGTCCTCATTTTACCCACCTCAGAAGGTTGGAAGGCTGAGTCAACCTTGAGCCGGTGAGATTTGAACCGCTGAACTACAGCTAGCAGTCAGCTGAAGTAGCCTGCAGTACTGCACTCTAAGCACTGTGCCACCTCGGCTATAAAACAAATAAGAATTTGTTTTAAAAAAGACAAGGAGCAGACAGCATCCGAAAGATGTCTTTCCATGTTATCTATTAGCTGGTGTTTCTGGGAATGTTAATGTAATCCCAAAACTTAAAATCAGAAAAAAATTGCCATTGTAACAGATTATTACAGGAGACATTTTGAAAATGTTATTTTGAGATATATATATACTGGACAAAACTATTACAAAACTCAATTAATCGAATAAAGTAGCTGATCATATCTGCAACCAATTTTTTAGTATGAAAAGCTATGGTTGTATTTATTATGTTTTTTATATTTATCCTTCCCAAATATTGTCTATCTGCACAGATGTCTCATGTTGGAAAACATGACAATTTAGAAATACAATAACCCACATATAAAATGTCAACATATGCTGAAGAAATATGTCTTGGGTACAAATATAGCAGGCTTCTGCCAGTGCTTTTCAAACAGTGACAAAAGAAAGTGATGTCTCAGGTGGTAATTACAATGATTTTGCATGATTGTCCTTCAGTCAGGAGGAATAGGGAGAAGAGAGACAACCACTTTTCTGTATAAAAAAGCATACTCTGAGAATAAACTGTTACTATCAGAACTAATTCTCCAGTTCTACTTTATCATTTGCTCTACAATTATATACAAGAAATAATTCAAGCAATTGTTATGGTTTATTATCATTGTTTTGGTTGATTGCACAGTCAACAAGATATTTATTCTGAATTTGGCATTTTTATCCACCTATTGAGTCCTTTTCAAAGATTTGGGATATGCAGATATTGTTATTTGATGATGTTAAAGATACTGTAGCAGGATGTAAGCTATTCTGAGTAAAGTTGCCTTTTGCAATTAATGATGGTGATTTTGTCAGTTGTGTTCAAGTGGTGCTCCAGTTGTTTTAGGATTGCACCAATGGTGTCTATTAATATTGGTACTACCTTTGCTTTCTTTTGCCATAGTCTTTCTATTTCTATTGCAGGTCTTTGTATTTTGTGCTTTTCTCCAGTTCTTTCTCTTCTATTCTGCTGTCTCCAAGTTCTGCCACATCCATTAGCCAGACATTTTGTTCTTTCTTATTGACTGTTATTTAGCCTGGGTGTTATGTGGTAGATGCTTGTCTGTTTGAATTCTAAAGTCCCAGAGCACTTTAGCTTCTTCATTTTCTATTACTTTCTCTGTTTTAGCTTCTTCATTTTCTATTACTTTCTCTGTTTTAGCTTCTTCATTTTCTATTACTTTGTCTAGTACTATTATTTTGTTTATTCTACTTTGTTCATTTTCTATTACTTTGTCCAAGCTGGCTGGGGAATTTTGGGAGTGAAATCCATACATCTCAAAGATGCTAGGGATGAGAAACACTGATCTAAATGAAGGAATTCAGAATACACCAACCCCATCAGATCAGACTAGTTGGACAGATACTCTGGGAGATGTGGTCCCTTAAGTAACCAAGCTCTACACCATAGACAATGACCAGCCTTTTGTATCACACACCCGGAAGCAAATTGGTAACCAGTGCAACCAAGGCATTCCCATTCCCACCTTATCATAATTACATAATATTTATATTTGTTCTCTCTCTCTCTCTCTCTCTCTCTCTCTCTCTCTCTCTCTCTCTCTCTCTCTCCCTGCCTCCCTGCCTCCCTGCCTCCCTGCCTCCCTGCCTCCCTGCCTCCCTGCCTCCCTCCCTCCATCTGTTTGTGCGTGGCTGGGTGGGTGGATGCGTGTGAAGTCTCTCATACTCCTTCTTGCATTACATATACATCCACCACAGAATGATGTGTATAATCAATTTATATAGCTCTCAGATCGTTTCATTTTTTTTATTGTTTTCAGGACAGTGGCAGATTGCAGCATTTTTCATAGGCTATCAGAAAATGAATCTTCTGTTTGCCCTACCTTAAAAGGATAACCTATTTCTTATATAAAGCAACTGTTTTTGTTGTTTTGTCCTATTGATCTCTGCCTCTCCTTTTGAAAAGCAAAATATTTTCTCCTTTCAAGTAAGACATTTCCATAATGTACAACGTGCGAGCACTTTTCTAAAGGAGCTATCTTGTTCTACAGAGTATCCACTTTGGTTTATTTTTTTCACCATATCTCTAGCTGTTATGGCTGCAGAGAGAACTCAGAAAATGAGAACTGTGATTGATTCAGAAACGACTCTTGGATGCTGCATCTATTCATCTCTATGAGATGTTCTCAAATACCCAGTAATTTAGATGTCAGCTAGTTAACAATATACTTCCTCACTTAACAAAGAAGTAGGCTTGTCATAAATCTAGAGACCTGGCAGGAGTGATATGTAGTAATATTGAGATTTGGAAGGTTTCATGTCCTCACAATTTTTTTGAAAAAAAAATTGAAATGTACTGCACAAGGTCACATTTCAGTTCATCTTTATTCTAAGGAACTACAGAAGAATAATAGGAACAGAGATTTTAAATATTTGACACACAGAGAAGCCTAATTAAATCTTGTTATATAATTTAATTTCTCTCTACCCAAAGCAGTAATGATTCCAGGCATAGCAGTTACTTATATTTGACTTTGTTTGGAAAAGGGCTTCACAAAGGAATCATCAGAATTTTTTACATACAAGAATATTTGCAGATATTTGAGGTAAAGCTTAGGCAGAATACATAGTACAACCTTTCTAAAGTAATGAATTATTATCCCAAATCAATGTTCAGATGAATCCAACTGTTCTGGTTGTTTTCCAGACCTTAAAAGTTTATTCTGAACATCTTTAGAGAGTGATAGATGACCACACCCTTTTCTACAACATAGATCCACACCTTGATTCCTTCATCTTTAGCAGGAGGTGTCCAAACCTGGCAACTTTAAGACTTGTAGAATTCCTCCATGTTGACTGAGGAATTCTGGGAGTTGAAGTCCACAAGTCTTAAAGTTGCCAAGTTTGGAGACTCCTGAGCTAGAAGTAAGAGGTGCTACTACAATAGAGAGCCATCTTATCATTCAGGACGGGGGGGGGGGGAACCAAGCATTTCTTTATACAATGCATAAACTATGGCATTCGCTAGAGAAGACTATAGAGATGTTTTTCAATGAGTTTGAGAATGGCATTGCTTTTATATCTTGTTTGAAGTGGGAGATTCCCACCTACTGATTGCTAGACAAATAAATTTATGGTTGGAGTTCAGATAACTCATTTTACTTTGTGAAAGAGCAGCAACAAGTAATGTTCCCTCCCGTAAGATATTTCCAGCTATTTCCTACTGATGTTGTTGTATATAGCTGTAGTTTGTTTATCAACAATGTGTTTGATTCAGTAGGCCTCTGATCACTTACTTATTCTCATCACAAATGTGACCTCTGGATAATTTTCCTGCTAGGGTTTTAAAGTACCGTATTTTTTTCCTTTTAATGCTTCCTTGAACTCACCAGTCTAGTTTGTCTTTACTTTATGGTATGCTTTACTTCATTGCAGATTAACCCAGCTCTTCTTGGCTGCTTCACAGAGTTAGGAACACCAACTCATCTAGGTCAGTGGTTACCAGGGTCATTTACTACTTCTACAGCTATTTTTACCAATAATGGTACAATAGTTCTTGCAGACATTTCATTACCAAACTAGGTAACATCATCAGATAACTGTAAGGAGTAGGGTTTGCTCTTATTCTATACACCAGTGGCTTGCCTTGTCAGAGTTGGGAGTAGTCAATCTTGGTGGTTCCTTGATTGGGCTGTTGTTTACTGTTAGCTTGTCTGGTTTCTGAGATGTTTTCGAAGCAGGGCAGTGTTATCCTTTTTGCAGCTTCTGTTGGTTGTGCTATATTAAGTTGAGCGATCAGGCACTTTTGGATGAAGTTGCATGGATATCCATTTTGTTGGATGGATGTGGTATAGATGATCTGTTTTCTTTTTCTGATGTTTAGGGTTACTGAAGCGTGTTTGTACTTGTCTACATAGAGCAGTGTGGTGGCCTAGTGGTGAAGGTACTCATCTACCACTCGGAAGGCTGAGAGTTCAACCCTAGGCAACAACAGATATTTCTCTCTCAGGGCACAAAGAGAAAATATCTGTGGTGAATTCCACATAGGCGTGAGGAAGGGCATCCAGCCAGTAAACGCTGAGCTCTGTTCAGTCACTCTGATTCTATCCCAAATTAAGGGTTACAAGGTTGTAAAAAGAAAGTTTGTACTCATCTAAATAGTGTTCTTAAAGCTTCTCTTGTGGGAGGTTGGGATGTTACTTGATTTACAGCACTTGATTTGTGTGGGTGATTTTATGATAGACGATCTCAAAACCCACCAACAGACTATTATAACCACACCAAAAAGTTAAATATAGTAAACCAGCCCTTTCCTAGATTATTAAAGACCAAACCCTCTTGCTACCTGCAGATCTTTCCATTCTTTCCATTCGTTCCACAACAATGGGCCAGTGTTCCTTTCCATTAGACAAACTCAGCTTTCGCTAAAAAATTTCCAAGATGGTACTAAACATTTTTGATGATTATAAAAAATTTGGGATACTGCTGACTATTTTAATCAAGAGGGTAAAATAGGATAGTTCCCAGAAACTGATTATGCAAATTCATTATGGTTTTCACTTAGATTTGTGCTATTCTACTACTTAAAATAATTATGTTCATTTCCAGTACAGGGTAAATCCATGTTCTTTTTTTTCCCAGTGGCTTATAAGGGATCCAACCTTCAATGTGGAGATTGTCACTCTGCCTGGCATCATTCCTCCAGGAGCTTTGTAGTGTAACATTTTTGGACAGCACCAAAAATTGACTGTAGCTGGAAAAGCGTAAAATTTGGCTTCTGTTCTATAAGCTATTTGCTATAGACTCCTCCTGATCTGCCTTCACAATTTTCTGACAGCCTCTCTTCTCTGGTAGAACAGCCATTTCTGTCCTGTCTTTAATGGTAATAGACTGACTACTGTACTTTATTGACATCAACAGCAG
The DNA here is from genome assembly GCA_003457575.1 of Thermophis baileyi. NCBI lineage: Eukaryota > Metazoa > Chordata > Lepidosauria > Squamata > Dipsadidae > Thermophis > Thermophis baileyi. The sequence continues at coordinate 228,424 of QLTV01004095.1, forward strand.
ATGTCTTTGTTTGGCTTGAGTCTCCTTCACCACCTGTCAGCGTATCCTCAGTAATACCATCAAGTTCTGAGAGCCTCATGCATAAAATCCTCCAATATACTGACAGTTTTTCAAGCCAGAAGCTTGAAGTCAGAAGAGTTTAATCCTTTCCTCTGATAGTTCTCCCCCATTAAAAATCCTTTCAGCATCTTGTCATTTCAAAATCTTCCTAGTTTATGTGCGTGTTGAATTTTCCCCTACCAGGTGCACAGGCCAAAGCAATGGGAAGCTAGTACAATAGGAGGAGCATCCATGCCAGTCAACAATGTCTCAGAAAACGGGGGGGGGGGTGTTTTAAATTTCACTTCCTGCTTCCCCCCCTCTTTTATTCTGCCCTAACTGAACAGGTACACCTTAGCTGGCATTCAATTTATTAAGTAACTTTAAATTAGAGTAGTTATATCTGAACCGGTCATCTACATGATAGCAGCAGAGATGTACAGAAAACTCAGATTCTAACGAAGTCTCATTAATTGGGTTTATTCTAAAAAAATGAAACTAAGTTACAGAATATTGGAAATTAGAAATTTTTGAACTATAAGTCTGTTTTATCAGCAAGTCCTTCCTGATATCCTTGATTTTTCTTTTAGTGCTCATAATTTAAGGGGGAGTTGGCTACGCATTTATGAGATACAAATAGAATGTCCATCTTTTCTTGTTCTGCAATGTTTTGCAAGGCTCCCTGCGTTCCCAGGTCCAAAAAAATGTCATTATATCATTTAATCCTGTGGTCCTGTTTTATACAGAGGCCAAACACATACTTCAGGCATACTGCCACTCAATAGGTGAGCTCCAGTTAGTTTTCATAGCTCATAACTGTTCATAGCTCTACACTCCATGAATTTGCTTAGTTCTCCTTTGAAGCTATCAAATCCAATAGCCATTGCTAAGACTTGAGGCAATGCACTGCAGAAGTGAATTGGAAGTTTCCTAAAGGGTTTTCTTTGTTTCTGTCTTATATTTTATCAATTCAGTTGAATGACTCCTGGACAGAAAAGAGATGGGGAAAATGTGTATTCAATTCCTATATTCATATGAAGAATCTGTGGCCCTCCAATAGTTGCTGGATCCTGGCTAGAATGATCAGTGATTCAAAATCACATACAGGATCAATTAGATATAACAGGAGATAGGGGACAGGGAGGCAAGCATAGAAATAAGTCTAAAGCTGGAGGATTGCTCTAGCAAAACAGTAAAGATGGTCTTAAATTTAATCCTAGATATTCATATGATTACAACATAACTGACTTCTGGAATGTATCTAAGTGTTTCCCAATTGTAAAATGCTATTTAACTATCGATATTTTTTATGGTCCCATAATTGCAAACCTTCAAATTGGTATGTAGGACCAATTGGTTTTTAACTAATTTTTCATTATAAAGATATTTTGCTGCTATAAATTGATTTAGTGCTGAATTATTATTCCTTTCATTTCAGTTCTGCTATGGTGAAAGGTTTCTAGTTATTGCTATTCTTTGCTGATATATCATTCTTATTTATAATCAAATAGAATCACGGAGCTAGGAGTCACACAGATCATCAAATCCAACCTAATCCAAATTAAGACACCTCTGATAAACGTCTCTCCAGACTTTACTTCAAGATAGCCAATAAAGAGGAACCCATCACCCTCCTGGATAATTAGTCCCACTGACAAACCAATTACCTTGGCCATTTTTAGCATTCATATTGTTAGGAAGTTTTTCCTACCATTCAGCCTGCAATTCAATTCATGACTATATCAATACCCCATGAAGTTTATGCCATTTTTATTTTTTATTGTAATTTCAGTTATGTCTGACAAAACTCATCATGTGAAAAGTTGATCTTACAAAATCATTGTGGAAACATTTAAAATAAATAGATAGATAATTAGCTGGGAGGTCATTGAAGAGCTCAACAGATCTTCCATAGATGATGCTAGCGATGGAGGTTAGAGTAGGTCTGTGGGCTTTGCTACCTGGACGTTCTGAAAAAGCAGCCTGAGAACAAAGTTGACAAGGTGGATAACATATTAACTAGACAAAAGTGAAACAGATAGTATAAAATGTACCTGCAGTGCCTGCAAGGTTACTCATCCTGCATCTTGTGACACAGGGAAGCTGTTGAGATTAATTTTAAAGCATTTTATCATTTTGACTTAATGGTTGCTTCATTTTGCCTTTAATACTCTAGAGAAAGAACTAGCTTAAACCAAATGAGCAGCACTGACATCATTCTATTTAAAATGGAGACATAAATCCTTGAGAGCTATCATGTAGCTAAAATGCCATTAACCTAGGTACTTCGGTAGTGTGTAACTAAAGTTGCAGTGGCATCTTTTGATTCCTAAGAGGAGGAACCTTTTATAATCTTCCTCCTGTTGTTCTAAATCAGGAAGAGAAAAGAAGTTCATCAGAAATTATTCTTTGAGCCTTATGACAACATGAAGATAATACTGCTGTTGGGACAAGATTAAGACGAGGACCCAGCTGCTATTCCTAAACATACACTTGCCGTTTTTCAGGCTCCTGTAAATGGAGACTGTCACAATAGTTCCCCCCTACCCCCACAAGGCCATGTCTCTGTCCAGTTGTCTGAAAAGAAGTCAATTTTGTAACAATGGGATCCAATTTGGCAGCTGTCAAGCAGTGAATATGACAGGCCAACCACACAGTGTTTGATTTCCTGAGCTATAACATTAGTATCTGACCTCTTGTCCAGCCTCTGCTCAGCTTTTGTAATAATGCCTGACTTACAAAACACCCTGTAGGTCAAGCCCTTTGGAAGTATTTGAGAAACCCTAGTAGGCCTTAAATCCATTAACAAATGGGTTTCCTAGCTTCGTGCAGACCTACAGAATAATAAACCTGAATAAGTTTGCTTTTAAGCAAAGGCACTGTAGGCTTGCTGTGAATGAATGTTTCCCTTAATTGTTTATGCAGGGGTGCAGAGTATAGAATCACTGAGCTGTTCTAAATACAAGTACTCCTGTGAAGAAGCATGTGGCTTCTGAAACTGAGAGTGGTAGGAGATCTAAAAGCCTTTTCTTACAGCCATGTTTTCTTAAATAGCATCTCTGGTCTTTTGAGGGGGGAGGGCAGGAGGTAGATTTGTCGATTTAATTCTTAGAATTTACTAGCTAGCATGGTCATTGCAGAGAATCTTCTGAGCTGAGTCCTCCCATTTGGAAACTTCTCAGGTTTGAAAAGACTGGCTGAATGCTGAGTTAGTTCTGGAAAGTCCAAATTCAAATCTGAAGATTCAGTTATCTTATCTGTTATCTCAATTAGCATCCTTCAGCCTCATATTCTTCAAAAATATAGTGCTGTGCCTTTTTGTATAGGTCTGGGATAGGGAATATCTGGATTTTTGTGGCATTAGTTAAGTCCTGCCTGCTAGCATCATGTATCTAGCTTGGAGAGTCAGTTGGAGCTGAATCTTGCCTTTCTGACAAATTTAGTTCCAGGCAATGCTTTTAAGATTATGCAGTCTAGAAAAGAAATACCTTTTCTTAGAATGAAATGAGCTTAAAATAAGGAACTGTTAGCAAGGGCTATTTTTGATCTGATTCACTAACAAAGATGCCATGGGACTTGCTTTACAAAGAATAATTCCCTGTCTGATGAGCTGACTAATCCAGTTCTTGAAGGTTAAAAGTTTAAAAGTAAGAATTCATTTAAAAGGAGAAGAGGGATTTTGATGCTGCCTATTCTTAGCTACTGTAGTGTCTGAACAGTAGACTGAGGAGGAGTTTATATCACCTGGTCACAAATTTCTGTTGCAGTGAGACATTTGCACTGCTATTTAAATCATAATTATTATTTACAATGTGATCCATATAAAATAGCATATACAGATGCTTAAGATGGGCTGGTACTAAGGATTCCCAGGTCCAGAGTCAGCTGCAGAAGCCAGTTGGGTGATTTAGGGCCAGTCACTCCTCCTCAGTCCAACCTACATGGTAGGGTTGTCATTGTGGACAAAAATGAGAGAAGAGAGCAATATGTATACTACCTTTTATCCACAACAAAATAATTTAACAAATAATTTCTTACATTAATAGCAATAGTAGTTAGACTTATATACTACTTCATAGTGCTTTACAGCCCTCCCTAAGCAGTTTACAGAATCAGCATATTGCCCCCAACAATCTGGGTCCTGATTTTACCAACCTTGGAAGGATGGAAGGCTGAGTCAACCTTGAACCAGTCAGGATCGAACTGCTGACAGTAGGCAAAGTTAGCCTGCAATACTTCATTCTAACCACTGCACCACCATGGCTCATACATTAATTTCCCTATAATATCTATAGAACCTTAACTAAATGATCCCCAATGGATGTCTCCACTGTTATGCTGCACACATAATGAAGCCATTTAAAAGATCGCTGCTATTGCCAACTATCAACCAACATAGCCCTGAGCAAGGGGGGCTGACCCCAACCCTACCCTAACAATGACATTGTACAGATGCACAGCAAAGAAACAATCCTCTCTTTCCCATTATCCTAAAAGGGCTATGCTGTTCCCATATTGTATATGCTAGCTTTTTAAAAGAGAGTCTAGTTTGAAAAGAAAAGATGGTAGTGGCAATGAAAGGAAAAGAAAGACAGGAGAGACAAAGAATTGTGGAGAAAAGCAAAAATAAAGAAAGGAAGGGAAGGGAAGGGAAGGGAAGGGGAAAGAGTGTAGACACTAGAGCTGAGATCAAGGAAACAGCAGCACTTTTGAATGAGAAGGGATACTAATGGGAAGCAACTAGGAAGGGTAGTAATGTCAGCGACAACAATAATAATGGTGGTGGGGTAAAAGCCTCAAGTAACCCTTTCCTAGTGGAAAGCAGGAAGATTCAGGAATCCTGAACCTCTAGGGCAACTGCTGGCAAGATGAAGAATTCAGCAAGTGAAATTCCTGAATGGAAGACACAGCCACCAACTTTCACAAAAGCTAAATTCCTGCATATTTCAAAATGACAATGATATCATCTTCTACCAAAGACCCAGTCTCCTGAGACCATCCAAGGCATGGGTGTCAAACTCGATCACGTCACGTGACGTATCATGACGTATTATGACATTTTTTGCTTTGTGGAGCCGGGGTGGCCCTAGCCTGCATGTGACGCATCCAGCCTGTGGGCCGCCAGTTTGACAGGCCTGATCCAAGGGAAGGAGCCCAAGGGCTCAGAAAGAAACAGGCCAGGTAGGGATAAATAGAAATAAATTAAAACAGTTTAAATATACATAAGAAGAAGAAAATGTTAGAGTATTCTGTTTTACAAATCCATGTCATATGGTTAAGTAAATAGATTATTTCACAGTTATAAATAAATAAAACTGGAAAGAAAGATAGAACAGAACAAGAACAAGAATAATTATTGGAAATAAGAAACTAAATCATATCATTTTATTATAAACCATCTTGGATTGTATATTAATAATATAATTCTTTTCAAAAAGAATTGTTTGGCTTTTTGCCTGTTTCTCTCACCCATTTCCAAAATGGGTCCTGCAACATGCTCTCAGCAAATGCCCAATCTGTGATCCTGCACCTATCTATACTATTCATTTTTAACCTAGTTAATACAAGAATCAGATTCATTCGGAACATATGTTCCACATATAAAGGCCTGGAGAACTATAAATTATGTCATACAATCTCAATAGAGCATTACAGTACTGACAGATTGCAGTAACAGGGTGACATATGATATTCAAGGACAAAAAAAAATCCTCAGTTTAAGCTACCATATCTAGGTTGCAAAAATCCAAAATACCACTAGGAGACAGCAGAAAGTTAGATTTTCTATGCTTCATTGCTACCATCCAGAGGTTTTCTCAATTTTTTTTACAGCCCATTTATGGTGGTCTTTTCCATGGCTGGCTGGATGAAAAATACACCCAGGCTGATAAATGTTTGTGTAAGAAAGGAGCAAATGTCAAAAACTGCCTCAGAGACTTCAGAAAAAGTCCTCCCCAAGAGTCTATGGATGTTTGGATTTCAAATTATTTTCACCTTCAGCATATTTTCATCTTCAAAGGCAATCAACTCTCTTTTCTTTTCTCTTGTGTAATTTTAGATGAATTTCAAGTTAAGACAATAAGTGTAGTTATCAGGGATAATTTTATTGCTTATGCAAATCTATCCCTAATTCATACCTACTACTGAAAATGTACATCTGGTCCTAAATGCTACTTCCAAGTAGTGCAGAATTTCTAAAATCAACAGCTTTTTTTCTTCACGTTTTTATTTTGTTACACCTCCTCCCAACTCACTTCACAAGGTTAAAAAAAAAAAGTATATACAGTACAAAGTATACCACTGACAGATCTGTTGGAGTAACAAAAGAAAAAGGATAGGTTTAAATTTTTTTCTTCACTGGTCTTCTTCACTTAGTTTTTGCAGCTCTTCCACTGCACTGTTCTTTGAATCCCTTTTCCATTGAAGACTTAACATTGAACTAATGGTAGACTACCATAAAGGGCAGAGACTTATCCCTTTGGGTCGTCTCTTTGCCTAGCTCTCTGTTGATAATCCAAAACGTTCCACTCTAAATCTATAACCCAATTCCACAGAAACATAAATAAAGCTTAAAAAAGCAATCAGAGCACAGCAAAAATAAAGATGTTGAGCTATTAGAGGTTATAATGAACGGGAAAAAAATGAAGAACAAAATTTCTTTCTAAAATAGAAAAATCTATACTCGGCCCCTTCACTAGTACCTCAGAGGACTTGGGCAAAATTAACTCGATAGGGAATGAAGTTCTTGGTGCTCTCTGAACTTGGTTGTTTGCTTGCTGACATTTCATTACCTAGCTAGGTAATATCATCAGTGAGAGTGAGTAAGGGTTTGCTCCTTTGTGTATATATATATATATATATACAGTAGTTTATATACAACAACCACTATTGTACAGACAGGCAGAAGACTAGCAGAGTACAACTGCACCAACTAGCAGTCAGCCAACACAATAAAAATTCCTTAATCACATAGGCAAACATAGTTTCAGCTGGAAAACTGTAAATGTCTTAGAGCAAGCTAAATCCAAAAACACTAGGATGTCAAACATCCATAGAAAGCTAGAAATATATATGCTATTCAAAAGAGACAATAAAAAGTTAAGAAAGAAAAAAAAGAACATAACATATCCTTTCTAGCCCCGAAGTCCCAAAGAAGGAGGGAGTAACATCAGACAAACAATCAAGCACCAAACAATGCACTAAACAAGGAACTACCAAGGAGAAAAACACACTTCGAACAACACTGGCACAGCAAGCTACTGTATATAAATAGGGAGCAAATCTCATATTTACTCATACTGATGATGTTACCTAGTTGGGTAATAAAATGTCTACAAGCAAACAATCAAGCTCAGCAAGCACCAAGGTTTCCATAGTTCAACCTTAAGCTACATATATTGTCTTCTATTGAAAGGAGACTCATAATCTAAGTTCCACTGTTAAGAAAGTCTTGTTCTTAACACTTCTTAGAGTTGCTGTGTTTGTGTTCCCTGTTCACACCATTTAAATTATATAAGGGGTGTAAAATAATGGAATACCACTATTACTGGTTTGACTGGCAGTGTAACTCAGAATGGTCACATAATATGTGGGATGCAAAAAACCAGATGACCACCAGATGACACCAAAAAAAAAGAAGATAAGAGGTGCAAAACTAGTTAATGGTCTTTTCATTATTTTTGCAGCCCAGTTTCAGTATTCTTAATATCTCAATACTACTACAAACTTAATTGAGAGTTTGGGATATCATGCAAAGAAACATGATCCATGGTTTCATTCATGTAGCACAAAATCCAGTTACTGACTTAATCTATTTTCTGAATTCCTACTATATATTGAACCATGAACTAACTTGGGGTCATACGCCATATGAGTTTACATACAATACTATTCAAGTTCAACATGTTGAAAAAATGCAGCTGACAGCTCTTTAATTAACCTTCCTGGGTATATTTGAGAAGTCCTCTGTGTAACCACCCATATGCATTGTTGACATAACCACATAAGCAATACACCTGCCATATAACACAGGTAAGGATCTCATGGGCAGAAGGCAAAGAACTAATGAGATTTATATAAAAGGCTTGGCAATCCTTAACAGAATGCTAACTCACTTTACAACATTCTGACCAAACTTTTGCTTGAAAGTAACATCCAAGTGATGTGAAGGGCTTACTGTCCAAGGAAAAACAAACTGAACTCTACACACACCCCAGTTTTTATTTCCATCCCATTGGATTTATTGAATTATATTTCACTGCCCTTTCTAATCCAGACCTCTAAGTGCAAACTCTGATTACATTGAAATCACAATCTATCCTGATTTCTACTTATTTCTTCCTATTTTGTGAAAACCTTTTACAGAAAAAAATCATTAGAGAATCAATGGTGAATGCCTAACTCTTAATATGAGTGCCTGCCATCTTCAAACAAAGCAGACTTGTTCTTTCATCTCCAATCCTTGTTATTTTATTGCACTCTTGACCAAATCGAAATGTTTGTTTAATTGTAATTAATCACCAAAGAAATCTTAAATTCACAATATTAAAATATAAGTCATAAGCATGCAAGAATGAAACTAAGTGAAACCTTCGCCCAGACGAACTGGCTTCCAGAGAACTCTTTTCTAATACAGTACACAGATTTCCAAGAGAATACAGCAAATTACCAGTAGTTGTCCAAAATCTCAGGGAACATGGACTCTGAAATGGAAAGTGTCAGCTTAGTGACTTTGCCCTGCAGTCTTTTATTTGAAGAATTTACCTAAGACTCAGTACTGAGAGATCAAGTAATAGAGGTTTGTTCTTTGCAAATAAAATGTTTCACTGCTCAGCAATTTGTCCGCGACTGGAATTTTAAAAGGTATCTCCTAAGACATCCTCATTACCTGTTTTATACAATAGAGCCTAACACTGCAATATCTGTGCAAAGGAGACATGACTTTACCTTTGATAGCAGCACATTTCTCCTGAAATATGGGATTTGTGAGGCTCAACTAATGTAGTGTTATTTATTACAGAACATTATTTTCTATCACAAAGGGCAATTTCCTAACCACAACAATTAACCTGCTGAATATTTGCTATCACACCTTGGAAATATTTCTTCTAAAATATTTGCATTTTCATATCAGGGACCAGCACACTAGAGCCAAACATTTTCTTCAGCTTATTGTTCCCTACACAGTGATGTCTTCTATTGAAGGATTGGCAAAAGACATTAACACACCCACCTAGAACAGTTTTGGACAGAAAATATGAGTTCCCTATTTATAATTTTAAAAAAAGTTCAAGATCTATTCTCTCTCATTCCAGAATGCATGATAAAATAGAATGAACTCAGGTTGCTGGATGGCAGATTCTCACTGAATGGCAGAGAAAATAAATCTAATATGAAGACTAGTTTAATAGTGGAATCAATTATGCAGAGAAATGGTGAACTTTATGCTGCTAGTTGTATTCAAGTAGAAGCTAAATTGCCTTCTGTTAGAAACAGAAGCCACCTAGAATTGCTTTGAATCTCAAAATGGGTGGCATATAAAGTTAATAAATAAATAAATAAAATAAACATTTTAATTTTGATTCCGGGATTGATCCAAGGCTTGGATTCCATGGTCTAAATGACCCCTTTCAGCTCTATAATTCTATGGAATAATCATGATATAAACCAGAGCTGGGCATTATATAATTTGCTGGAAACAATAGCTAATAGTGTAGCTATAATTCAGCATCTGGAATGTCATATATTGCCAGCCTCACCATGCATCAGATTTCCCCAACCTGAATTCTGTCCAGATGTGTGGACTTTTAAGTAATGGTCCTCTTAGTTGGGAAGGCTGACACAGTTCTGTAATGACTAAATACTTTGTCTTTATACTGAATATCACTCATGCACAAAGGTATCAGCAAAGTCTATCATGCAAATCTTGCAAATGATAAGTAGCTATGACTAATATGAAAATATATCTAGAATCTACAGAGCTGTGATATAGCATGATTCTCCTAAGGTCCCTAGTATGGTTTTGCAAAGTTTCCATTTGAAGATAATTTGACAGGCTCACCTCTTCAAACTGAATCTTCAGACTGATTTGGTGAATCCATTTGATGTGTCAAATTGAATCTAGTTCTTTCAAATCAATTTGCTGATTTGATGGAGTCACGCATATGCATGAACACACGTTATTGAATTGATTCATCTCATTAAATCAGATTATTTATTTATTTATTATTCATTTATTTTGTCAAGCATGTATAAGGTAACAGATATAAGTATAAACATGATTATGAGTACAGGAAATGGATATGAATAAATGGGGAACAGTAGGACAGGGAGGGTAGGCATGTTGGTGCGCTTATGCACGTCCCTTACAGACCTCTTAGGAATGGGGTGAGGTCAACAGTCTAAGGTTAAAGTTATGGGGGTTTGGGGATGAAACCACAGAGTCAGGTAGTGCATTCCAGGCATTGACCACTCTGTTGCTGAAGTCGTATTTTCTGCAATTTAAATTAACAATTTAAACCACATTTTAGTTTCCAGTGCTTTCACTCTTTTTCTTGACCCTTTTATCCAGTAAATGTTTTTGCATGCCCCTCCTTTCAATTCTTACCACCTGTCTATTATTTTTCTTTCTTGGATTTCAGGACATCTTCATATCTTTGAACCATCTTCTTTGGAGATCACCAATATCTCCTTTCCTCAGAGAAAGTCAGCACTGTGGCGCTTTATTTTCTGAGCAAAACATTCTAAACGATCAGTCAACCAGTGTCAAACCACTGCATGAGCAAGAATGTGTTAACGGACTGATTTCTTTTTTAAAATCAATCTCATTGCTTGTGGAGTATATCACCCATTATTATATCACCAATCTGTTTTTTTCCCACTAAGAGCACCTTAAAGATCCATGCTTCCACACACTATTACATCTAAGATTGCTGTTGCAATTTGCTTACATCCTCTTGTCTATCCTCCATTAGTAGTGCATTGACCTCCACCCAACTAGAGCACAATATGACAAAGCAGTTAGGACAGGCGCCACTCTATTTGAGGTCCATCTTGAAAAACAAAATCAAAGATACAAGGTAGGGTCGCTCACTGCACACACACTCACACACACACAAACCCAAGGAGAAGAGTAGAGTTCAGGTGATAGCTCATTATTAATGAAATTATAGATCAATCCAAATAACCACATATTTCCTTGAACTTACACTCAAGGGTCCTTTTGTAAGACGTTCAGCCAAGAAGATCAATACCACTCTGGAGGTAAGTGGCATAAATTATGTCCCAACATATACACCACAGGAGTTTTACTGTGTGTTGTATACAATAATTGCATTTTATAGATGGTTGTTGAAAGCTTCAGTCCTCATTGATTTTGATCATAAACTAAAAGGTAATAAGAAGAAAAGAACAGCACTTTGATATGAATACGTCAGTCAGTTGAAGCTGCAAAACCAAATGAAAAAAAATGGCATAGTGAATGTGATCAATTCATGTTCGCCAGAAAAGGGATGCAGATATCAGAGCTTTCATTATATGAACTGGTAGCAGAAAACTTGAAAGCTGAATGAAAATCTCTGTTCATCTAAGAGCCAGTGGAAGAGCTGAACAGCAGGATTTTAAGACTATAGGAAGCCTTCCCAAATTATAGTACTTTTTATTCACACTTTTTTTGCATTATGAATGTCATCCTAATAGCTTATGAACTAAGGTACCAAGGGTATTTGTGTTTTTATTATTATTCTTAATGTGTCTGCATTCAAATGTAAATGGAGATTTGTGACATAATCCACAATCATCAATGTGTTGCACATTTGTAACTTTCAAAGGCACACTTTAAAAAGCATTCCTCTTTTGATTTCCTTGGTTTTTCTCGCGCCCTTCACAGCAAGCAATTCAGGAGGGATATTAATGCAGCATAACAACTCTTTACCCTTTTTCAAGGCCAATTTTGCAATATGGGCAAAATGATTGGAAATGGAGTCCTGGAAAAAAAAAAAGAAGCTTAAACCATCTGTCTGGGACTCAGTTAAGAGATCCACACTGTTTTACAGCCAAAGATAGGGATAAATTATGCCTGGCAGGGAACAACCAAGGCATGTGAGCTACTGTTCATGTTTATAAGGATGAATTACAAATTTGTTATTGTCCATTACTCTAGTAAAATAATCTTTTCAAATTACAATAAGCAGTAAACCAGGCAGATTGGAAGGGAAGCAAGAGATTTTAAAAAATGAAATAGGTTTTTTTTTTTAAAAAAAAAAGGAGGGGAGCTTGTATCATTGAAATATTACATGCACACGTGCATATTTATTCACGTTTTCATGAATTTCAAGGAATAGATAAAGCATTTGGACAAACTGTAGCAGCTACTTCTTAGATATTTTTCAAATAATCAGTTCATAAAAGTTTAATCAATAACTGATATTTATTCATGAGTTCTTTTCATTTAAACATTAAAGAACTCTAAGGTAGAGCACACAATATGAAATTACATAGTGTTGGTTGTCAAGCACAAGGACAAACTTAATGCTCCAAGGGTTAAAATGTAATTTTTCCCTGCTATTGTTTTTTTAAAATGACTTTTTTTTTTTTAGGAAATTGCACTTGTGCACCCATGCTACACTTTAATATAAGATTTTGGAAAGTGAATCTTAAATACCATAGCTCCCCTGAAATCTAGATATTTTGTACCACTTTTTTAAAAAATAAGGAGGCTTTAAAGAATGGTTAAAAAAAAGTGATATTGAAAGCACACCCTAAAATATGAATCACTGGGAAAACCTTTCTGGGTCAAAGGAGGGGAAACTCAACAAACTGTAAAAATAGGGTTAGGTTTGAAGAAGCATTTCCTCCTAATTATAACATTTTTTTTTAAATTGAACACTGGGTTTAATAAATACTATCTACACAGATCCACCAACATGGGATGTAATCTAACAAAATGATTAAAAAGGAAATCATGAGGAAATTATATATAATTAAGGAGAAAAAAAATAAGAATACAAAATAACACAGCAAGGAAAGGAGTTTGAGAAGATTACTGATCAGGAAGATAGCATCAGAATGCCAAACAGAAAGAATAAAGCAAAATGCTATCACATGGTATTGAAAAAAAGGAATGAAATGTTTTATCTGCTTTACACATTCATACCTTCCTTGTTCAATTTTCAAATCAACTGAAATAATAAGAAACTAATTAGCTAAAATGATCATTATAAACATTATAATTAATGGAATTTATAATCCAATACATCTGAAGAGCACCAGGTTGGGAGAGGCTGGTACATATGAAGTTATTAATTCAATGAATAATAACTCACAAGAAGAATTACTCATTCCTAGATTGCATTTCTAGTGTCCAGTGAGGTTACTATATGAAAATGCTTCCTACACAGGACACTTTGGGGCAAAAATGTTGTTTATTAAATGTTTCAGTAGTTTTACAATATGCTTTAAATATTTGCTTTATTCTACACCCTCCAGAGGAACCTTGTCTAGCCACATAAGATAGATGATTAGGGAGGGAGGGAGGGAGGCAGCGGTGGGAGGCTCCACTCACCCACCCAGACATCATCAAAAATGCTCTGTGCATGCGCAGAAGGTTCTGTGCATGCACAGAAGTGTTGCGCCCACACGCTCCTGTTCCAGAACCAGTAGCAAAGGTAAGTGAAACCCACCACTGGAGGGAGGGGGGAGGGAGGGAGGGAGGGAGAGAGATGATAGATCTATGTGCCCAGTGTGTCACACACTTTATTAAATGTCCCAATTGACTCTACAAACCTTCTACAATTTTTACCTTATGAGCACATAGCAGCAGGATTTACACTTCAAATCTTTGAAAACACACACCTATCAACATATTGTGATCAAAGCTGTTTATTTACTAAAAGTTAACTCAGGCTACACATGTGAACCCAACTAAACAATCCCAAATATTTTTATAAGCAATCAGTGGCCTGGTTTGCTGCCCCCAGAAGTCAGTACAACAGAAATCTTTGCAGTTCTCCCCTAGTTGCCATAAGAGGGCCTGAAATACCTCAGGGTCATTTCCTCCACCTTATGGCATCTTTTAGTGTCACCCAGCCATCACCGAGGGGGGGGAGGCCTGTCTTATTAATCTTCTGTCTATAAAAGAAGAAAAAGTTGCATAGTGCTGTAAATCATTAATAAGAAAATGGACTTAAATGGTATTTGTTATAGACAACTAACTTCAAGCACAAAGTTGTAGGCAAATGCTAGTAGACGTTTTCTTTCTTTCACCTCCAAAGTGATGCTGGGTTTTTGTTTTTAATTATAGGTGCTACAATAAGAGAAATTCTAGTAGTGGAGTACCTAGGTTTCCACTAAGTTAAAAAAAGGCCCCCCAAAAAATTCAAGATGGCATCTGTAGCCATGTAACAGAAGCCCTGCCATTGTATATGGGCATTGCAGATAAAAACAGGAAATGCGCTTCAGTTACACAATATTAAAGGCCATATTCACATTATGCTAGCTTTTTATTATGCTTAAAGAGCTGGTGAAAGCTGTGGCTAGAGGGCCTTTGTACAGGTTCATCTTGTGCACCAATTCCCAAACCAGGCGGCTTTGCTAACAGTGACTCTTGTCTTAGTCATGTCCTGTTTGGATTAGTGGAATGTGCTCCACATAAAGAATGTCCCTGAAGAATATTGGAAAACTGCAGCCAGTCCAGAATGCACTGGAATGGGCAGCCCAATTGGTATTTCTCTTAATTCTCATATAACTCATATAATCATTGCAGAACCTGACAGGGTGCTGGCTATCATCTGTAAAGCTCCTTAAAGCAAAGAGCCAGGCTGTTTACAGGGCCTCTCCCATTGCTTCTGCTCAGCTGACTAGATATAGCAAAAGAGCATGTTCCCGTCCCTCCCAACCAGTGTCATATTATTGGACCTGGAGTCATATCTTCCCTGTGGCAACACCTCTCCCTTAGGAGTATAGGAAATCCTGCATGCTAGTCTTTTAGAAGGCTTTGAAAACTTGATTGTTTCTCAAAGCATTTGGGTCAAGTGAGGTTAGGTGAGCTCTGCTACTGATGTGATTTTGTAATTGGGGGTTTGTTATTTTAATCATGGCTGTCATGGGTTATAGCTGATAGCTGTTCTTTTAGCAATAACAACAGCACTTATACTTATATACTACCCTGTAGTGTTTTCCCGCACTCTCTGGGCATTTACAATGTCAGCATTATTTTCATATTGCCACAAACAATCTGGGTCCTCATTTTACAGACCTCAGAAAGATGGAAGGTTAAGTTCACCTCAAGACCCATCAGGACTGAACTCCAGGTTGTGGGCAGAGTTTACCTGCAATACTGCAGTTAACCACTTTGTGAGATGGGCAGCCATATAAAGAAATAAATTCAAAAATCCCTAAGGGGGCAAATATCTTTTTCACAGAACTGTATCTAATGGTATCTGCAGAGGGAGATTTTAAAAAGCAAGTTATGGCAGCATGATCAAAGGTATATCCCTTTGTACATGTATGGCACATCAACATGAGTCCGGAGCTATACTCCGCGAGCTGCACTGGCTTCCTATTGGTCTCCGGGCACAATTCAAGGTGTTGGTTATTACCTTTAAAGCCCTATATGGCTCAGGGCCAGGTTATCTTCGAGACCGCCTTCTGCCACATAGCTCCCAGCGACCGGTAAGATCCCACAGGGTTGGGCTCCTCCAGGTCCCGTCAGCTAAACAGTGCCGGCTGGCGGGCCCGCGGGGGAGGGCCTTCTCTGTGGCTGCCCCGGCCCTCTGGAAATAGTTACCTCCTGAGATCCGGACCACCACCCCCACCCTGCTGGCCTTCCGGAAAGCGGTGAAGACCTGGCTGTTCCGGCAGGCTTGGGGCAGTTGATCTCGCCTCTGTAATTTGGCGAGATCCGGCCATGAAACGGTGTGTATGAGTTTTTAACTGTTTTTAAATGTTTTTATTATGTTTTCTTTTAATAGTTTTTTATATTGTTGTAAGCCGCCCAGAGTCCCTTGGGAGTTGGGCGGCATAGAAATACAATNCCACCCTGCTGGCCTTCCGGAAAGCGGTGAAGACCTGGCTGTTCCGGCAGGCTTGGGGCAGTTGATCTCGCCTCTGTAATTTGGCGAGATCCGGCCATGAAACGGTGTGTATGAGTTTTTAACTGTTTTTAAATGTTTTTATTATGTTTTCTTTTAATAGTTTTTTATATTGTTGTAAGCCGCCCAGAGTCCCTTGGGAGTTGGGCGGCATAGAAATACAAT
>QLTV01004095.1:248064-261721 GCA_003457575.1 Thermophis baileyi
ATTTTAAGAAGATACTTGGTTGATACCTAGGACGCTGGCAGCAACCCGTATCAACCATTAGCACCAGTCAGTGGTATTTGTGACACTTTTAAATGTTCAGTTGACTGAGTTTCATGGTTAATGAATAAAAGAAATTAATAATAATAATAATAATAATAATAATAATAATAATAATAATAATAATAATAATAATAATAATAATAATAATAATAATAATAATAATAATAATAATAATAATAATAATAATAATAATGAGTGTCAAGTCTAGATTGGTCCATAGCAATTGATTGGATGATGTCATGCAAACCCCTTAAAAACTGGTTGCTTAAAAGTTAAGGGGCATTTTTCTACCATTGCACTTAAACATTTTTGTGAGCCGGATAATGTACAGTCAACGGAGGAGACAAAGTTGCTATTGCTCCAGCATGATAAATACATTGGGGAGACAAGGAACAGAAATTGGTAAGTGGTTATATTTTTTTCTGCACAAGATTATGATAGGTAAGACTGATGAAACATCTAAACATGGAAAAGGTAATGCTGTTCCAAATAGCAGGTGGGTCAGGTTATGGTAAAGTAAATTTTTGTAAATTCAACTAGAGCAAAACCAGCATCGGGACTAGTACAGGTAGTCCTTGACTTATGTCCACAATTGAGCCCAAATTTGTGTTGCTAACAGAGTTGTTAAGATAGTCTTGCCTTATTTTACGACCTTTCTTCCCACAGTTATTAGGTGAATCACTGCAGTTGATAAGTTAGTAATAGGGTTGTTAAGTGAACCTGGCTTCTCCACTGACTTTGCTCGTCAGAATGTGCAAAAGGGGATCATTCGACACCAGCAGACTGCCTAAATAACTGTCCTAAATATGACTCATTGCCAAGCATCTGAACTTTGATCACGTGACCATGGGAATGCTGCAACAGTCGTGTGAAAAATGGTCATAAGTCACTTTGTACAAGTGCTGTTGTAAATTCGAACGGTCACTAAATAAACTGTTGTATGTCAAGGACTACCTGTACAGTACTGTTGAAAACCTGCTGCTGGTCAGGTCCCATTGATATATTCTAGAATTAATACAGTACAAAGATAAAATGTGTCTTAGTTTGATTTTACTTTCAAAGCAGAGTTCTAAAACAATATTGTTCAAAACAATTTAGTGCATTTTCTCCAGTCCTTTCCTTTCCATGTTCTTTAATATTGCTAATGAAACTGGTGATTAAGGAACCTGGGAAGATGGATACTCAGCACCAGAACGGCTGACATTCTTTGTGTGGAAGGTCCTAATGCAAAAAAGAGGAAGAAGAAGAAGAAGTGGAACATTTGCTGGTCTACAGATATAAATGTCATTGGTGAATATTTTTGAGCAGAAGCACATATAGCCACAAGAAAATATTCCTTTCTTTTAAAAGAGAAAGGAGAATCAATCTCCTCGAAACATGCCCCATCCAATCCCCTTATCTAGGATGCTTTCTAACATGCAACACCATTTTCTTATTCTTATATCCCAAGTGTTGGGGGGTTTTCCCCTCTTTTTGTTCTTTCATTAAGTAATGAGAATGATGTGTAATCCATTAATACAGCAAGAAGAAACAAAGAAGCAGCTGGCACATTAGAGGCAGTTTAAGTAATGGCACCGGGGAGCTTTCTTTGGATCCTCTGGATTAGCTGCAGAAGCAATCCCGCATCTTTCCTGATTTGCATTGGATCATGTTTGTCTTGAGCCCTTGTTCAGCTGCCTTAAAAGCACCAAAGCAATCATGTAATTTTCTTAAATACGTCCCGTGGTTCATTCAGAGCTAGTTATCATCCTGTGGCTGATGGTGGTTGTGAAGATTGTAATCCAACATAACTGGTGGGTACCAAGTTGGGGAAGGTGATCTTGTGAATGAATAACTGTTCAAAGTACTGGGGTTGAGGAAATAACAATTTAAAAATTGCATGTTTCTCATATAATGTTTTTCATACTTCGCTTTCCAATGATCATAATTTCATGTCTGTGTAATTACTTATGAAATAAACATATTGAAGGGGGTTTTCCCCCATTTTCATGTTGTTAAGAAGTCTAATAAAAACATGCAATGTATTAAAAAATCAACAAGTACTACTTTTTAAAGAGCTAATGGAAACTTGAATATACACAGTAGTCAAATATTAAAGATGGTACTCAGGAAATTAAATATGCTTCTTTTCTTCTTAAATAGTAATTCCTGACTTTTCAATATGATTCAGATATAACCCATGCCTTTCCAAAGTAGAGAAAGTTCAAATGCAAGATTTCCAAGGAGAAAGGATGATTGTATCAAGCAAAAAATAATAACATTGGACTTGTAATAGATAAACAAATGCATGAAATATAATGTGATTAATTAATACATTGTGACTGAATCACACAATACACTAAAATATAAATCTTGGTTATCAAAACACAGAGCCTAAGTTCATATAATAGTTTATGTCCAAACAGAACGAACAACAAAAAGGTATAACTTAATGTAATGGCCTGGTACATCTTCTTCAACAATAGCTGAGTTCATACAACATCCTAAATCTAAAGCTACCTACCAGCCATTATCACGGTCTAATCCAGTCTTTTTGATGCTGTTTTGGGAATTCTGGGAATTGAAGTCCACATAACTTAAAGTTGCCAAGTTTGAAAAACACTGAACTAACCTGTTGCATGAATTCAATCATTCCCTTCATACTGGGCAGTGGCATGTACAACATAATTTAGCAGAATATAATGTATTACTAAATATGCAGCTCACCATCCTGAGCAACAAGGACCACTGCTACCAGTGATGTAGCAGGAAACAAATACTTAAGTATGAATCTTAAAGCAGTAGGTTCTCAGTCTACCACTTCTATCCCTTTGCTGCAGGAGACAAATCTTGTCCAGATTGTGCTGTGATTCACAGGGTCAGAATAAAAAAAATGTTTTTTAAACAGACTGAACTAGTTGGCAAGCTAATTCTGCTTTAGATCCAACATTTCTTCTCAGTTTTAACAGGCTGCCTTCAAACACCATTTACTTGACTAATTCCAGAGCTAACAATAAAAACATCTGCTGACCTGATTGTTTTGCTATCAAGAGATTAACTGTTAGTTGATGAAAAGGAGGGGGTGTCCTTTTGATTTATGCTCATTAATTCAGATTGCTGCTTTATGTGGTACAGTTAATGTTGCAAAGTTTTTTTTTTAAAAAAAATCCTGCACCTCATGTAAATGAACTAATTATCTAACCTCTGATCTTTATGCACTTAATTTACCAGTGACCTGTTTTATATCTTTTTGCCTCTCTCTTTTCTACTTTAAAATCAAAAACTGTGTCAGACAGAAGGGAACTATTTTTACATTCATTTTATGGGTTCTGCCTCATAATTAATTTGCTACCCAGATTGAATAAATGAATGTGCTTCATCTTATGCAAAGTAAATGCTTTATTTTTTTTTTAATTATTGAATGACAATGTGGATTGAAATCATCCACCACTATAGATATTCTCTGCCTAGTGAAAATATATTTTTTAAAAAAGAAAATTGTTCTAACACCTCCATGTCCACATTCATCAATAATAATGCCGCATTTTCAACAGCCACTTAAGATGGAGGATTAGAAATCTCCATCAGTTTCCATATCTCATTAAGCTTTGGTCACAGTATCTGTGTTCACTTCATCATTGTATGGTAATTTACAAATGGTACATTTCTGCTCAGAGCATTCATATGCAAGCTTCTGTCAGGAAGTGAAGGGCACAGCATTAAAAAAAAGAAGCTAACAATGGAGTGTAAAAATGGGGGGGGGAATGGGGAGCTATTACATTGGTAGCATCATGAGACAATGATCTGGGCTAGGAGAGGAGAAAGAAGCTATCCAGTAATTTTCAGAGAAATATAAGTTTGTTTTCCTAGGATTGATTGGCAAAGAATTGGTCTCTAAAGCAGGGGTCATCAACTCCGGGTCCATAGACCGACACCGATCCGCGACATGCCAGCAACCGGTCCGCGCAAACAAGCGAAGCCCCATCCAGGGGATGCAGGCAGCCCGCCAAACCACATCCGCTCCAATCTGCGGAAAAACCTTTCTCCACAGAACCAGTCCCTGGTGCCCAAAAGATTGGGGATCGCTGCTCTAAAGCATATACAACTTATTGAATTGTTTTGCTAGCTGCAATATAGTAGATGAGCTGCAAAGACATACAATAAATTATATTAAAAACTGCAATAGTTGCTGAGAAGCTGCATTTTGCAGTAATTGCTTGCTTCTACTTTTAGCAGCCCAGAGTACATAGAAAGAGAACACAATTTGCAATTTAATCTACTCAGATTTATTATCTAGCTCCTTGAATCAAGTACCACAAAGATGAGCTGCCTCCCAAGTATCTCAATAGTATTGGTAAACAATTGCATTTGCAATAAAAAGTTGTGGCATATTGTCTATTGTAAATAAACACAATAGTGTTGTTCTGTTGTAAACTGTTAGTGGTTTCAGCAAGCCACTCAATTTCTCTTTCAATTTTTCAATTTTCTTTTCCAATGATATTCATCCTATCATTCTAGTGATCAGAGAAGGTAGTGTGTTTTGGAGAGGAACCATTTCTAGATTTATATAAACATTGCAATTCCCTCAAAAACATTATTCCAACCAATTTCACAGAACACCATCTAAATGAGTTATACTCAATTTTTTTGTGGGATGAGGGTTCCCCTTCAAGTTTAATTAGTATTATCAATTAGCATTTCAAAAAGGAGTAGATGATTGGAATTTTTTAATTTACTTTTACATTTATATCTTGTTCTGTCACATTAAAATTACCAGAATTTATTAACCAATTACTTTTGGAGGCCTCCAGGATGATCCCTAAAACTTTTGGGAGCCATCTGCAATCTTATGCTACAGACTGTAAAACTCTGTATATTTCCATATGTAGAATCATAGACCCTATCATCCAGTTAATGTTGGTTGAGAACCTTCTTGCTTCAAAAAATAGAGCCATTAGTAATGTCTAGGATAAAGTCAGTGCCAAAAGCATATCATTTCACAGTTTCTCAGATGACCTGCTTCTGAGTCCAAAGGAAGGCTCTGCAAAATATCAAAGGGGGAGTTCCTTCAAGTGAAGCATCTCTTGGGAAATGATTCATAAAGCAGTGCTATCTATTCCACTTCTAATAGTGAAAAAAACTTTGATCACTCATTTCAGAGCCTCTTCTGGTATATTGACTGGTTGAAGTCTACACAGACTGCCATCCTGAAGCAAAGAGAGCTAATGTTGATCCGTTGTAGATTCTGAAAGTCTTAAGGAAGTGGGCAGGTTGTGTGCCCATAAAACAGATTTGTAACCATTCTGTTCAGCCCATAAGAACCAAGAGTTGGCATGCTCTGAGACCCATTTATCAATCAGTGCCACCATATGGGATCCAGGAAACGTGCCTTCTCTAGAACAGCACTTGCCTCTGAAATAGCATCATATTTGATGCTGGACATTTGAACAGCCATGATCCTAGTTCCCTTGAAGGCTTTTTCTCTAGGTTTTGGGCTAAGACAGTTGTTCCACTATGCAATAGGCTTTCTATATTTATACTGTGTGCTTGTTCCCCTGTTATGCCATCTTTTTTTTAATTTTGGAGCATTTTTATGTATCGTTTTTTTAATTTTGTATGCTGTACAAAATTGTTGATAGTTGGGCAGCTATAAAAATAAATAAATTCTACATAACTGAACCAAAAAATTTGTAGGTTTCTGGTAACTCTTCTAATAACACTTCTAGCAGTATTTTATGACCACTATGGCAGACCTTTTGTAAAAGAACCGGAATTGTACTCTTCCAAACATGATCACAGACCTAAAAAAAATGAGGATCCTTGTCAAAGGCCATAATACATTTTCTAAACATGAATACCAATTACATGAATGAGCAAATATTGGCTAATAGCCTAATGAAGAAATGCATTTTAATAGAAGTGTTGTTTATGCAAACAATTTACAAATACAGATTTTGGAACTGGCTTAGCCAATGGTTAGCCCCGTTCAGTAACCACATTTTAGAAGGATATAATAAATGCATATTAATGCATATGGTTATTAATTTCTCTGCAATTTCTTTACGGAAATACTCTTTCCCAAAAGACCAATTAAGTATTTAAGTTTTATAGTAAGAACCATTTTAAAGTAGTCAACATACCAAGAGATCAGTTACTTGTTCAACTGAGGGTGAATTCTAACCAGGTGGTTGTCCAAAGTAGTTTTACTCTGTAATAATTTCCTTAGTAGATTCCATTCAAATCAAAATGACATACTTTGCACATGAATGAATAGAGGGATGGCAGTTTAGAGATGTATAAATATTTAATTAAAGTGAGAACTAAAAAATCAATAGAAAAGATAAAATACCCAAGTCAGATATCAACTGTTTATGACAATATATTTACTTTTAATTGGAGCTCAACTGTCACTTGGAACTAGGGATATGTGATCCAAAGCAGTCATAGCATGTCTTTGTGAAGTGCTTAATTAGATGTCCATTAATTACTGACTTCTGTAATATTATGGAGACTTGTGTGTGCCAAAATTGTAAACTAAGATTTGATGGGATATTTCCTCTGAAAATGAAATGCAGAAATCATGTTGATGCCATCTTCAATTACATTCAAAGCAATGTCCTGTTAGCAGACCATATGTTCATTTTTTATTGTTTTATACTGCTTCCACCAATACAACTATAACTCTAAATAAAACTATAACTATAAAACAAAAAAAAATATCAAAAGATTTTTGAAATAATTGAAAACAATATGATTTACTCTTCTAAACATTAGGAATTGCCTTTCCAATATGATTCTGCTGTTCCTGTGAGGACATCTAGAGAAGTCTTCTTTAATAGCAATAGCAATAGCACTTAGACTTATATACCGCTTTACAGTGCTTTACAGCCCTCTCTAAGCGGTTCACAGAGTCAGCATATTGCCCCCAACAATCTGGGTCCTCATTTTACCCACCTCGGAAGGATGGAAGGCTGAGTCAACCTTGAGCCTGGTGGGATTCGATCTGCCAAACTGCTGGCAGCTGGTGATCAGCAGAAGTAGCCTGCAGTACTGCACTCTAACCACTGCGCCACCACGCAGGTCCACCTCCACATGAGATCAGTGGAGCATGGATTAGAAAGTAGCACCTTCTCTGTGGTTGCCCCCATATCATGCAATACATTGTCCCTATAACACTGAAAAACTTTGAGGGGTTCTTCATGCTCTCTGAGCTTGGTTGTTTTCTTGCTGACATTTCATTATCCAAACTAGGTAATATCATCAAACTTTATTTTAAAATGGGCCTTGATACTTAGTTGATGGCAACTGGCTAAACATTATTTTAATCAGGTTTTTACTAAGAGTTTCATGTATACAGTATGATTATATTTATGTCAAGCTTATATTTTACATCAACCATCATCGTCTTGTAAGTGGCAGTATAATAATTGTTCCTCCTCACAAGGAGATCACAGGACAGTGGTCTTCCATGGATTTGAGCACAGAGAAACAAAGTGATTAGCCATCTTGCTCACAGCCATGGGAGAGCCTTTTAAAGCACAGTAAGTTTGCAAGCTTAATCACTTTCTGAAATTTCTTATTAACTGCCTTAAAGCTATAGAGATCTTCAGAATGATACGTTTGAAAAATTGCCAGGTGAGTTTATTTTCAACTCTGAAACAAATGAAAATTAATTAAAAGCTAAGGAATTTAAAGCATTTGAAATAAATAGCAAAGAGTTAAATAAACTTTGATTTAAGAAAGTTAAAATGCTTTAAGTGTCCAGTTAAATTTGGAATATTGACTTTTATTATTTGATTTTTGCATTAACTATAAAAAAAATAAATAGCTTCTTATGGGAGTTACTTTTGCTATTCTGGTTCATAAAAAAGATAAGCAACTTTATGATTTAGAATCTAGACACAAAGAAGAAAATCCCCTTTTTTAGGTTTAGTTTGAATCAATTTCCAGTAATCAAAATCGTTAATTAAAAAGTAATTAAAAGAAATATAACAAAATATTAACTTTAACCCCTAATTGCCTTCCAAGATTCACCCTAGTGATAATAACTTACTAATACTGGTTAGAAAATTATGAAATACTTACAGCTTTCACTTATAACATTAGGACACAACGTACAATCAAATGTATAAACTGTAACACAGGTACAGTTGTAATGTAACCAACATTAAGGTACTGAATGAATAGTCTCCTTGGAGATGCAATATCTTTTTAAAATCAAGGACATACTAAAGCCAACCTTTTACAGCTATGCTCAATACAACTGTCCTGAGATAAAATTCCTCCCTTCTTCCATCTTTCCCCTTTTTCCCTCTCCCTATTCTCTCTGGTCCATCTAAATCTGGCCTGTTTCTTTTCTACTATGTGAGCCACAATCAATTCAACACACTCTTTCACAGAGGAACTTCCTGTTCCATACTGGTTACCTGAGAATTGATGCTCCATGACTTTTTGCACAAATGTGAATATAAAGAATTGGGTTCCATATAGATTTTTAAAATAACTTTTCTATACACAAGATTCCAATTATTATTTATCAGGGAAAAACATGGTTTGGGTTGGGTTGGGTTGGGTTGGGTTGGGTTGGGTTAACTTGTCACTGGTCAATTTCTATGTCCCAGTTTTGTATTTGTTATGAATGCCTTCTTAACATTCTCTTAATATTACTTGCAGGTGTGGTGCTGAACCCATAAAGAACAGAGTGATGCAGTTCTTCACCTAACTCACAGCACTTTAGCACAGCAAAAGCCCATCTAGTAAGTACATTGACATGAAAACAAAACAAGTGGTCTAGATAATAAATAGGCCTGAGTGAGGTGGCTTGTTTTGCTCAGGGAAGTACTTTGTGTTGCAAAGACAATTCAATTTGCTTCATTGAGCAGAAGAGGCAACACAATTAGTCTAGTAAGATCTTTTGCATCACCACTGGGGTTCCTCTTAGGGCATTTCTGCACAACAGCTTAAGCAGCTTGTCTTCCATGCTGTTTCTGTCCTTAAAAAAAATAATAACTTCAGAAATCCCTGTCTGGATTGCTGCAGATTGACAATAGGACTGACAATAGGTGCTCAGTCCAGAGCTGATTGGCCATTCCTCTGCTTCTTGTCCTTCCCACCTATGCAGGAAATCTAAATATTATTTGATGACTGTGCTGTGGGGGTGTTTCCCTCTGCCTGCCTTTTCATTTAAGAGATTGGTCTCACCTAGAGATGTAAAATTTCCAGAAATTTTGAAGCTCGGAAAAAAAACCAGTTTTTTTCCAGTTTTTTGGGGGGGGAAACGGAAATTTTCGGAAAAATTGAAAAAAATGCTACATTTCTCAGGGGAGCGACTAATCTGTGTCCCCCAGTAGTGCACAGGTACCCCCCTGGGATCTGTCCAAGGTATTGAGATCCCTCACTGGGGCCCCATATGAACCGTTGAGGTCGGCCAGTCAGCACCATCTTACGTGTAAGGTCCTTTTTGTTGCTCTGTATTTTCTTCCAATTCTTTTGAGGCCTAGTGAAGAGGACAGAACAAACCAAACACACCCACTAACATGCAAAAGCAAAACTGAAACCTTTTTCTTGTTACAATAGCAGCACCTCCTAAAGGAAGAAATGCATACTGTTCTTGCAGTGGAGGGTTCAGTTTGTTACCTAGGACTTGCTTGTCCTCACTCAGTGCACAGAAATTAGAATAATCTGATATCATACATTTTTTATTTTAGAAATGATTTGGAAAATATTTGAACACCCTGTCTTAAAATATTTTATTCATCATGTTAAAATAAAATATTCCACAATGTTTTTTTTTTTTTTTTCAATTTTTCCAATTTTTTGGAAAAAAAACAAAAAAGCCTTCAGGAAAAAAACGGAAAAAAACTGGTTTTTTTCCGAATTTTTCCGGTTTTTTTCCGGGCCTTCACATCTCTAGTCTCACCTCACTGATCTCCTCAGTTTAGAATCACAATTGGGACCAGATTTCTGGTTGTTAAGTCATTGCAATCCTAAATTGAGGAACTCCCTGAATCCAATTTTACAACATTTTTTGCAGTGACTATTAACCATTGTCTGGTCGTAAGTGTGAACTCATGCTTCCAAATGGGCTTTTTTTTTCCCAAAAAACCAGCAAAAAAAAATTCTGAAACTGACTAAAAACATTGCAAATCATTGTCCTATGATCATAGGACACTGCAAAAGTCAAAGCCAATCACTCAAAATATAATCATGTGATCAAAGGGGAGAACCATTTTATGAAGGTCTAAAGTGCTTTACCAGCTCTAAAGTACCTGTTCCAGGCTCATCATAATTTTAAGCAGTTCTTAAGTGACTTGTTGTAAGTTGATTATTTAGGTGATTCTTTTGTGCTAGTACACCCAGAGTCTTCTTTTATACATCAGGCTTCTTTTGCAAAGAACTCCAGAAATGGAGGCCCTGTCTGATGTGTGCCAAAGAAGGCCCCAGCTGGTATAGTTGTGGCATGCATAGCAGTGACAGACAGGATTGGGCAGTGGGGGAGCTGACAACAGCAGGTAGTCAAGCAGCCAAAAGGGCAGAAATGGAGGGGAAGATAGGCGGGTGGGGGAATTCAAGAGTGAATGTACTTTACCTGAGAGGGAGAGACCTCTCCTTGGAAAGACCAAACCATGTATGGCTTGGATCAGGATGAGTCCTTACCTAACAACCGGTGGAATTCAGTTACAATGGCAACATGGACTTGTAAGGCTGCCATCACTAACCATTGCAATCATGTGATGTTTATGCAGTCATGAGTGTTTTATGATCTCACAGCTTAGTGATGGAAACTATAATCCCAATTACTGTCATTAACTGAAGATACTTGAACATGATTCCAGAATTCCATAAGATGACCCTGTTTAACTGAGAGGAACTCAAGCACACTCATCCTGTCTTATCTTTAGGAAGAACATAGAGAATAGTCTAGTCTAGTCTAGTCTAGTCTAGTCTAGTCTAGTCTAGTCTAGTCTAGACTAGACTAGACTAGACTAGACTAGACTAGACTAGACTAGACTAGACTAGACTAGACTAGACTAGACTAGACTAGACTAGACTAGACTAGACTAGAATAGAATAGAATAGAATAGAATAGAATAGAATAGAATAGAATAGAATAGAATAGAATAGAATAGAATAGAATAGAATAGAATAGAATAGAATAGCTTTATTGGCCAAGTGTGATTGGACACACAAGGAATTTGTCTTTGATGCATAAGCTCTCAGTGTACATAAAAGATATAAGTGATAAATCATGGGGTATTCCCATAAATAACTAGGTCCCAAATTATGCAGGACTTATAAACTTATATAAAATGACCAGTACTTTGAATTACTAGGTGGTAGTTGTGCACTGATAAAAACCATTAATAAGCTACTGGTAATCAGTACAGCTTGCAGAGCAAAGGTATCACATGAGCACACTGAGATGTCACATAATTGCTCATATAGCTACATTCTGGATCAGCTATAGCTTCCAAGTTTTGTAACCATTATTTTGATATCAGCAGAAAACTCCCCCAACACCAATTTACTGGTATATGATCAAGCATTATGAATCTGCATTCTTGTGGTACCTTGTTAAAGCATCCACTGCAATCTCTCAAAAACTAATCATATTCATTGCCATCTAGAGCAAAATATATTGTATGTCAGAATATTGAGTAAGCATATCATACTTCTCAGAAGTAACTTCAGAGCAGCCCTTCCCTGTGGCTATAACTTTTCCCATAGGTATACACCGATTCAAATATTTATGAAGGTATTACTGAACATTGTACTTAGTTGCATTTGAAGGAACTCACTACTTCATAAAAATGATGAAAACATGGTTGCAAATTCACAGCACAACCTCTGCTCCTTTGAGATATGTGCACATCAGGGGTGGGTTCCTCCCAGTTTGGACCGGTTCTCCCAAACCGGTAGTGGCCCGCTGGTGATGTCATGATGACATCACCAAACCAGATTGGTCGGTGCAAGTCCGTGGGGGCCACCATCTTTTTTTTTTAATTTTTTTTTTAATTTTTTTTATTTTTTGAATTATTTTTTTATTTTATTTTTTCCTTCTGAGCATGCGCAGAAGCCTACTTCCGGCACTGTGCATGTGGTCACCATCTTTTTTTTGGCTTTGTTTTTTTGGATTTTTTGTTACTGCGCATGCGCGCGTGCGCAAGGCGCGCCCCTGTGGCGCGGGAAGGAGCGAACCGACAGCGAGATAAATTGGAACCCACCCCTGGTGCACATGAAAAGGTATGGGACTTGGTCACAACATCAGACTGTCCCTTGCCCCCTCTACCCTGAGGATATTACTGATCACATTTGAACTGAATCAAACATTTGAGTATATTGACATTTAAACCTAGTTCACTGCCTTGGGATGCGATTATATCTAGAAGTATCCCAAAAAATATTAGATGAAAATGGATGTAAGAGCAGATTGGGAATTTTTCAAGTGAGGCCGGGCATAAATGTATTTTTGTAATTCCTCATCAAATGTATGGAGAGAAAAATTGGGCAGATCTAAGTAGTAACTACAGATTCTGACATATCCAATAGAAAGAATTCCCAAAATATGTTTTCCCCTGGAATTTAACAGAACTATGGAAAGACAGGAACAATCTAGGCTGCTGGAGAGAAGACAAAATGTTCATGAATATCCCTTGGCCATCATACCAATAGACAGCTTAGTGGCCTCCAGCTGAGTAGGATTACAACAGCTTATGCTCCTGCTAGCTGCTATTTACCAGCATTTTCACCCAAACCTTTTAGATGGCTTTTCCATCTCATACACTTCCAGATTCTTATCCTTATTTCAGTGGTCCAGTATGTGCTTTTTATTATCATTTCCCACAACTCTGTGATGAGAAACTCTCAATGCTTGGTCTCCATGCAGCATTTTCTAATCCTCCCATGCTGTTACTTCCCAACATAAGGCTTCCAGGATGAGTAAGTGGCTATCAAATGCATAAACATTACTCCATCTACCTTATCAAAAGCAGTAGAATGATAAAGGAAAGAATGTGTAAGGGTTTATGTGCTCCATAAGGTGGCCAGTTCATTCAGCAGCAGCATCCTTTAATTCCAGGTCTTCCTTCAATGAACAGAATTCTATTGTGATTAATGGCCATGTTCACACAAAACCCTGCTTTCCCTGTCTCTGTTTCTCATCAGCTGGCAAGCAAGAATTGGTTCTGACTTTTATAATCACAGATTGGAAAATGTAGCCCATTGCCAGAAAGACTGCCGATGTTTGTTTTGCACCATGCTCCAGAAAGGTTGATTAGAGCACCATCAGCCTCTAGAGAAGACCTTCATGTGTTTGATAAATACTGCAGAATAAATGGGGTTTTTTTCCTCTTAAAAATGAGGATTTCTGGTGCTGGTGCTGCTAATCACACCACATACTCCTACACATTCTCTTGTCACTTTATGGGACCTAGGAAACGTGTTTCTGAGGCCGCCCCTGTTCTATGAAACAATTTGCCCCCAAATATATGACTGGTTCCAACAATACTCACTTTTAAGAAAGCTGTCAAGACCTACCTTTTTCCCCAAATATTTGGATCTAGTTGAGTGGAATCCCACTGTGGTTGTTTTATTATTGTGTTTGGTCACTAATCTCTCT
>QLTV01004095.1:261815-281428 GCA_003457575.1 Thermophis baileyi
AGATATCAGATTCGATCCAAATAGTATAGTTTAAGTTCAAAATGAATAAAGGAAAGATAAATACAGTGAAATAAATATACATTAAGTTTTGCCCAAACAAAATTATATTTGAAAAAAATAAAAAATGTTTTGAAAAATAAATAAAAAGATTATACTTGCATTATCTGTTTCATCATAAACATAATCCCAATATTTAGAACAGTAACAGTTATGTCTCTTTTATAATACAATATTTTGAAGACAAGCTCTAGCTTATAAGTACTGCCTCCATGGTATTTGACTCTTTAAAAAGTAAGGAATTCTTTCCTCTGAAAAATGAAAGTTTGGTGGAATTCAAACATTAGGATGCCAGAAGCAATGGCAGCATACTGTAAAAGCATTTAAACCACAAAAGCAGGATCTATATCATGAACTCTTTTAAGAAAATGGCTGCAATAAGATTTTACAATGCATGATATTCACTATAATGGCAAAGAATCTTCCCTACAAGTTCATGATTTTCCTCCTCAGAGCCTCCAACATTTGGAATTTTCTTCTTCCAAATTAGATTAACCTGAACTTGTGTTGTCACCCCAGCCAGTGGTGTATTAACCATTAAATAGACTAAGCATGTGCTTAGGGTACCAGGCCCAAAGGGGGCACCACAAAGTTGAAAAAGAAAAAAAAAAACCAGTATGTACAACAGTATATATAAAGGAGGGGGGCACCAAGATTTGTCAGTGCTTAGGGCACCAGTGAGTCTTAATCCGCCTCTGACCCCAGTCAGTAAACTGAACTACTATATGTTTAAATATGGACTTAGTGGAAATTACTGTACTTGTGAGAAAGTATGCATCACTAGTCTGATTCTTATGAACCTTCATTGCATCACATTTTAGTAGTTTCATCAAAAATTAATACCAAGATACTTTCCCTTCTGTTCTAGGTCAATTAAAAAAAATAGATCCCTCCAGGAAATTGGCTTTTTTAATTACCCCTGAGAAATCAAATATCTGAGAAAACATAGTACTATTCTCACTGATGTCCTATTTCTTGTATGACTTCATGATTATTATTGTTTTTCATTTTTTGCTCCCAAGGTTTCTCTGAGAGGGTCAGAATCTGAAGTGAGCTAAAACTGAATATATTATTATTCAGGTAGCAACAAATCACAGCAGAAACCAGATTTCATCAGCTCCTGTTTTGTAAAACTGGTACCATTTATTAATGTTAAAATCAGCATTAGCATTTGCACTGTAACATTCTTTCAGTAGGAAAAGTCTCAGTTGCAACCATGCAGCAGCAACTCATAAGAATATCTACTAACTTTGTGGCCCATTATCTGATATGTATGTATGTATGTATGTATGTATGGATGGATGGATGGATGGATGGATGGATGGATGGATGGATGGATGGATGCATTCATTCATTCATTCATTCATTCATTCATTCATTTATATATTCATTTATATGAGCCGAGGTGGCGCAGTGGTTAGAGTGCAGCACTGCAGGCTACTTCAGCTGACTGCTAGCTGCAGTTCAGCGGTTCAAATCTCACCGGCTCAAGGTTGACTCCGCCTTCCATCCTTCCGAGGTGGGTAAAATGAGGACCCAGATTGTTGGGGGCAATATGCTGACTCTGTGAACCGCTTAGAGAGGGCTGTAAAGCACTATGAAGCGGTATATAAGTCTAACTGCTATTGCTATTGCTATATCTCGCCTTTATTTTTACAAAGAACTCAAGGCGGTGAACATATTCGACACATCTTCCTACTACTAGTACTTTCCATAAAACAGCAATCCTTTGACACAGGATTGGGCTGAGAGACAGTGATTGGCCCAAACTCACTCAGCTAGCTTTCATGACTGAGAGGGTTCAAAAAACCGATCTATGTCAAAATTGAGCAGCCCTCTCTCAACAGAGAGGGAGGGATACGACATCATCTATCTCCAGTCTACAACACAGTCTTTTCAACAGTTCCAAGAAAGCTGCACACTCATTTGCATCACTCAGATGACCCTGATGACACAGATAAACCTCCAGGTGGCCTTAACAACTCACTAAAAGAATGCAAATGACTAGCTGTGTGAAAGGAGTATAAATCCTTCCATTCCTGGAGCATCCAGTCAGAGTGACAACTTGCACTCAGAAACTTCACACAGAGCTGAAAAAGCTTCTTTGATGAGAAGCGAAACGTCTTCAAAGAAGAAGAAAAAACCCAGAAAGTCCAGTTGCCTTTGAAAAAGCACCTTTGGGACAACCATGACGTGGATGACTGAGAATCTCCATAGCTTTCAGGATTAAGGTGGAAGTTGAACTCACAGTCTCCTGCTTTCTAGTCTACAATGTATGGTTTCATTATTTAGCTTAAAATCAAGTAGAAGGATATATGGGACTACCCTTGAAGAGCATTCAGAAGATTTATTCATTTATTTAGCATATGGCATATCATACATGGACTAGCAATATACATTAACATTTCAACTAGATTAGTAGAACCCAATAAAATATAAATGTCAAAAAGATCTATGTTCAAATATCAATGTCTAAGCCATCTCACCATTGAAATGCAGCATTGTTTATATTTAAAAAAATCAGATACTGGACCCATATATGCCCTCAACTGACAGCCAGTCACAATGCGATCTACAGTTTGAGGTGGGACCCCGTAGTAACACTGAGAGGAGGATACTATGCCCTATTTATACAGAGAGTCCCAGCAGATGCCATGTGAGGTACGAATCCTATTCAGGATTATCCATTGCTGGATAATCTACTATGAATCCATTATCCATAGTAGTTTAAAGCCTGTCACCTTTTTTGTGGACTCATTTATATGTCTTCCTATAATTGGGCATTCAGAGAACCATTTCGCTTTCCATTGGGAATTGATGTGTGAAGCTAGCTCGCCTCCTCGTGGTGCACCCTGGGTAGTGCAAAAGTGTGAACTAAACGAACTAGCAACTGCAGGCAGCCAGATTACTCTGTATACTTTCCTAGGCTTTCAAAATATATAGCAATGTAAATGAAAACATTCAGAAGCTACAATTGGTCCAGAATGCAGCAGTGCAAACAGTTATGGAGGCCTCTAGTGTCATAGATGTTCTGTGAGCAGCACTGGCTCACAGAACATTTGCTTCCAGGTCCCATTCCAGGCCCCTTTCTGCTTCCAGGTCCCATTCAAAGTATTGATCATCATCTTTACAGTCCATATATGGCATGCCCAGATGGGATCAGCCCGCCCCCTCATTGTGGCAGAAAGGGTTTACTGCAGACCGCATCAGCCAAGGAATTTCAGCTAGCAGGATCCAGGAGAAGAGCCTTTTCTACCACAGCCCCCACCCTTTGGAATAACTTGCCCCCATACATGAGATCTGCCCCCGCTCTCCTGGTCTTTAGGTGGAGCCTTAAAACCTGGCTCTGCCAATTGGCATGGGCCCATGAGGGAGAAGCTGTAGTGTTGCTGCAGTGACAGAGAAGGCACCACCACTGCTCTGCTCTGAACTTGTGGTCTTTTATTTAGCATTTAAACTTCTGTCATTATAATTGGTTTTTACATTTATAGTGTTTTTATACCCTTTACCTTTTATTATATTGTATGTCACCTAGAGTCACCCTAAACACCGAGATAGGCAGCATATAAATTTAATAAATAAATAATAGGATAAATACATAAATAAAGAGGGAAAGTTTTAATTTTAATCAGTCCAGTGGCAAAGGATATTTTTATTTCATTTCTATTTATACTTTCTTTTCTTCTAATCAACCCAACCTTCCCTATTTCTGAAAAAATAGCTACAAGTCCAATTCATAGGTAGAAAATTAGGTACTGTACAATTTTTACTACAACTACTGCAGTTTTTGTCTTTTAATGGAATTGTTATAGCTTCTGGCAGGTTAGTTTCAGTTGGGAATTGAAGAAGAATGGCAAAAGGAAAAGAGGAAAATCAGAAAAATGTTCGAAGTCAGGACAGTTTCACTCTCTGAAAATTTGCCATTCTGTTGTCTATATACACAGTTGTCCCTCCATTCTTCTATTTCTAGAGATCCAGTAGTTCTGAAAGAAAGTTCTACGGAAATAATTCTCTAAGGCAAAAAAGGGCAATTCTTTTTTTAAAATGTCACATTAATTCTATATTTTATAATAGTGGTTACTTGTATTTATTGATGTATTGCTTGCTAATAAAATAAAGTGAGCACTTGCTAGTGTAAAGATATGTGGGAATGTCCTTGTGAAACAGGAAGAAGAACCACAGCCTAGACAATGGTCTGATGAATGAAAGTTGAGTCCAGGTGGTGAAAGCACTTCAAAAGAGACCCTCCTTAATTTATAGGAGAGTAAAAGTGAAGGACGAATGCTTTCAGACTTGCAAGATGCTGTTAGTATAACTTTTCAATAATAGAGCTAATCTGCCTGTTTTTGGACTATTCCACAAGGCTTCTTGACAGGAATACCTCACAAGCTAACATCTAGAGAGGGATGGGGAGGGGTATAAAAAGTTGTGCCTCTGGCATGCATAGCTAGCTGGTGAATAGGTCTCAAGGCAAAAGGTTAATTAGAGAACTAGAAACTACCCACAGGAAGTTAAGTGAATGCCTATTGCTCTTCTGAAACAGTAAGATGGAGAGCTCAGTGCCAGGAAAATTATCCAGTAGAATACATGCTGTGCAGACTGCAAACTGTTACCAGAGGATCACAGTCCAGGCAAGATTTTCTTAAACCAGCTTAGAATCAAGCTGGCAATGCATAGGACAAGAGCAATTTGAATAATGAGTGTGGATGTGTCCCATATGTCATGAAAGCTTAGCAAATCATTTGTTTCTTTTCTATTACTGAATTTTTACTTTCAGATGTTGGGAAAAGCCCTTGTAAAATTTTATGACCCTTGAGCCTCTTGTTGCTGTTTAATGTTACCTTGTATGGAAAATATCCACCAATCCAAATCAAAACAAACAAGGATCATAGTAACAACCTCTTCAAGTCTTTAAGGCCATTAAAATGAATTGAAAGTTATTTCAATTATTATCTCACTGGACAGATCGTGAATAATTTTCATTCACAAATAAGGAAATAAATTTTAATTTTCTCAAAGATGTCAGCCTTTGGCAAAGGAGTTGAAAGGCCTTGTTAGCTTGAAGTAGAGACAACTAAACAAAGAAAATGCTGGAAAGTTCCACAATTTACAGTAATTACTTATCTCCCACAGAATAATACAAGTTAGCAGTAACCATCAAGTAACTCAGGAACCTGGTTTAGAGATTTTACACCATATCTAGAATGAATTGAAGACCACATCCAGTAATATGTATCCATTTATCAAAATTTTTGCTGTTTTTAGTTCTATTTATGAAATAATCAAAATATTTATTTTTCCTAAATTGTCCTGGAGCATTCATAAGGGGACAGTCAAAAAAGTCACAATAGTGGCTGCAACTGTGCAACGGAAGTCACCATCTTTACTTTTTTTTTTAACCTCCCTGTGAACACCCCTATTTTATCACTTTAATTATTTTAAAATGCCTTCATTAAAGCATTAAATGATTTTGGTTTTAAAAATCCAAAAACCATTTTGGTTTTAATAAACCAAAAAAAAAGAGTTTATTCTCTTCCAACGAGTTGCCTTCTAGATATATTATATTTCATACTCACACCTCCCAGCTGTGACATCTGGAAATCAATGAATATTTAATCTAATTTAAGGAGCACTGCTACAGAGAAGGTACATTTCCAGAGTCTCAATAGATGACATTGTTTAATTGATGGAACTAACCTTGGCAGATCAAACCAGCTGGTAACCAACATCTTGAATCTCACAAACCAATAGGAACATGTATATGAATGAAAACTTTTTTTTTAAATCGGTGGTGTGAATCAAAAAAGAGCCTTAGTAAGTCACATGGGAGGCTCATCTGTACAACTTGTTTCTTAGAGTGACTGGTTAGGCAGTTCTGCAAGATTGCCATGCCTATCATGAGTTTCTCCACCAATCAGCACAATTCCTGGAGCCCCACCCATAACTATTCAGTTTAGAAGCAGTGGATAATCTTATATCTACATAATGCCATTTTTAAAATGATAGTGAAGTTGGAACCCTACAACGAAATCATCTTAAGTTTGTATCGGAGCTACATGGTGTCTCCACCAAACAGCAACCTTTTGTTTCCTTCCTTATAAATGAATGGCATTTTTCCCCTTCGATAGAAGAAAGTACAGCCCACTGAAAAACAGTTTAGCAATAACCCATGGAAAGAAATCACTTTCCATGCTCAAAGACATCCATCAAATGATGAAAGCATTAGATCAACCACAAGTGCTGAAAAGGAAGCAGGTCTGATAACTGAACAATTAGACTGGAAGGTCAGGTTATTTTCTTGAAGCCCACATTTTGTTAGAGAATTATTATGATATATTCGTTTAGTTAAATCTGTCATAAGAAGATACATTGTACTGAGAAACAAACTGAAACCATTGCAATGGAGATCATGCAGTGCATCCTGCTGTAGCAAAATTTACCTATGCCCTCAGCTAAGGTGGAAAATTCCAAAGCTCAGGGATATTATACTATGAAACTAGAAATTAGACTCCATCTATCTAGATGTCAACAGATCTGCAGGCTATCCAGGTTCAAGCATTTCCACCCTGCGTTGCTGACAAGCTGAACCGTGACCAGAGAGGAGGCCTTCAGGGGCAAGAGACCTTCTTTATGGTAATTAATTCTCCAGGAGAGCTTGGTCCCAGATGGGGGAGGGAAGAAAATGTGTGCAGAAAGGTTACTGCTAAGGACCAACCTCTATCCATCAACTCAGGGCAGAACCACCTATGGTAAGTTTTAAATGTTCCAAAATTAAAAGACTGGCAATTCCTGTTGCCGGCACACACTGAGCCATTTAATGCTTCATTATTTATTTATTAGGGTTTTCGACATGGTAGGGGAGCCACGCGGCTTTAAAAATAAATGAAAATCAGCATGACGTTAATATGACCAGAGAGAACATCTCACTCTGACTGGAACATTACAGTCCAAGTTGACTTTCCTATTAGTTTATTCAGAGAGATTGTTGTTTGTCAGGATTAAGATATAGTTTTCTTACAGGGCAGAATCTAATACCTTTAGTTAATGAGACACTATGCGATTCAACTGGATTACACAAGGGGCATCTTTAAACATCACTAACCTGGCTGGGATTGATGGAGGGCCATCTCTATGTTAATATAGTAAACGGGAGTGTATCACTTCTTTGACTGGAATCTACAGATCAATGCCACTAGAGTATCATGCTCCAGGAAGTCTGGAGACTGTGCTTCTTCTTTGTTTCTTCTATTCCATATCATAATAAACATTAACATTAAAAGTTATCTGATACAGGTGAAACATTGGTTAATATAACCCAGTACTACCAAGACTTCACAGAGGAGAATCTTCCTGCCTTTCTTGTAGATCCAAGATATTGAATTTAGGGCCCTCTATATGCAAAATATTTTTTTCTTATTTTACTCCTAACATTGTACTCAAATACATCCTTCATGTAGCTAGTTCATTTGAAACTGGGGGAGTATTTTAAAACACTTTCTATACTGGGATGGAGGAAACATTAATTATAAGGGTTGAGCAAACATTAAGATTCATATCCCCATCTTGCTCTCAAATTCACCCTGCTAAATTTGCTTACTCTTGAAAAAATAGAAGGTAAACAATCATAAAAATTATGTGACCGTGCCCATGAAGTCATCAGACTCAAAGCAGAGACTTAATTTATATATACCGGTATATATTTCCTGATTGCTTATTTGTACCCTATGACAATCATTAGGTGTACCTTATGATTCTTGACGAATGTATCTTGTCTTTTTATGTACACTGAGAGCATATGCACCAAAGACAAATTCCTTTGTGTGTCCAATCACACTTGGCCAATAAAGAATTCTATTCTATTCTATTCCGTTCCGTTCTGTTCCGTTCCATTCCGTTCCGTTCCGTTCCGTTCCGTTCCATTCCATTCTATTCTATTCTGTATATATTAGTAATAATAGCCTTTATTGTCATTGTACATCATGTATACAATGAAATTGGTTATTAGATATCACGTAGCCAATAACTCATTCAACAAAATCCAACATCCAAGTAATAAAAGAGCTGATTTTAAACAAACATTAGCTAGAAAAGGCTAAAGCAAGTCTCATATGAAGATCTAAGAGTATGACTGAGATACAATAACTTTAAAAGTATCAGCAAGTATTTAACTGGTGTTTTCAGTCAGATCACTCTGAGAAAAGCATCCCTTGCATGAGAATCTATTATGAAAAGGCTTTTGCCTGAGTAACCACTTATAGTACCTTATCATGAACCAGCACTTGGAACTAGATATTTAATGAGGATCTCAGCATTCTAGAAACTTAAAGGTAACAAGAATTTTATGTTTACTTATGGAGCAGTATAAAGAGATTTTTAGAGAGAAGGGAGGAAAGTTCTGTTAGCCTTATGATGCAATTAGCCTAATGTCCCTAATCTTAATAAAGCCTTCTTTTTCCTTCCTTCCTTCCTTCCTTCCTTCCTTCCTTCCTTCCTTCCTTCCTTCCTTCCTCTTGTCTCCTCCTTCCTTCCTTCCTTCCTTCCTTCCTTGCTTCCTTCCGTCCTTCCTTCCTTCCTTCCTTCCTTCTAATTAACTCCCTCAATTTAAAATCAAGCATTGTAACTTCCTATAAGTAATGCACAGGTCCTTTTCTGTCTGGTTTAGAAGAAAATTAAATAGATATAGCTATATATGTGTGCCTTTGAATGACTGCCTGGATGAGTCCCTACACTTTTCTTGGCAACATTTTCTTATGTGGTTTGCCATTGCCTTCTTTCTATGGCTGAAATGAAGTAACTGACCCCAAGTCCCCCAGATGGCTTCCTGTCCAAGGCATGACTAGATCTCATGATCTCCTGGTTTCTAAACTGGTGCCTTTCATCATTACATCAAACCACCTCATACACATGTAACATATGTGATTACAAACTAGCATACATTATATATTCAATAAATCATCTGAATGTATCAGAATAATTATTTCTTATTTGGGAAATAGCATTGTTTCCAAACTGATAAATATGGGTTCCTCTAAGTTCAATGATTGCTGATGATGTGGCAGGAACTACATTAAGCTACCATGAGAGATTGGTTATAAAATTATATCTCATAATAAACAAAGAAGACAGTTATATCCTTTGATACAGTTACAGCTAAATAAAGTATTTCTGGAACCAACTCTCTAAACTACTGTCATCCTAGGGCGCATTTAGAACAGAAATCTAGCAGGAGCTTACATTAATCCAATTGCTTTAATAGCATTTTAAAGTCTGATTCCATTCAATCAATCTTCCTTAAATTAGACTAAAGATCCAATGATTTCCAGATTCCAAGCTGGGAGGTGAGAGTATGAATTGTGATATATCTGGAAGGCAACTTGTTGGAAGAGAATAAGTTCTTATGAATACATCAACAGTAAGATTTTCATCATTTTGAATTAGCAAGATCATTACAAGGCAATATTTCTAAGAAATCTGGAGAATTAGATACTGCTTTGTGTTCCATGTACAGAGATCCATGCTTCTCTCCAACAGACCTTCATCAGTGAAAACAGCATTCCCCAAGGCAGGATTTTTCCCAGGAGACAGGGCTTAAATACCCAGGGTAATAGCAGCAGCTAGGATTCGCCTTGTTGATGCTATTTAAGCATCACCAAAACAGAAATTTCAACATTATTTTTAAAAGAAAAATACATATAAAATTGCATAAAATGCCTATATGATCATTTCTATAAATAGACAGTATTAAATTGAAATACTGTGCATCTAATCATTGGGAGGACCTGTTAGCTTATTTAGTTGGCTGTCCCAGCTAACTAAATATTAACGACCAATTTCATCCTCCTACCTGTCAATTCTTAGGGTGTTCAAAGGAACAAGAAACTCATAAGCATATGTTTCTGGCCATGCGGATAGCAAAGTGACAAAATGTACAATGACTTTGCAATGCAAATTCCACCTTTTCATATTCAAATTGTTTACAAATACATGTGGGGAAAGTTTGTGTCATCGCATCATGATGGTCATTTTTGTCACTTGCTCATCTACTCCCTCCTTGACCTCTGTAAAAGAAAGCTCAAGACCACTGTATTTTCTTCTGTGTTTTATGCTGTATACCATGGCCTACCAAAATATCACATACTGTAAACCAGGCACACCTTGCTTAGCCAGTTCTGCTAAGAGGTAATCTAAGATAGGTCTACCAAGCATTCTATCTCCTCTGCATATTTTGACTGCTAGCAATAGCAAATACGTTTAGTGGGGCATAAGGAACTCAGGAGTGAAAATGCTGTCTCCTTAATAAAACAATTGTGGCACTCCCTATATATATAACTCTGATGTTCTGAGATTCAAGAGAATTCTGTTCAGTCTTCTTTGATCCACTGTCAGAGCTTGAGTCCAGTACTATCAAAGATGAATCCTCTATGATCATAATGATCATACGTAGAATTGGAAACCAGCAAGCCTTTGTAATAGTGGTGAATATATGTAGCTCAGGTGTAGGATGAGGGTGAGGGTTCGTTCTCCAAGCTTATGGGTTGGTTTCCAAATGTTTCATTACCAGGCTAGGTAACATCTTCAGCAGAGTTTAGGGCAGGAGTGTCAAACTCACATCGTCACAGCAGCATCACATGACATATCGGGACTTTTTTTTTTCCCATCGCTAAACTGGGCATGGGCGTGGCCAGCTTGTGACGCATCCGGCCCACAGGCTGGGAGTTTGTTAGCCTTGGTTTAGGGAATGTCAGTGTCAGTATTCTTCTGTTTATAAGGGCTTCAGGTGTGGGTGTGTCAAGTGGGGGTCTTGTGATGAGTCAGCTGTGAGTCATCAATGAGTCTTGTGATGGGTCTTGTGATAAGGAGATTACATCAGGTAAAGCTATTCTTTGAGGAATCCACCTGCCTTGCAGTTTTGCTTGCTATGGGTCTATTACTTGGAGCCTGAAAATCAGGGTCATTGAGAGGTGAACTGCATGGGTTGGTTGAGGGTCGGTGCTGTATAGTTGGCTGTGTGGTTGATTTGGATTCTGAGGGGTATGTAGGCTGGTTGTAGGTCAATGTGTCTGTTGATGGAATTTTTTATGGAGTGTGCCAGGTTTCTGTGAAATCACGAGCATGGCAGGTGGTAGTGTGAAGCTGAAATCTCCCATTTCCATCTACTTAGTCCTCATTAAACTGCTGCTGCTGACTGTCATTGCCATTGTGAAAGTCCAGTAACCTACACAGGACATTTCAATTTACTCAGGATATTGATTTGATTTCTTACATTTATCTCCTTGCTTTCTTCCAAAGAGCTCAAGGTGTCATTTATGTGTCCTCAACTTTATCTTCCTAATAATCTTGTTGTGTAAATTAAGGTAGAAATAATGATTGGCTGAAGATTATGGAGTGAGCAGAGTAAGAATTTGAAACTGAGATATTTTTTTTTGGTCCAGTCCAAAACCCTTAGCATTGCAAGCTGCAATTCCAGTAATCTGGTTATATAGGAAACTTAATCATCATGATAAGTCTGAAATAGGTCTTAAAGTTCAGGCTCATTTTTCTAACCACCTATAAATGCAAGGCATATAATCTGTCATTCCTCTTGATAAAATGGCAATTACATTACTGAACAATTCAATTATATTTGTGTTTTGTCACAAGAATGCATCCCTCGGGAAGTTACATTAATGCAATATAAACATCTTCAATACTTTCCACAAATGGTATTTGTATTCATTTATGAAATTGTTGAAATTGTACACAAGATAAATATATCTAATTCTCTCTCTTTCATCTTTTCATTAAGACAAACATGTTTAGAGGCATTTACACTGCATATATCGCGGCTCCAACAATGAAGGTCCTCATGTAAATATTTAGATTATACTTTTCAAGATACTGAAAATCCACATATTAGGTTGCTAGGATTCGCTTGCTCTTTTTTACAAGATATACTTTACTTAGCTATCATAATAAAGAAATAATTTTGTTGTGCTGTTACCTCCCTCTATTATATGAGGAACAATACATATCCTATTCTTGGAAAATAAAGAAAACAATATCTTATGGAATATTTAGGGTTTAGAACAGGCATGGCTCAGCATGACAAAAATTCAGAAAATGCCTACTTATACTCTGCTGACATGCCATACCCTAGACAAAAGAGACCTCTCTGGACCTCCTTTCCAGACTCTCCTATGCTCTCTCTAGACTCTCTTGTCTGGACTCCCCACTCTGGACCCTCTGGGAGTGCTTTCAAGGGGTCTTTGGAGCCTCAGAAACATACAGAAGAATTATCAAACAGTTTTTGCACATCTCTGTTCTTCTTAATTTATATTTGCATTTGCAAGTTAAAAATGTATAGATAGATTGCTTCAGAAAAAGTTCCAATATAAGACATTATTTTCTTTTAAACAAACAAACAATGTGGCTACCTAAATAGATTTGAGATCAACTGTGCTAAGTGGCTACTCAGAAGGAGGTCCAATGTCTTCCGTGAGATTTATTTCCAGGTAAATCATAGCAAAACACTTTCAGCTTTGAGCTTATAAAAAATGGAATTGTGTCACTTCAGAATCACCATAGCTCTCTCAGAAAATGGCAGTGAATGTAAATGCATAGCCGAGATGTATTTGGTATGCAAGGCTAGTAACAGAAGCAGAAAATTAAATAAATTTGCTGAATAAAAATGTGACTTTCCTGAGACAAAGTAGCCTGGAGAAAATCATGGAAGAAAAGTTTCCTGTCTGATGCTTTTCCCTACAGCTTCCTGTTCCCTGAAAAGTTCCTCTGAGAGGATTGCTAAGGGAGAGATAATCACTCACATTAGGCTTGGATCCTAAGGCAAATTAACAGAGAGATATTGATGAAAGTAAATATTCCCATCTCTACTGTTCAGGGCCATCCAATCTTCTAGAAAGGCTTTCTGGGGGAATCAAGTAACTGCCTAGGAAAGGATGAGAAATATTAGCCAACTTTATGCCTCATACTTTGAATGGCAACACATACCGTACATACATACATACATACATACATACATACATACATACATACATACATACATAGTCAATTTAATCATATTTTAGTAAAGGGTCTTGTGCAAACCCAGTCCACATGGGCAATACATGGTTCAATGTGTCATGCAAACCCACAAAAGGTGATTGGGTAAATCCTGGTCCATTTAACCACAGGTAAGTTTCAGGTGTTTTTCAGTATAGGATTTTCTCCCTGTTCGAATAACTTACACAGAAGCCATTTTCCAATTAAGGCAGGACTAGAAAAATTTAATGCCTTTTCATAACTGCTGAGGTCCTGAACTCATTTGGATCTATCAATACATGTATTTAGATTTAAAAAGCATCCACATAAAATGTAAAGACTCATTTACTTTCATATTTAATGCAGCATCTACAAAGGTTATTGCATTTTGAAAAGACCAATTAATTGACCACAATACTTTTGAAGTTAAGAGCACATTTTTAATTTACTGTAAGTTTCTGTTCAGTACTTTTTGCAGCAATAAATATTAAAATCATTCAATCTGTAGCAAATGGTCTGCGGTCAAAAATAATAAAATTTAATGACTGCATGTTCTTCAAGCATGTTGCATCTGTATGTCAGACACATATTTGAAGACCTAAATCACATTAAAATTATTTTTACTATACTAAATAAAAATGTATACTCTTCATAATTTGAAATTGCTAATGACACATTAAAAGGAAAAAACTTTTAGATAAAGGCCCTTTGTATAGAATAAGTAAATGTATTGATTAAATCTGTATGACTTGTTGAATTGGAAGCAAATCAAACATGTTTAATTGTTAGATCTAAGTCTATATGACTAGTTTATTCTTCAGTGTTTCACACCACCTGAGCTAATCAACTACATTAAACCACAGCTAATTTAATCATGTTAATCATGAGCAGGAGTCTCATGACTGGGCAATCAGTAGATGGCATCAAAAGAGTTTCTTTTATGAACCACCTTCCTGTCACCTAGTGGTTTTTCAAATATTTGTAGCATAGAGCTGGTACTCCTAGATAAATGTATCATGTGAACCTGACCTTTGTGTTCCTCAAGGTATTCAATTTGGCTATTTCTAATTCTTATAGCAAAGGAAGTGGTCATAAGCATAACTGAGACTACAGGTCCCATTATTTCAGCCAATATGGGATCTATAAACTAAGCAACTCTTTGACACTGGCAAAGGAGAAGATTACAATGTTTTCAGCACCTTGCTCTGGAATGCAAATCAAATATTTTCTCTGCCAATTTGTTAAATGTGTAGCAGGGGTGGGTTCCTCCCGGTTTGGACCGGTTCTCCCGAACTGGTAGCGGCCTGCTGGTGATGTCACGATGATGTCACCGAACCGGATCGGTCGGTGCCGGTCCGTGGGGCCGCCATCTTTTTTTTTTTAAATGAATTTTTA
The DNA here is from genome assembly GCA_003457575.1 of Thermophis baileyi. Classification (NCBI taxonomy): domain Eukaryota; kingdom Metazoa; phylum Chordata; class Lepidosauria; order Squamata; family Dipsadidae; genus Thermophis; species Thermophis baileyi. Next base: position 276,285 of record QLTV01004095.1, read on the forward strand.
TTTTATTTTATTTTATTGAATTTTTTTTTCCTTCTGAGCATGCGCAGAAGCCGACTTCCGGCACTGTGCATGCAGTCGCCATCTTTTTTCAGCTTTCTTTTTTTTCGGATTTTTTGTCACTGCGCATGTGCGTGCGCTCGAAGCGTGCATGCGCCTACGAGGCACGTCCACGCGGCGCGGGACGGAGCGAACTGGCAGTGAGGTAAGTTGGAACCCACCCCTGATGTGTAGGTAGTCCTTGTTAAGTCCAACAGTCCTTATCTGGAATTTCAGTTGTAAGTCATTGCAGTCATAAACCAAGACATCACATGATTGGACTCGATTTCATAACCATTTTTACAATGCTTGTAAATTGAATCACCATGGTCATTAAGTGAATGAAATGGTCTATAAGCAAACCATATGATCGTTAAGTAAATCCAGTATATCCAATGGACATTTTTTGCTGTTTTCTGCCAAAAAAAGGGCAACAAACATTACAAAACATGGTCATGTGGCCAGAGAACATTGCAACTGATTGTAAATGTGAGCCAGGTGTCAAGCACCTGAAATGTGGACATATGACTGTGGAGGGGAGCAGTCGTAACTTTCAAAAGCTTTTTAAAAGTCTATTGTAACTTTGAATAGTCATTAAACAATTGGTTAATTGAGGATTACCTGTAAAGACCTCTGGATTTCAGATTGACAGATATTATAGATGCTAATAACTGATACTTTCTGTGGGTACTCCAACATCCCTTCCTTTTTGCCAGATAGATTTTTAATATAGTTACAAGTCTGGCCTTAAAGAAAAGAAATACATCTCGCTGCTTTAACAGGCCACCTGGTTATCAGATATACCATTCCCTTGAGCAAGTTAATTTTGTCACTCCTTCTGTAGCTCTGCCAGAATAAGTGCTTTCAAAGGGGAAAGGGGGGGGGGATTTCACTGATAAATATCCTTCAGTTTCCACCTCAAAGTTCCTGACTTAGATTTTTTTTTTAATGGAATTGCTTTACTATTTAGTACATTTGAAAACATTTGTAAAATTAACAGCAGGAAGATTTGTCCTGAAAGTCCATTCTGTCCCATAATTATTAAATGAGGATGTATATTCAGAATCAATCTATTTGGTGCCATCTTTCTCAAGCATTTGGTGCCTGTTTCTCAAAATGTTGGACTATATATCCCATCATTCCATGAATCATGCTGATTAGGAAAGACTTTTCAACCTAGAAAACTATGGGATAAGGAAGCTCAGCCACCATAAAACCAGCATATCAAAATTAAGAAATTTTTCCGGTAGAAACTGAATCAGAAATTGTATTTGAAGAAGTGATTTTATATCCCATGGTAGCATATGCTAAATATAAACTATGGCTTGGAATAATATCTGATTATAATATTATAATTATAATAATAATTATAAATAATATTCTATATCTGGTTATAATATTATAACCATAATTAACCCATCACTCTACTGTACTACAGACATTGCTTTAATCTGGATCTTGGGGTAAACTGGTAAACTTACATAGCAGCATGCTACAGCACTACAGAATCAAGCTACCATAAATTATTTTCTTAGTTGCAGTTTTGTGTGATTTATGAAGTCAGTCATAGACGTCAGTTCACATATTATACTAAGTCTTGATGTGATTCGTTTGGTTTTGACTTGGTATATTATATTAATTCAGCCATTGTGACTTCTACAGCATAGGTTGTGGCTTAATATGCTAAGGCACTATGATTTTTTCAGCAAACCATAATTACCTTAGTGTGATGTGTATTATGGTTTTGTATTTAGACTGAAAAAAATATTTATAGCATTATTGTTTTACGCTCGAGGAATCCTGACAATTCCTCTTAAAACAACAGATTATAAAATGTTCAAATTAAACCCTAAAAATTAAAATATCAAAAAGTAAATGCTTGCTGAAAAATCTTTTGTAAGTGCCAAGAAGGTTTTCAGTAGGGAGTGCTGACAATGATGAAAGCTAAGGGCATTGACAAGAATGATCAATAGCACCAAAATGCTACAGCCAGTTTGGACAACCAAGCAGACAAAGCTGTAGATAATAAGGAAGATTACCTTGATGGAGATAAGCAGGAATGCCTAGAAAAAAAATTGGCTGTAGCATTTTTTTTTTAAGTCCAGAACTATGAGATAGTATTTGGAAGTGGCTGAAGGAGATGCCTACCTATTTCATTGAAGTATAAGGATAAGGAATCAAATATGTGTCTGACATACAGATGCAGATGTCCCAGTTTCTATTATTATATCTCATCTCAATAAAAGTACTTTGAGTCTTCCTGGTTTGGTCTACCTGCTAGGATAGACTACTTGTGGGAGAAAGAGAGGAAAACCTTTTGCCATTCTTTTCCTGCCATGCAGTTGAGTTTGTTAAAGGTGAGGGATTTCTAGACCCCCTGTGCTTATAAAAGAAACTAACCACCCTTTTCTTCTATTTGTACACCACTGCAAATATGCTATTAATGCTGCACCTGGCTCCTCAGAAAATGGGTAGGAATAAATACAATGTATTCAAAACACAAAAATTGATTATATTATAGAAAATTAACTCTCTTAAATGAAGAGCAGAGAGGAGGAAAAAGGAAAAAGATTCAGATGCCTCCCAAGTAAGACCTCCCACTACTATATGTTGCTACTTAAACACTGAAGATAAGTATGCAAACAAGGAGCACATTTTCTCAAGATTCTTGGCGGTGGGTTCTTTTTTTTTTTTCCTTCTTCATTGGCTTATAGTTAAAACCTTGCTGAATAGGAATAGTGATGGGGTCTGACCCCTTTGCAATGTTCATTAATTAAGACTAACTCCCAAACTGCATTTCTTTGTGTCAGCACACGGGCTGTTCTTAATTGCTGTGTTTCAGTATCTGAACTGTAAGGAGAGTCAAAAGGGGGCTGAGTCAAGTCTAAAGATTCCCAAAACCATTTCTGAGCCAGCTGCTCAAACAGGTGAAATAAAGCATAGTCAAGGGCAGTCTATAGCCTTGACTGATTTAGGCTAAAAGAAATCAGACAGGCCACCGTCAAAGTCCAAAGATCAATATGGATAGCTCTAACCTAGTAATATTTTTCTTTTTCCTATAGCATTGTATGCTTGTTCCTTTTCACACTAGCCTATTTTCCCTGAATGAAAACATTATCTGTTCTAAACTGCTTAATTCTGGAGGAGTTGGTTGCAAAATCATATAATAGAATTTAAAAGCATCAATATGAAATGAAATAAAGTGAAGAGAATAAAATCCATATTTCAAAAAATCATTAGCACAAAATCAATGATCTTTTTCATACGATTTCTACCCCCATGCTGTTCAAGAACCTGATAGACCCTTCCGGCTTCAGTGTAAAGATTCCATTTTCGATCTTTCCTCCTGTTAATTGTTCTCAGTGGGTGAGAAGTTTCTGCCTATATATGAATGCAGTTAGTCGGAGCCTTGACAGCATCCTTTCTACAGTCATTATGACATAAATTTCAAATCTGCATTCTTCATCGTGATATATAGTTTTCCTTTTTATCGAAATGATCTTTTAAACCTAAGCCTGCTTCAAATAACCTCACACAAGAGAAGATGCATTTTAGGGCTACCAGATCTGGGCTGCAAAATCAGAAGAATGATTAGATGACAGCAAACACTTTTTCATCATCTTTTGGTCATCCAGTTATCTGCAAGCCAGACCCAATAACTGTATGCATGATGAAAAAGGAATTGCTTCATACCAACAAAATAACATGTAAGCAAACATAGTTTAAACCAGAACGTATATGTCTTTTGTATACAATTTCATGACAGCACAAATTTTCATGTACATACACTAGGCCACCAGTCAACTTCTACCCGTATCATTAAAATGTTTACTACTGTATGTCTACTTCTCAATTATGTATGAGTGAACAAAAGTTAAGCACTTTTATTTTGTATTTATTTAATAAAAGACTAAAATCAGTGCAGCTTATAATGACTGGATTGTGCCTGACTCTATATATTCATTTGTACATAATCAAATGTCAGGGTAGGATCAAGTGGGTAACCAGTTACTACATGGACATACCGTGTTTCCCCGAAAATAAGACCCTGTCTTATATTTTTTTGAACCCTGAAATAAGCGCTTGGCCTTATTGCCATGCACTCAAAAGCCCGATTGGGCTTATTATCAGGGGATGCCTTATTTTGGGGGAAACAGGGTATCCGGCAAAAGCATAGACAGATTTTATTATACAAAAGAGAAATATCGGTTAGTTGATTATTCAATTGATCGATTGATTGACTGATCGATCGATCAATTGATTGATTGATTGATATCTTACCTTTCCTCCAGGAGCTCTATATAAGTTACATGTTGATCTCCCTTCAGTTTATCCTCCAATAGCAATTCCGTAAGAAAGGCTGGTCATCCAATAATTTCTCATGGCTGAGTAGATTTGAATCTAGGTCTCCCCACTCGTAGGCTTAACCAGTCATACTGCACTTCTGTTTTTAAGGCGAAAGCACACCATTTTTCTATTACAGTCCCTTATTTACTTTCATTAGATGATATTGGGCTTTCAATTCAAGTGATGTTCATAGAATTGCAAACATGTGGTTCTTAAATACAGCATATGCATTCTTACGGTAGCTCCGAAGCATTAGATTCAACACTGAATGACTAGAGAAAACTTTAAAAGATGGTGAGATATACATATGGAATACAATCTGATCCACAATTGCTATGTGCATACAAGATATTTAAAACTTTGGATTTTGATGTTTTGTTTTTTATAGCTTAGGCCAGGGGTCTGCAACCTTAAACACTCAAAGAGCCATTTGGACCTGTTTCCCACAGAAAAGAAAACATTGGGAGCCACAAAACCTGGGTGGGCATGGCCAACTAGACATCACTCACTCCCACCCAGTCACATGACCCCCCTAGCCATGCCTACCCAGCCGGTGATTAGGGCAGACAACTGGTTGTTAAAAAACACTGGGAGCCACAAAACCCTTTTGACATAGCAATAGCACTTAGACTTATATACCGCTTCATAGTGCTTTACAGCCCTCTCTAAGCGGTTTACAGAGTTAGCATATTGCCCCCAACAATCTGGGTCCTCATTTTACCCACCTCGGAAGGATGGAAGGCTGAGTCAACCTTGAGCCG
>QLTV01004095.1:285781-297077 GCA_003457575.1 Thermophis baileyi
TATGCGCTCTCTCTCTCTCTCTCTCTCTCTCTCTCTCTCTCTCTCTCTCTCTCTCTCTCTCTCTTTCTCTCTCTCTCTCTCTCTTTCTCTCTCTCTCTCTCTGTGTGTGTGTGTCTCTCTCTCTCTCTCTCTATCTCTCTCTCTCTCCCTCTCTCCCTCTCTTCTATATGTCTTTTCCCTCTCTCTGTATCTGTGTGTGTGTGTGTGTGTGTGTGTGTGTGTGTCTCTGTATGTCTCTCTCCCACTCTCTCTCCTCCCCTCTGATTCTGATATGAGGCGTCAAGCAGGCCATGAGGCACTCTTGCAGTGCCTTGCGCAGCACAGTGAACTTTAGCGCGCTTCACAATGGGGGAGATGGGGTCTCCTCCTCCTCCTGGAGCCCATTACGACATGGAGCCACAATGCGATCCTGTCCCACTTGCCCCTAGCAACAGGATGCAGCTTACAGCTCCAAGCCCAAAGCAGCGGGTGGCGAGGGCTGCCTTGAGCCAAATGTGGCCCGAAGGAAAATATAGGGCCACTTCACTCCTGCACTAAGGCTCCGGCCATCACCTTGCCATGTCCCCTTTCCCCCCCACCCCAGCAGCTCTTTGGCCGAGTGCGGCAGGTGCGAGCTCCAGCCCCAAGTGGCAGGAGGCAAAGGTTGCCTTGAGCACAAATATTGCACGAAGGCATTTACAGGGCCCCTTCGTTCCTGCACTAAGGCTCCGGTGACCCTCCTCCTCCTCCCCCTCCTCCTCCCCTCCTCCTTCTCCTCTCACGACCCCCTTGCTGGTTGTGGCAAGGCCGGGAGGGTGTGTATGAGTGGGAAGACCCTCCTAAAGTGAGTGGCCGGGCTCGGTCAAAGCGCAGAAAAGGCGCACACAGGGCAAGTGGGCATTCGCTTGAGAAGGGTCTCCCCACTTGTGCGGCCTCACGACAGGCTGCCAGGGTATCGTGAGAGGAGATGGAGGGGGGAGGAGGAGGGTTGCCCGAAGGGAAGCCTCCACTGTGGCTTGCGCTCATTCCTCAGCCAGCCCGGATTTCCAAAAAGTTGCCAAGAAGAAAGAAAAGGAGTAGCGAAGAGCCCCAAGGAGAGCTCACTGGGTTTCCGAGGGAGAAGAGACACAGTGACAGAGAGAGATACAAAGATACACACACACACACACACACACACACACACACACACACACACACGGCTTTAATTGAAAAGCATCCTCCGGGTGGTGAAAGTTCCCAGTGCACGTTTTAAAGCCGCAGCTGGGCGCTGCAGGCCCGTCCCCCTTTCTGTCGTTCCCTCCTACCGGATCCCATTCCCACCCCGCCAGCCCTCGCGATAGCGAGGGCGGCATCAGTTGCGGCTTGGTCGGGCCAGTGTCTCGGGGCAGAGAGCAGGTTGCGCATCTCCCCAAGTGACCGAGGCACACCCAGCACCACAAGGGCTGGAAGAAGCTCCAGCAAGAATGAGGTGCCGGAGAATCAGCCCCAGTCGCATCTCCATTTCCCGCTGTTGCCCTTACCTTTTCAGGCTAGGCAACGAGTGATTGGGAGGGGAGGGCAAGGGGTGGGGCCAGTCAGTGATGGGATCACCTGATAGGGAGCCACAGCAGAGGGCCCAAAGAGCCACATGCGGCTCCGGAGCCGCAGGTTGCAGACCCCTGGCTTAGGCTAATAAAGTACAAATATATTACTGTGCTATATTAACTGCATATTTATTGATCTCAACTTTATTTTTCCTACTTTTCCTAGAAGGACTAAGGGAGACATGATAGCAATGTTCCAATATCTCAGGGGCCGCCACAAAGAAGAGGAAGTCAAGCTATTCTCCAAAGCACCTGAGGGTAGGACAAGAAGCAATGGGTGGAAACTAATCAAGGAGAGAAGCAACTTAGAACTAAGGAGAAATTTCCTGACAGTTAGAACAATTAATCAGTGGAACAACTTGTCTCCAGAAGTTGTGAATGCTCCAACACTGGAAGTTTTTAAGAAGATGTTGGATAACCATTTGTCTGAAGTGGTGTAGGGTTTCCTGCCTAAGCAGGGGGTTGGACTAGAAGACCTCCAAGTCCCTGTTATTCTATTCTATTCTATTCTATTCTATTCTATTCTATTCTATTCTATTCTATTCTATTCTATTCTATTCTATTCTATTCTATTCTATTCTATTCTACTTTATTACTAATAGTTAAACTGATCTTCTATCCCAAAGTTATTTTTTTTTTATTATTACTGATTTTCAGGACCACAAACCAATTAAGCCAAAACAAAAAGACTTGGATTTGCATCATTGACTATTAAAAGTGCTGGATTGATATATGTTTATTACATTGAATGTTGATTCACAGTTTTATACAGTTATTTACAACATGGTCTTGCATTAAAAATTATTTTGTTTTAATCCCAAATTGAAGTTTTGGAGAGTTGTACATTGGTTAGAGTCAGTAGATTGAAGTGGCCATAAAGTATGAAAATAAAATAAAATAATAAAATGAATATATTCTGTCTTAAAGCCCAAGACAATGAATCCAAATAATTTTGGCCCCATTCATTTTGCATCAGCACCTTACACACCATGGTCCCTGGCCAATAAAAAAGGTTCTTAAATGTGTCCATAATCATAAAAAGATTGTCCTTTTTGCTCTAGAACAGCTAATCTGCAGGGAAAAAAAGAATGATAGGGAAAATGCTATTAACACAGCAAAAAATTTGTTATACCTTAAATGCTAATGGCGATAAAGTCATGAATGTTTATTACTTTATCTTGTTAATGGAGCTAGAAAGCCCTGTTATTGTGATTTAAGGAAAATTTGTCTCCAATTTGTTTGTTTGAATTTCAAAAAGTGAGTATCTCCTTCAAGTCAAACTCAATTTGTGGTGACTTTATGGACATGTTCAGAATTTATTTGATTACATGTCCTACCACTCTCAGCTTGAATAGATTATGTGCTAATTTGGGATGTTGGTGTGGTCCAATATCTCCAGAGGACATGAATTTGAGGCCTAAAGAATTGATTGATCTATTAGTGTCCATGTAAAAGGAAGAAATGAGCAGAGTCCAGGTTTAGTCATTCCTGGACCTCAAGTGACACATGAAATCAGGGGTCTACCTGGTTTTCCTTAAAATTCAACATACAAGTTTTATAAATTATGAATCCAAACTATACCGGAAGCATTTGCTTAGCAATTAAGATAAATGCAAAATGTTACCTGTGTAACATTTTAACATATCTGCTTTTGTTTGGTAGCAGAAAATGATAGCAAAACGAAAGGGTCTATTTTGCTGTGGTTATGGTGCAAGAGGAAATAATGGATAAGGATGCTAAAGATTTTCTTTCTTTTAAAGTCTAGCAAAGATTGCTCCACAGCTTTCAAAAGCTGTTCTTCCTATCTCTACAAATATTCTGTACTGCCATTTTGCAACTAAGAAAATGTAATCCAGGAAGGCTTGGCATTTTATAAAGTTCATTGCTTGATACACTGGTAAGTCAGGATATAAATATACCTACAATGAAGTTCCTAAAGGTTTATTTCAGATTTCTTATTTCCCAAACTAGAAACTAGGGACATAAATATTGGCCATAAAGTGCTTAGAAAAAGATTACTAGAGAGCAATAGACTGCCTTATTGTCTGTTCAGGCACTGATGAATCAAATGGTATATCTGGATCTCTTTATGGAGGATATTAGTGTGACCTTCAAATATTTCATTTACCTCCAGCAATTGTATTTACGTTTTTACATCCACATAAAGGTGAGAAATTATACTGCCTCTGAAAAGAATACTTCAGGTTTCTAACGCCCCACATTTTTCTCTAAAAGCATAGCAAGGTTTTTTCAAGGTCGTATGCTCTACAAAAGTAAAATGAAGCAGAATCATTTGTATCCTCTGATCTTCAGTTTAGCATTGATGCAAACGATCTCCTTTCACTCTCCAGATGAAGAAGAATTCTCTTATATCCTTATGCACTATGAACTTTTGACCTTCAAGATCTTGCCAACATTAACTCCCATCATTTATCATCATTGATTATCCTGGCTGGGTTTTTGGCACAGTACTATACAGTAGTAAAGATCTGTAGATATTTCACTTCCACCCTGCAGTAGGACATAAAATTATTCTTCTCTTGTTCTATAGTCTGCTGCTGGTCTATCCTTCCCCATACAAGTTCCTCCAGATATTTCTGACTAAAATTATTAATAATAATAATAATTTATTACATATATATGCTACCCAACTTTCAACAATAAAATTCTCATTAGCCCAAGCTAATATGGCTAACAAAAATTGGAATTAGAGTCAAATCAACTGGAGAGCTTAAAGTTGAGGAGGGCCAGTGTGCTACTTGAATTCTGACAAGGATTTTGAATAAGAATTTATTGTAGACTGCAAAATTTTATTGATATAGTGAAGCAGATTTATATGCAATTAATCTCCTCCATCACATTACAATAAACTTTGGTGGTTTGTAAAACCTCTATAGACCCAGTGTTTCCAGAAACAGATAAATTTGAGAAAGATTCAAAGAAGTCAAGATGGTAGCTGTGATTATGTCACATGTGGGCTTCAATTGCATGTTTGCATTCTCTGGTGATGCCCCCATCCAGAAATGTTGCATAACAACACTTGCACAGATCATATCACAGCCTCATCCCTTGAACTTTTTGTATATGAACACCAGCAGAGAAAACTAAGGAAAGCCAAATAAGCAAATGCAGCATGATCTATATCTTTAAAGAATCAATCAGAAAAGCTTGATAATAAGGGATGATTAGACAGCTACTTGCTTGCTTTATTCAGCTTAGGCACTGCCTTATTCCAATCTATCACTGCATGAAAATCTCACTGCATGAAAATCCAAACAAATAAATAATCAAAAAACAAAGCACATAAACAGTAAACAAAACTGCAAATCCAACCAACAATAAACATCTCATACAGTTTATCCAATAAGAGGTTCCACCACCCTAGCCCAAAGCTTTGTAGAAAACAAGTCTTTATGGCCTCTAGAACTTTCTATATTTATTATTCTTACTTATATAGCATTTATCAGAGTACTATGTACTATATATGTAACATTTTAGTTCGTTTGGCCTCACAGTGCATAGGGTTTTTTTTCTTCATGGAGCCCATTATGGTGATCTCTTTTTATTTCCACAGTAGCTTTATGCCCTAGATTAGAATGGGCAGAATAAAGTGGTTGCCTCAGTCACCCGCTGAGCTTTGTCACCAGGGCTGAAATTCAGCTCAAGGTCTCCCAGACCAACTCTAGCATTCTAACACCTGAAACAGATTCAAAACAGAGGCTCTTGAACCTACTCTGCAGGACACATAGCAGGGATGGGTTCCTCCCGGTTTGGACCGGTTCGCCCGAACCGGTAGCGACCCGTTGGTGACATCACGATGACGTCACCAAACCGGATCGGTCGGTGCCGGTCCGTGGGGGCCGCCATCTTTTTAATTTTTTTTAATTTTTTTAATTTTATTTGTTTTCCTTCTGAGCATGCGCAGAAGCCGACTTCCGGCATTGTGCATGCGGTCGCCATCTTTTTTTTGGCTTTTTTTTTATTTTGGGGGGATTTTTTGCTACTGCGCATGTGCGCACGCGCGCCCACAAGCGCACCCACGCGGCGCAGGAGGGAGCGAACCAGCAGCGAGGTAAGTTGGAACCCACCCCTGACACATAGCATAAAAATTGTTCCTATCTCAGTTGTCCTTATCTTATGTGATTACCATGGTACATTTTTATGACCAACCAGGCTCAATACCGGAAGACATAAGAAGCTATTTTAAACCCAATCAGTTATTGCCTACACATAGTTTTCCCTGTTGGTATTTTCAGATGTGATGTGGTCGAAACTCTCAGACTTCTCAGCCAAGAAATTATTTTGTGAATAATGCATTTCTTTGTCCAACATATGCACAATGACATAAAGTAATATAATTGTGATATAATATACAATATTAAAAACTAATGCTTGCCTTTCCCTCTCCTGCCTTCATCCCTTTTTCCTTTGTTTGTCATGTGTTTTAGAATAGATTATAAATATGAACATATAGAATATATATTTATTACTGAGCATTCATAACTTACTTTGGGGGCCTTTGGGCAAAGATGCCATACATAAATAACTAAATGTTTCTCAAGCCATTCTTAAAATGAAACTACATAGTGCACTTTGCTAGATTACATTCTAATAAATTATGTAACATGTAAAGTAATTAAGTTTACAAATCACTCTTTTAAAGTCAACACAGAAAATAGGAATAAAACATTTTTGGCATTTATAAATAAATCTGTAAATTTATCACTCAGATTCTGACAAGCCTCTAGAACCAAAATCATATGTTATCATGATACAATGCAGCCTAGAGTTCTATTTCTATAAAGAACTATCTTGTGAGTAAGATAAATTGTGTGCCAGGGTCTTTCTGCTAATAGTGGCATGGTAAAGGGGTAATTTATTCATACAAGTTACCAACTGCTTCTATTGAGGTTTTAGTCTTAGAATATTCTAATTAACGAGCAAGGAAGCCCAAATTATATACTAGCACTATAGCAATAGCACTTAGACTTATATACCGCTTCATAGTGCTTTACAGCCCTCTCTAAGCGGTTTACAGAATCAGCATATTGCCCCCAACAATCTGGGTCCTCATTTTACCGACCTCGGAAGGATGGAAGGCTGAGTCAACCTTGAGCCTGGTGAGATTCGATCTGCCTAACTGCTGGCAGCCGGTGATCAGCAGAAGTAGCTTGCAGTACTGCACTCTAACCACTGCGCCACCGTGGCTCATATACTCAGGCAACTTTCCCCATTTAGTCAACTTACGGGAGAGGTTCCCAAAACATAGTTCCATATAGGTATATAGTGATCCTATTTAGGACTTTAGCCGATTTCAAATTGTATCTATTCCTAAAGACTTTTCCATTTGAGCAACCAATTATCTGAAACAGCTCGTGTGTATATTGTAACAAGCTTCACTTAAGAAACTTTGTTCTACCATAAAAATTCCAACCAAGCTTAAAATGTGGTAATTCATTTTAGAAGCTCTTTTTCTAATCTCAAACTTTTCTAACCTTTGTTGTTATACTGTAAAACAGGTATATCCATTGCTTTACTATCCAACATATATCTCAGCTTATAAAAATGAAAGAAAGCTTTGCTACACATGGCTCTGAATATCACAACCAGCAGCAATAGAAGAAGCTTCTGTGCATAAATTGTGCAAGCTCAAAAACCTCTTCTAGCTCCCGGAATTACTAGACAATATCTAAAAAAAACCTGATTATTAATTATGAGAATGCATAATTTTATGGCACAAAACATCTTTGTCAAAGCATAACACAGTTACTCCAAATAGCCCCTCCATTTTGCAGTCAGCTAGATGTCCATGAGATGTCATAAGAGAATCACTTACAGCATTGTGTATTGTCCCACTCTGGTTTTGCAGAGAGTCTCTTTCACCGAAGATATTAAATATTGACCAGGACTAGTAGTTTCCAAGAGTCACTGATGATCCTATCCTATGATGTTTTTCTTAGTACCTCTAAAAGTCATAAGGCAAAATGGATGGTCACCAAAAGTTGATGGCCATCATTTACCTTATATAAAAGACAACAACTAAATTTATTGCTGATTGGAAACCCCTTTTGGATTTTTCAGGTAAAACAAAAAAAATGAACTTATGATTTAGGATTCTGAGGATTAGACAGGATATATTTTAGAAAGAAGAGAGATAAATTGTAGCCATAGATTAAGAGGTAAATCTATAATTGTAATTATAACTACTGCTCATTAGAAATTACTTCTTTGTGTCTTTTGTCTTTTCTATTTGTCTTTTTCTTTTATCTTTCTTGCACTTTTAGCTTTTTCTTTGAACTTCTTTCTTTTTCTTTTCTTTTTCTCAATTTATATGAGTCTGTATACATTTTTAACTTCCTTTTTTAAAATCTTTAATAACATTTAATTTAAAAGAAAAAGAAAAACGCTGTCTTATTGTAATGAAATACATTTTAACTAGATGCTGTGCAAAGAATTACTACTTTTTATTTGATATGAAACTCCTCACATTCCCATTACTGTCGTACTCACTTACAGACCACCATAACAACAGTTGGTACTGGTTAATGTGCCGGCCTAGACACTATCCCTCCTGTATTTAGCAATCAACTTTCAACTCCAGATTTATGCAAAACATCCCATAGTCCAAACCTATTCACTTTATTATATGCTTTTTCTAAATCAACAAACATAAAAGCAGCATTCTTTCTCAAAATCACAGTCATTTTCGTGACTGCTGAACTGAGTTTCATACCACCAGTCCAGCAAAAAGCTATGAGTACTGCACTTTCTATATTTTACTTCTTTTCCTTTCTTGTAACCTTTTTATCAGAAGTCTGCCTGACCTCTTCTGAAACACACTTTACAAATTATAGAAGTATAGAAGAACAACAATTGTATTCTTCCAGTCATCTACCTCAGATGCTGTTACAGCCACTCTATAAAGAAACCACACCAGAAGTGGGTTCCTCCCAGTTCGGACCGGTTCTCCCGAACCGGTAGCGACCCTCTGGTGATGTCACGATGTCACCGATCCGGTTCAGTCGGTGCCGGTCCATGGGTGCCGCTATCTTTTTTTTTTGAATTTTTTTTATTTATTTATTTTTTTTTTGGAAAAAAAAGTTTTTTTTTTCTTCTGCGCATGCGCAGAAGCCGAGTTTCCGGCACTGCGCATGCGTTGCCATCTTGCTTTTGGTGTTTTTTGGGGGGGGACTGCGCATGTGCATGCATGCACGCCCACGAGGCGCAGCCACACGGCGCGGGAGGAAGCGAACCGGCAGCAAGGTAAGTTAGAACCCACCCCTGAACCACACCCATATTTCAACATTTCTGCAGTTAATACTATCTATTCCTGCAGGCCTACTATTTTTCAACACTCTTGCAGCATTTGTTACTTCCTTTTCACTTATCTTTTCTTGAAGAAAAGAACTTTTGACTGTAAAATTTAAAGTATTACAGTTCTACTCTTCAACATATTCTAATTCCTTTTTCTCTCTCTCACCTCTTCCATCCCTTCTCCATCCCTCCATCCCTCTATCCGTCTATCCATCTATTTATCTATTATCTATCTAACTATGTGGGTGGGGTGTGGGTTTAGATTTGAGTATGTCTGTGGGTAGGTATATGGGTTTGGGTGTTTCTCTTGGCAATCCTGTGAAGCCCCTGCAGTTTCCTTGCCAAGATTTTTGCAGAAGTTGTTTGCCATTGCCTCTTTTCTAGAGCTAAGAGAGAGTAACTGGCCCAAAACCATTCAGCTGGTTTCCTGCTCAAGGTGTGACTAGAATTCATAGTCTCTCAGTTTCTAGCTAATCTGGCTCTTGTATTTCCTATACAGTTTGTCTAAAATACTCTTTCCTAAATTCCCACACTTTGGTGTCAAATCAGTTAATCTTTTTGTTTTTCATAAATGTTTATCTATTTTTAATTGCTCTGAAGTGCATTTTTCTCATCCACAGCATCTTTCAATTCATTATCTCATCAAGCATTCTTTTTCAGAATTTCCATTAACATAATTCTGCCTACCTCTGTGGCACTCTGAAATTCAATTCTTTTTTCTCTGTGCCAAGCAGTCTCAATAATCGTTTTCTTTACATCCACTTTCTGTTCATTCTATTGAGAGAAGATTTTTTTTCCACATGGGACTTATACTTTTCTTTTACTGCTCTTATTTCTTTTGTTTTTTGAATTTTTGCTTACTTTTGACCACTTTTTCACACTGTCAGAAAATAATCTGTCCCATGTTTTGAATCTATCATCGCCCTTGTATCCTTGATGTGCTCTTTCAGCAATTCATTAAAAAAAATCAAATCATGATTTTAAATTTATATTCATTATTTTCTCTGTACACATGAACAGACCTGTGATTAAACTACATATTCAAAACACAGAGACCTTTTTCTTAAAAGATATTCACCAAATAATCACCCTTGTCATTCATTCTTGGATCCTCAAATGGCCCAAAAACCTTTTTACACATTCTTATGCATTCATTCATGTCACCTAGCAGAATAATGTTTTCCCTTACACCACATCCGTTTGGAACTCTTTTGGTTCTCCCATTATTCTATACATGTTATTCCATCATTCCATGCACCGTGACATCACAGTGGTTAGAATGCAGTATTGCAGGCTAACTCTGCCTACTACCAGGAGTTTGATCCTGACAAACTCAAGGTTGACTCAGCTTTCTATCCTTCCAAGGTTGGTAAAATGAGAACCCAGATTGTTTTATTTATTTATTTTATTTATTTATTTGTCAAACATGTACAAGATAGCAGGTATAGGTATAATCATAAACATAATCAAAGTGAATACAGATAGATGAAGACAATAGGACAGTAGGACAGGGACGGTAGGCACGCTGGTGCGCTTATGCACGCCCCTTACAGACCTCTTAGGAATGGGGTGAGGTCGACAGTAGACAGTCTAAGGTTAAAGTTTTTTGGGTTTGGGGAAGAAACCACAGAGTCAGGTAGTGAATTCCAGGCATTGATCATTGTTGGGGGCAATATGCTCACTCTGTCAACTGCTTAGAGAGGGCTGTAAAGCACTGTGCTGGTGCTATTGCTATTGTCACTAACCAACCTAGCTGACAACTTTGTTGTCCAAAAGGTAGAGGAGGAAACTAGAGGGACAGCCATACTGGACTTAATACTTACAAACAGAGAAGAAGTGATAGAGGGAGTTGAAACTGCAGGAACCTTGGCTGACAGTGACCATGTCATACTAGAATTCAACATAACGCAAACACAAGCAATAGAGCACAATACCAGAGTCTTAGATTTTAAAAGAACTGATTTTAATAAACTCAGAGAGAACTTTGGAAAGATTCCTTGGATGAAAATCCTAAAGGGGAAAACAACTCAAAAATCTTGGGAAACTCTGAGAACTCATTCTTTGCATTGGTCTTCACACAAAAAGAAACTATAGCCCAACCTACCAGAAACATAACTGTAAAAAACAGACTAAAAGTTAAAATAAGCACAAAAATAGTAAGAGAACACCTGTCTGATCTTGATGAATACAAATCACCAGGACCTGATGGATTTCATCCCAGAGTTCTAAAGGGAGTAGCAGATGTCATCTCAGAACCACTGCACCAGAGGTGGGTTCCTACTGGTTCTAACCAGTTCTTTAGAACCGTTAGTAACTCGGCGATGACGTCATGGAGCCGGTTCCGTCGGTGTCTCCATGGGCGCCACCATCTTGGATTTTGCTTCTGCGCATGCGCAGAAGCTAATTTTTGCTTCTGCACA
>QLTV01004095.1:297222-311034 GCA_003457575.1 Thermophis baileyi
AGCAGAAAAGTAAAGCTGCACAGGGTATATCAGAGGTGGGTTCCTACCGGTTCTTTAGAACCGTTAGTAACTCGGCGATGACGTCATGGAGCCGGTTCCGTCGGTGTCTCCATGGGCGCCACCATCTTGGATTTTGCTTCTGCGCATGCGCAGAAGCTAATTTTTGCTTCTGCACATACGCAGAAGCTATTTTTTTATTGCTGCACGTGCACAGTGCGACCCTGAGCAAACCAGCAGCAAAAGGATCCAGAACCCACCCCTGCACTGCACCACATCTTTCAAAAATCCTGGAACACCGGGGAACTACCAGAGGACTGGAAAAGAGCTGATGTGGTTCCCATCTTCAAAAAAGGGGAAAAAACAGACCCAGGAAACTACAGACCAATCAGCCTAACATCAATACCCAGGAAGATACTGGAAAAGATAATAAAAAATCAGATCTGCCAACACCTAGAAATGAGTAAAGTAATAACTAGCACCCAGCACGGGTTTGTTAAAAACAGATCATGCCAAACTAATCTTATTTCATTCTTCAACAGTGTGACTAAATTAGTAGACCAGCGAAATACTGTGGACATAATACACTTCAACAAGGGATTCGACAAAGTAGACCACAACCTACTTCTTCATAAGCTAGAAAAATGTGGGATAGACAGCATCAACACCAGATGGATTCACAACTGGCTGACAAACCATACTCAATGAGTAGTCCTTAATGGGTCTAAGTCTACATGGAGAGAAGTAAGCAAGAGACAAGGTTCCGTATTAGGCCCAGTACTCTTCAATATCTTCATAAACGACCTAGATGAGGGAATAGAAGGGGCACTCACCAAATTTGCAGATGATACTAAGCTGGCAGAAACGTGAGAGGGATCTTGGAGTCTTAGTGGACAGCCAGCTAAATATGAGCCAGCAGTGTGCAGCGGCAGCCAAAAAAGCCAATGCAATCCTAAATTGCATTAACAGAGGGATACAATCAAGATCAAGTGAGGTACTAATACCACTCTATAAAGCCTTAGTTAGACCACACGTAGAGTACTGCATCCAGTTTTGGTCACCACACTATAAAAAAGATGTTGAGACTCTAGAAAAAGTGCAGAGGAGAGCAAGCAGGATGATTAGGGGACTGAAGACTAAAACATATGAAGAACCGTTACAGGAATGTGGCTAGTCTAGTGAAGAGAAGGACCAGGGGAGACATGATAGCAGTGTTCCAATATTTGATGGGCTGCCACAGAGAGGAGCGGATCAAGCTATTTTCCAAAGCACCTGACGGCCAGACAAGGAATAATGGATGGAAACTGATCAAGGAGAGATTCAACCTAGAAATAAGGAGGAACTTTCTGACAGTGAGAACAATCAACCAATGGAACAGCTTGCCTTCGTAAGTTGTGGGAGCTTCATCACTTGAGACTTTCAAGAAGAGATTGGACTGCCATTTCTCAGAAATGGTGTAGGGTCTCCTGCTTGAGCAGGGGGTTGGACTAGATGACCTACAAGGTCCCTTCCAACTCTGTTAATCTGTTAATAATATACAGCTATTATTAGCATATGAGTTCCTCTTTCATGCATACATGCAACAACATAGATAACACCAATTCATTCTTTCCAACATATATTTCAGACTTTTCATTCATAATTAATTCTATACATTACTTTCCTCATATGCATCAATTCTACTCTACGAAAATCAGGTAACCTTCATACAGTTCTACTATATCCTTCTCCTTTCTCTTAGTTTCATAGGAATACATCATATTTAATTTTCTTTCATTTAATTTCATTTCATTCATTAGAATCTTTTGGAGTGAAGCAGTTTAGAAATCTGTAAATAAATAATATGATAAATCAATGCATCTTCCTTCCATTCATTCTTCTTACATTGCAAGTCATAATGCTCTTGGTTATCAACATATTCATAATTTGTCGCATTCAATATTTCTGCCAACAATATGCCACAACCACTACAAAAGTGCTTAATTTTATTCCAAGCATGCTAATGCCAGTCTATGCAAGCTGGATCTCTAATCTAAACACACCTTACAAGCCAGTGTAATATTTCATGCATTCCACCAAGTAAGATATATGTAACATATTGATACATGGCCAAAGCACTGCAAATACCAGTGCCAAGTAAAAAAATAAATAAATCACCTTCTATAATTTCAAGATACCATTCTGATCTACCACTTCAAATTTGTTATCACCCTTAGTGAGATCCAATATTTTATATTTTTACCTATCATATTCATAGGGAATCAAATTCTCCGTTGCTATATTGTATTGTTTGTTTTAATTGTATCTGAAGAAAAGAAAGCCAAACCCCCAAACCAAGATTTAAAAAATAGAGTAGAAAGAACAATAATTCAAGAAGAAAAAATAAAAGGAAAAGAATTAAAAAATAATGTGTCTATGTTTATGTGTAAATGCATACGGAATGAAAAAAAGATGAATTCCTTAACGAGAAATATTATTAAACACCCAAGATCATTATTTCTAACTCAAAATTACAGTTGTAAAGACAAAGCTAATGTATTAGGAAAACCATTGTTACAGTAATATAGTTAATAACTTGCAGCCAGATTTGAATAAATGTATTGCTCATTGCAGGGTTTTTCAAAGGTCTTTTCAAAACCGAAACAATTTCCCTTGCTGATCCATGGAAGATGTATGTTAGTCTTCTTGTGCTTGCTAATAGCAATCTTGGAAGCTAAAACCAGAACTGAACCTATTTCTTTAATGGCATAAATTTATATGCCTTAAAAGGGTTAGTAATCTAAATGAAGGCAGGCTTCTTCCTAAATCATGGGCAACATACTTTTAACAGACCAATGCTAGGGAGAAACCATGGAAGAGAGCCATCTCCTTTTACCCATGTTTCCTAGCTTCTTCAAAGCTCCTGGTTGGCCCTGATGTAATGCTGAATCTTGGTCTAGCGGAGGGGCACTGGACAAGATTCAGTAAGACTTTTTAATATTGCTGTTCTTGTAACATACCATTTTAGACTGCCTTTATCTATGGAAGTATATATGGAGGTTCCACCTCATTTATATTCATCCTAGACAACCCATGGCCCACTGGGTCATCATTTCAGAGATAATTTTTTACCTAAACAGAAACAGAATGAATAATGACAGTCAAAAAAACAGTGGGAGGAGGAGCAATTTCTGACTTCCTGCCAGCCTCCCCATTGATCATTGGAAATCTCCCTTCCCTTCCCATCCCATCCCATCCCATTCCCACTGACAGGTAAGTAGCTGCTGTTGGATGACTAAAGGAGCAAGAGATTGCAAGATTGGCTGGGAAACTGTTATGGAACGTTGAATATGAAGATCATGTAACTGCAACCAGTAACACTGAAACAGTTACAACTTTCCCAAATTTAATTGCGTTGACAGTCATGGGTCCTTGATTTTGAACACATGTAAATTAGTCCATTTAAAGGTCATGACAATGAGTTTTAGAAGTATATAGAAAATAATATTGAGAAAATGACTATCCTCAAGGTTATATACATTCACTACCACACATATCAAGTTGAAATTTTTATTAAGTGTTTTGGTAGCTAGAAGAACTTAGCATTGCTATCTTCCCCAATATGTATAGGAGTCTTTGCGATCCTAGGGTTTCAGCAAATATCCTAGAGCAGTGATGGCGAACCTTTTAAAGACCGAATGCCCAAACTGCAACCCAAAACCCACTTATTTATCACAAAGTGCCAACACGGATCTTTAACCTGAATAATGAGGTTTTACTACCTAAAATAATGATAAACAATGCAGAGTTCAGCTAATTGTTCTAAGAAAAATGTGATAAATGCAATTTTATGCCTTCTTTTTTTCTGCTTTTGAAATATTACATTTAGCAACAATAAAAAAGAAAAACTTTTGTAATATCATTTCTCTCTTTCACTCCCCCCTCTCTCTTTCCCTCCCTCTCTCTTTCCCTCCCTCCCTCACTCTTTCTCTCTCTGTGTCTTTCTCTCTCTTTCCCTCCCTCTCTATCTCTCTCTGCCTCTCTCTGTTTCTCTCTCTCTCTTTCCCTCCCTCCCTCTCTCTCTCTGTCTCATCTATCTATCTATCTATCTATCTATCTATCATCTATCTATCTATCTATCTATCTATCTATCTATCTATCTATCTATCTCTCTCTCTCTCTCTCTCTCTATCTATCTACCTACCTACCTACCTACCTACCTACCTACCTACCTACCTATCTATCTATCTATCTATCTATCTATCTATCTATCTATGCTCTCCTGTCCAGCTTCACGTGTCATGTGAATCCAACCACTTGGGCTGTGAAGGGGGAGTGGAGGCTGGCAGGCAAAGCCAAGCATTAGAGATCCACACAAAATAAGGCAACTCCAACCTAGATCCTGTCAGGGAGACCCCCTCCCTCTTTCCCCCCATGGCGGGGGTCCGGGCAGCCTGAGCACAGCTCCCTCCTCAGAGGTGACCAGCAAGCAAACAAATGTGGTGCTCTGGCTGGGAGGTGGCGGTATGGAGCCCCACCTCTGGCCAGCAAGAGCGGAGCAGGCAGGGCGCGCACCTCCCCCACTGCTGCTGCAGCGCTAGCGCTGGCCGGGAGGGATGTGCGGGCTGAACGTTTGGAGCTGCACTCAACGGACTTTGCAAGCGGGCTCGGCGGGGCCGCTTAGTGGGTAGACCCCGGCCCATTTGGTTTGCTTCAGTGCGGGGTGGGAGGCAGCATGGGGTGGGAATGCAGAAGGCAGAGGAAATCCATGCCTCTCAGCATTCAGCCCTCAAAGACTCCTTTGGGGCAACTTTTTCTGCTTTTGAAACATTACGTTTAGCAACAATAAAAAAGAAAAAATTTTGTAATATCATTTCTCTTTCCCTCCCTTTCTCTCTCTTTCCCTCCCCCACTCTCTCTGTTTCTCTCTCTCTCTCTTTCCCTCCCCCCCCCCTCTCTCTCTCTCACTCTCTCTCTCCCTCCCTCTGTTTCTCTCCCTCTCCCCCCCTGTGGGGGGGAGGAACCCCTGAACTGGTGCTGGGTGGTGGGAATGATGTCCGAAGGCAGACGAGCCCAGGAGCAGCATGCCCACGCTCAGCTGGCTGGCGGGGAAGTGGGGCATCCCAACACAGGCAGCTCTGCAGGAAAAGAAACTGCTTTTTTTTTTTGCTGAGCCAAGACAACGCAGGGTCGCATTGTGGCTCCGTGTCGTAATGGGCTTCAGGAGGAGAACGGGACCCCATCTCCCCCATTGTGAAGCGCACAAGTGAAAAAGTTCACTCAATCAATTCCAACTTCATGAGATCTTTTTCTTTTGCGAGAAGTTGGAATTGATTGAGTGAAACGTGATGGAGAAATGTGATTGGAGCTGGGCTGGGGCGACTGCGTGCGTGCCCACAGAGAGGGCTCTGCATGCCACATCTGGCACGCATGCCATAGGTTCGCCATCACAGCCCTAGAGAATCAGTTAATTCCAGGTCTTCATACTTGTGAAAACCTTAGCTAAAATATTTTGAAACATATAGAAAAATCATTCTGAATTGAAGCCATGTTTTAAAAAGAGTATGCATTTTCAGAAGATACATGAGGACCCAAATTGTTGGGGGCAATATGCTGACATTGCTATTCTAATGTCGCTTTATGCTTGACACTATTCTTGATATTCTGTTTCCAAAACTTCTATACAATCTATGGAATCAACTCTTGTACTTCCTCCTTTTAAAACTATGAAACATATTAACATTATGAATGTAAAAATGAATGCTATGTTCCAGATTGCCAATATGTATATATGTGTGGTCATGTGTATATGTATGCATGTATATATGAATGTGTATGTATATATAATATGTTCAAAACAACTATTAATAAAGCTATAAATGACTTTTTGACTATTGATTAAATGTAAACCAACTTGCATTGCACTTATTTTAAAATATACAAATTGTTGTAAAAAAATTCTGACGTTCTGGTTGAGATTGTAAGGTAAATTATTAACTGCACTTCCAACAACAGTGACTTTAACAAATGCATATAATCATAAACACTGATAAACTCACAAGTTTCTATCAAATAAAAGTAATCCACCTTAATAATTAAAACCACAGGTATTAATTATTAAAGTGTAATATTTTAATAAATATGCATTAAAGTGTTGTTCTGGCTCTAAAAGGAATTTGATTAAAATCAGATGCTATATAGTACTTTCTGTACTATATTTAAAAATTCTTCTACACTTTTTTCTAAATATTTTCATTTAATTCTTTTCAAAGAGAATTATATTTTAAAATGTTACTCTAGAATATTAATAAAGATTATTTTTTAAAATAATTCTTTTGAGGGAGAGTCCACTTGCCCTTATTTAGCTATGAAGTGGTGGAATTGTTCACTGTACAATTATATTTCTGGTAGTCTTGACAATTCAAGGGAAAACAACATGAAGAAACATATTTCCCCGGAGTTTTCTCAAATTAGGATGCGCAGTCAGGAAAGAAGTGCAACAGAATACCATCTCCCCAAAAAAGTTCAGAAACAATTATAATAGAATTTTCAAAGAATTTCTCCAGCACCTAAAAACAAAGGTAGAAAAACAGATGCTTTTTTAAACAACTTTTTGAAACAACTTTTCAAAAAATTTAATTTCAACATAGTATTAAATTCCACCCATTTTACAGCCTTGTGCCTGCATATCTTGATGTTGTGGTGCTTCTCTCTCACCTACCTCTCATTATGTTGCCTTGAATGGGTCAGTAAAAATGGAGAACAGAATGCTAAGTAGCTTCCATGATATGGAAGAAGCCCGCATGTATAGAGAATGCTGCCCTCTACAGACAGATCCTTTCAATGCATGGATGGAGGAAAATGGAGGTATTAACAGGCCAGTACAATACATGAACTCCCACTCTTTCTGACATTTGTTAATGGAATGCAAGAAAACACTGATTTGCAGCTGATTTTATGAGACCATATTACTAGAATTTTTAAAAAGTAAAGAATCTATACATATATATGCAAAATATCTCTAACTGCATTCTGTATAGACCTTTCTGATCTATATGTATAAATGTTTTCCATTTTGTATGGAACAGGTTTCATAGGATTATAATTTATATGGCAGAAAGGAAATCCTTTCTGTCTTTTCTCCATCAAGATATAAATACTGTATGTACTGCAGGAAACCTCTCAGTATTGTAAACAGGACAAAAAATAATCTATACATCATTGTCACACACATGACAACATGCATGTTCAATGCACATCATTTCCAGAACTGAATGGATAGAACTTAAAACATGAGCTGAGCCACAGAAATCAATGAAAAATTCAAATGGATTTCATCAGTTTGTTGGTTGGATATCTTGTTTACTAATTAAGTACATATTGAAAAATTATGGCACAGCTATAGATTAAAGCAAGAGAAAAATAGATAAATCAAGATTATTCATCCAATTAATAAATATTATTCATCTAATTAATAAAGATTTTAAATTGAGACCTTTTACTAAATTTAGTACTAAATTACTAAAAATGTCTTTAAATGAATCTTGTTTATAGATATTAATTACTGCAAGTAATATCTGTATAGCTCTTTAAAATCTATTGTTCACCTTAGAAACCCAAAGAACCAATTCTATGAAAGCAAAAATTCAACATGTCAGCAACAGCAAATGTCATTTATGCAACAAGAAGATGAAACAGTGGATCACCTTATCAATGGCTACAGAAGAATTTCACAGACTTATTATCTACAATATCATGATCAAGTTGCCAAAATTATAAATTGGAAGATTTGCCAGAAGTTTGGTTTCGAATGCAGCAAAAATTATTGGGAACACCAAACTAAGTTTTTGAAAATGAGCAAGTCAAGATCCTGTGGGAGTTTCGGATTCAAACAGACAGACATCTGGCCCACAACATGCCTGACATCACTATTGTGGAAAAGAAAAAAATCTGGTTCATTGATATTGCAATACCAGGTGATGCATGAACTGAAGAGAAACAGCTAGGAAAAATAACGAAATACAATGATTTACAAACTGCAACCCCGGACTTAACAATTGTCGATAAGAAAGACAAAACAGTTTGGATAGTGGATGTGACAGTGCCTGGAGACAGCAGAATAGTAGAGAAAGAACTGAAGAAGGTAACAAAATACAAAGACCTACAAATAGAAAAAGAACTGTGGCAAAGGTAAGCAAGGGTAGTACCAATAGTAATAGGTGCCTTGAATGCAATCCCAAAACAACTGGAGCACCACTTGAACACCATAGGCATTGACAAATTTGCTATCAGTCAATTGCAGAAGGCAGCTTTAGTTGGAACAGTTTCCATCCTGTGACGATATCCGTAACACCGTCAAACATCCAGATTGGCCTATCCCAGGTCCTTGGTAAGGACTCGATAGGTAGATAAAAATGCCAAACCTAGTCCGAACATCTGGCTGACTGTGCGATGATTAATACTAGTAGTAGTAGTAGTAGTAGTAGTAGTAGTAGTAGTAGTAGTAGTAGTAGTAGTAGTAGTAGTAGTAGTAGTAGTAGTAGTAGTAGTAGTAGTAAGAACCTTTGGAGCAATACACAAAGGGTTGCCTAGATACATAGAAATTTTGAACTTATCAGACCTGAATATTCTAACTATGCAAACCACCTTATCGGGAACTGCCTATATACTTAAACATTATCTCAGGGGTGTCAAACTGGATTTTTTCGAGGGCCGGATCAGCATTGTAGTTTTCCTCTGCGGGCTGGCCGGGTGTGGGGGGAGATGGGACAGACATCTCCTGCAGCACCCTGCCGGCCAAAATTGGGCCATGGGGAGGCCTCACATGGCCCCCCGTGCCCCATTTTCTGCCTCCATGGCTTCCTGCAGCACTCTGCTGGCCAAAAACAGACCTCACGCGCCCCCCATGGCCCATTTTCAGCCTCCAAGACCTTCTCGGCCGGCCAGCAGAGGCACAGTGGGCCAGTCCTTTGATATTTCTAGGCCAGCCCCGTGGACCAGATCTAAGCACCCCACGGGCCGGATTTGGCCCGTGGGCCTTGAGTTTGACACCCCTGCATTATCTTAACAGCAATTAGGTCCTTGGTTAGAACTTGAACTGTTAAGTTTTTACCAGTCCCAGATTGTGAATCGAATTGAAGATTAAATCTTAAATAATAATAATAAAATTAGAACCAGAAAATTAAAAAATTAATTAAATTAAAATCAGAATTGAGAAATTATCCATTTATTCTTTTTACCGATGTAGTGCTAATGAACAGCTGTGAAAACTGGACACTGAAAAAGAGCAGGAGAAAAAGGATGGACATCTTATGATTATGAATCTGGAAACTGAATACCAAGGACAACAGGAAGAAATTATCAGCAAATTCCGAATGAAACAAAAACCCATTGTATCTTGAAAGCGATGATTGATGATTCTCACAAGCAGAAATTCACTTTCTTTGGGTATATGGAATGAGTAGATAATAAACTAGGAAAAATCATTGTGGTCAGAAAGGTTGAGAATAATAGAGAAGTGAAAATGGTATACAAAGTAGATGGATAAAATGAAAGAGATCACAGGAAAGTTTTAGAAGCACTATGAATTATCATCAGAGACTCATAAAGGTGGTGGGTATTTAGCCAAACTTTTCCTAGGAGACAAAATTGGTTAATTGAGAAATAGAAATGATGCTACAAACAAGACTTTTGGACCAACCTTTGAGACCTTGGGCTAAGAAAGAAATGTTTATGGAGTAACAAATTTAGCCCCAAATCTACATGTTTTCTCAGAAATCAGTCCCAGTGTGATTTTCAGATACATAGTATTAGATTCCAACCCTGGTTACTCTTTGGTATACTCCAGTCGTGAGCCAGAAACTTAATATCATGCCATGTCACAAAATCATTGCCATGGTAGCACCCTATAGATTTCTTTGTGAGGCTTACCAATCATACTGTGCTGCTTTTAATACCTATAGTATTTGAAACTATCTAAACCAGAGATGTCAAACTGGCAGCCCACGGGCCAGATGTGTCACGTGCAGGCCATGCCCACCACAGCTCCGTGAAGGGGAAAAACGTCACAAAACATCACATGACGGTAATGTGACGCCGTGAGTTTGAAACCCGTGATCTAAATCCATGCAAAGTAACTTGATTCATATTTTCTATACAAAATAGATTAAGCGTGCATTCTGTCTATTAAACTTTGAAAATCAAGCTATTTAGGTAACAATCTTTTTTTAGAACTTTAGTTACTTGACCTTCCAAGTTGGACCGTACTTATATAAGATTTTTTTTAATGGAATTATCAATATTGTACAACAAGAAGAGACTAAATATCATCATTAATGCATCATTTTGTGAAAACATTTTCACAAAGCTTGATAACATGTTCCTAATGCTTGTCTATTTCCCCAACGTCTTTCTGTTTACTTGAATAATTAGATTTAGCATAAGATTATCAAAATTGTCCTCCTAGAATAGGCCAAGAGTTCATCTAATCCAATCTTCTGTTTCCCCAAATGACATGACTTGTTATTGATTGCCCATCAATAAATATGTGGGCAGTTTAGAAATTAAGGCAAACCAATAAAATGCAAAAAAAAAAAAAAACCAAGAAACTATTACTCAGGCAACAAACAATAATAGTGTAAGCATAAAAATATATCTTACTAAAGAAGCTACAATAAAAATGAAATTAAAAGTCATTCTTTTAATATAGTGGGAGCACAGGTACTGGTAAAAAGTCTGGGAAAATAACCATATCTTTATCAAATGCATAAAGCACAAGAAGACATCAGATGAACTTCTCCAGGGAGTATTCTAATAAAACTCAGGTGCCATTATCAAGAATACTTAATAACCACACTTGGCTCACTTCGCTTGGCAGAAACACACAAAGCAGAATCTTTGAAAGCAAATCATAAAACTCGGTAAGCATATACTGAGAAAGGCGTTTGTTTAGCATCTTAATTTCAAAGAGTTTATATCTTTATGGATTCACCAGCATTGTTCATTTAGATCTAAACACAAACCTGGAGCCACTGTGCCTACTAAACATCAGCATGAAAAGTCTAATTTTTTTAATGCTCTTTTGATTCTATTTTTCAGTAAGCAAAATATATGGCCCATAATTTCTTATAATAAAGTTTACAAATACAAAGATAAGAAGTATGCAGACTAAGAATATAAAAAACTAAAAGTGCAGAGAAAAAGAAAAAAATAAGAAAAAAGATATATAAAGAAATTACTTCTCTCTCTCACCAGACAAGTGCAAACAGTAACATCACTTTCTCTAATATTTCAATAAAACATCTCTTCTTCCTATATCTCATCTCTTATCAATAGACAAATTATAAAATCTCAATAAATATTGAGTAGTTTAGCTATTAAGGCAACTGAATAAAATATAGAAAACAAAACAAGAATCAATTACTCGGGCAACAACCCATAACAAAGCAACAAGCTTTGGAGGTAGAGGATGAAGAAAAATCTGTGAAGGCTTGCCATTCCAGTAGGTCCCACAGCAGCTGGGAAAAGATACTGGCATGATTTTGTAAGACAATAACGTAAACTAAACAACATCTTCATTTCCCCACAAGTCTGAATAGGGTTACTAAATCGCAGCTATATTATAATCCTTGACCATATTGGCTAGGAATTCTGGGAACTCCACTTCCAACATACAGTATGTATAAATAACAAGCTTAGCAAAGAGTATGTTGTTAGATTCAGTGAAAATATTTGCATCTATACTGCAACTCTCATCATCCACATGTATACAATTTTCTTCTTCTTACTAAGGTGCCATGTTCCCCTTCACAACAGCATATGTAAAACAGCAAGAGGATTAATTCTTTTCTCTTCTTTTGTCTATGTTGAAAAAAATGTAGAGAAGAGGCCTATAATTTTCCTGAGAGGGAGCCTTCCCTTCCTTTCAAAGCTATTGCTTTGACACTATCTTTTAGATAAGTATTCAAAAGTCCTTACATAAAATATCAATATAACAAGAAATATCAAATCAATACAAAATGACTCAAAGCATCAAATCAAACCCCTAAAGCTGCCACTTCATATGTAGGACAATAGACTTATCACACTGTCAAAACTAAATCCTGAAAACCCCCATAATTGTTTCACTTTACTACTGTAAACTAATTCAATAACTAAAGATTTTGTCTTACCATGGAGCTGTAGAAGGGTTTTTTTTTCCCAAACAAGCCTTCCTTTCAGATTATATCTTAGCTACTGATTCTCTGCACAATTCCCACTGTCCTGCAGAAATCAGTGATTGACAATGTAGCCTGGGTATCCTTTTTCTGCAATGGATGTGCTGCTAAAGGTTCCAAAAATCCAAGTTATTCCCTCTCCTAAGGTGGAGAGCTTTAGAAAACACCAGTCAAAATAATGCAGAAGTATAGACATTATAATGGCTTTCAAAATTCAAAATCAAGAAGAGACAAGACACCAACAATTTTCTTCCTCAATCATCTTTTCCTCTAATTCAGTCTAAAAAAGGAAGCCTGACTATTTGCTAGCTAAGGCAGTGGATTCAAAGCAGCTGCTGTGTTCTTCACTGTTACTGCTGCTGCCACTAATAAGGAGTATAATGGAGAACTAGCTTGACCTGGAGTGGCTGAGCAGGCTCCCCCTGTTAAATGACAGACCTGTTCAATGAACGATACAATCTACATGTGAAAAGGAACCTGCCAGCACAAGATACCATAGAAAGCAATACAAAGTGCCATGTGGAAAAAAGCCAGAACAGAACAGAACAACAGAGTTGGAAAGGACCTTGGAGGTCTTCTAGTCCAATCCCCTGCTTAGGCAGGAAAGCCTACACCACTTTAGACAAATGGTTATCCAACATCTTCTTTAAAACTTCCAGTGTTGGAGCATTCACAACTTCTGGAAGCAAGTTGTTCCACTGATTAATTGTTCTAACTCTCAGGAAATTTCTCCTTAGTTCTAAGTTGCTTCTCTCCTTGATTAGTTTCCACCCATTGCTTCTTATCCTGCCCTCAGGTGCTTTGGAGAATAGCTTGACTCCCTCTTCTTTGTGGCAACCCCTGAGATATTGGAACACTGCTATCATGTCTCCCCTAGTCCTTCTTTTCATTAAACTAGATATACCCAATTCCAGCAACCGTTCTTCATATGTTTTAGCCTCCAGTCCCCTAATCATCTTTGTTGCTCTTCTCTGCACTCTTTCTAGAGTCTCAACATCTTTTTTACATCGTGGCGACCAAAACTGGACCAAAAATGAGGACAGATTACCCCAAACAAAACAAAAAATAGGAATCATATAAAGAAGGTATGAAGAACATATAGACTTTCCTATCTATTGGATTACTGCCAGGCATCCTTCACCATTATCCCAACAGTTTGAGGTTGTTAGGAGTTGTAGCTGAGCAATATTTAGAATGCCTCACTTCTATTGTAAAAGTTACCATCACTTGGGGAATTAAGTTTGAAGAGCAACTTGATGAAGACACAGGTTTGGTTTGATTTCCTCAACCATGGAAACATATATGTTGACATGAGGCCAGTAATTATCTTTCAGTCTAACCACAAAGTTATTCTTGATAAAGATAAAGATAAAGATAAAGATAAAGATAAAGATAAAGATAAAGATAAAGATAAAGATAAAGATAAAGATAAAGATAAAGATAAAGATAAAGATAAAGATAAAGATAAAGATAAAGATAAAGATAAAGATAAGATAAAGATAAAGATAAAGATAAAGATAAAGATAAAGATAAAGATAAAGATAAAGATAAAGATAAAGATAAAGATAAAGATAAAGATAAAGATAGATAAAGATAAGATAATAAAATAATAATAAAATAA
>QLTV01004095.1:317387-351075 GCA_003457575.1 Thermophis baileyi
TCTCTCTCTCTCTCCCTCCCTCCCTCTCTCTCTCTCTCTCTCTCTGTAAAGATCAGATGTCCCATACATCAGCCCCTCCTAAACTTTGTTGAACTTGGAGGTCAGCATAACTGTATATCTGGAAACACCTGTGTTCTGCTGTGGGTGCCTCTCTCGCTTCCCTAGATTTTGGAGTCCTGCTACCATTAGTGATCATAAAGGAGTTGCATCTGAGTTGGATAAGCAAGATTAGGGCATAAAAAGGCAGAGGCAGGGATTACAGATTATACCAAGTCACGGTTTGCTTATTCACATAGATGAATGGGGCACTGTTGACTGTGTTCACTTAATCATACATTATTTTAGTTTAACCTCGGCTGCACCTCCGGCAGAAATCGGTCTGCCGCGCTACTCAGCGTGCAATAAGGCATCCTCCTGCGCCGACCTGCTCTACAGTCCCGTCAACAGTTTTCGGAAAGGCTGGGGTCGGCTTCGCTGGTAAATGAGTTTGGAGTGGGAGATATTTTTCAGGGGAGAAAAACTGGCATGTCCTCCTTTCCTTCCATCCGAAGGAGCCTGTTCAGGAAATGGCTGGCAATATTCATCGTGAAGGCACTTTCATTAAAAGTAACTCATTCGACTTTCACCATAAATTGAGTGACATCCTTACGGCAGAACCTTTTTATCCTTGATAAAGTGCTTGCCAAGATTTAGAAAAAAAGAGTGGAGGGGAGCGAAGACTGGGAGGAGGGAGAGAAGTAGAAATCCGTCAATCAGAGTCGTCAAATTGTCAGTCTGTAGCATAAAATATAGCTAAAAGCTCCTATTTACCAAGCACCCGAGGGGCTGCTTTAAATGCTAAGTTAGGCGAACCCGGGCTGAGTTAAACTAGAAGGGAAATCACCGGGCGCCATTCGCCCCAATCGCAGCATAGAGAGTAAGACAGGAACAGCGAATTTGGGAGATCAAGACTTGGTTCCCTCGAGAAACGGGCGCTTCCTAGCAAGGGAGCAAGAGGGATGTGGGGGAGAGAATAACCTGCTTTTTTCATCGCTGCTCTACTGGCGGATTTTGCGTTAATAAATTAGTATTATAATATTATGAATATAATCAACAATATTTGCCAGAATCGCCAGATGGGAATATTGCCTCTGTGTAAATGGAGAAACACACACACACACACACACACACCTCACCCCGACTCCAACATTTAAAACAAGCTATTGAGGCCGAAGGAAGCGGGAGTTCAATTAGCAAGCTAAACGCAGCAAGTGGGAAAATGCCCACTCCCTTTTTACTTAAATGCCTTTGTACTAATCTGGTTTTTTTTTCCCCTCCTGATATTAAAGAGAAAGAGAGGAAACATCAAGAGGCCCCCGCCCCCATTTTAAAAATAGAAAAAGTATAAGCAAGCTAGCAGAAAAGGAGCAGAATTTGTAGTAGATCCCGTCTGAACTGACCTGGGCACCGCTAGTTGTGTTTTAGCAAAGATCTAAGTGTGGTTTCTGTCCCTGCGGAGCTTTACCTTAGGAAGAACGCTCCCTTGAACTCTCTGGGTCCTGGGCGGGATCAGTGCAGTTCTTTGAACTCCTTGCAGAACTGCAGCAGAGGAAAGTTACTAACACGCGTGGCTATCCCAGTTGACTCCCTGAACGCTACAAAACAGCATTAGCGAGCTAAGAAAAAAGGCGCTAATGAACTGAACCGGAAGATCGGGGTAGACTAACCGGGTCATCTTATTCATCTCCTCGAAGGGAAGCCCCACTGGATTCCGGGGGGGAGGGGGGTGTTTATCCCAGGAAAACGTCTTTGGGATTAGGAGGATAAAAGCAATGGAATGTCAGGAAACGATTCAATAGCAGACTGGACCCACCAAGGGGGCGAGCGGTGCTCTTTAATGACACGGTTGTGTCCGTAGTGCCAGCGAGGTCTCCAGATACGCCACAATAATGTACATTTATTATTTGGGATAAAAAGCATGGTATTGGGTACACGCGGAGCCTGCACTAAGTGGACTGCACAGAAGCGCAAAGAGTATTCTGTAAAGCATGCTGTTTTCCTCTTAATAATTGCTTTCTTAGAAATAATCACTATACGTGTGTGGATGCGTGTGACCGTACCCCATACTTCCACCCAGAACACAGCTAGAAGTAGACACTTTTATTTCATAGGTCGCTTGTCGCAACACCCTTCAAATCCTACGCAGCCTTATTATGGACAACCATTTTTCTACAGGCAGAAAAAATCATCTAGGGGTTCCTTTGTTTATTTATCCTTCCAAACAAACAAACAAACAAACAAAATCAATTGTGACGACCGCGGGTGCGCGGCCAGCTGTTTTGCTCTTTCTCTGGATATCTACAAAAGTACAGCAAATCGCTTCAAAGAAAGGAGGATGGGGCGGGGGGGGGAGGCAGTCAAATAATAGCCAAATGCTTTCAGCACTCCCACTCGCACTACTCACCCACCCACTCTCACACAATCTTTGAAAAAGCCTTGGGAGGAATGGTTAGTGGAGGACAATAGGGCCCAGTTGGTAATAATTTCCTTGCAGCCTGCGGAAAATGCTTAGCTGACTTGGGGCGGGGGGGGGGAGGGATTATAATCCTGCCCTTTAATTCTGAGAAGAAGAAGAAGAAGAAGAAAAGAATGACACCAAAATCATGGAACGGGAAGGATTGACTAAAGAAATATAGTGATGCAGCCGCGTCACCAAAAAAAAAAAAGCCATTCTCTCCCACACATACACACACACAATCTCCCCAAAAGAAGCTGAAGCCATGGGCCAAGCCTTTTACCCTACAGTTCATCCTTGCCTAATCATAGGCACCCGTCTAGGAGAATGGCATCCAAGCCCTACCGGCCTTCTTTGGTTACACTATCCACAGGCTATCCGCACCAGCGGTTGTCCTCACCTATCAGTATTAGTGATATATCACTCTATGCCTCGGGAAGGTGCTAGAAATCGCCAGTGTGGACCTGGACAGCCCTCAAGGTGTGCGGAGTGGGGAAGAGGCCTCGAAACACCCCGCCGACCCTTTTTCGAGGATGAAGTCAGGTGACCTCTTGGGCGGTGTGATCTGAGAAGGGCAGATAGGAAGGTGTGGTCACACGCCCCCTCCCTGAGGTAATTGGTCTCGGGATATGTCAGCCCAGCCCTTACCCGAGTCGTGCGGGATCGTTAATTTGAAAGAACGGCATTCCCTCGACGAAGCTAACAAGGCAATATGAATAATACCAGGGTGGAGATCAGAATCGGGACAACTTTATATACAGGGCCTTCTTTTATATATATATATACATAGCAAAAGTTGTTGGGATTTTCGGCCAGCGTCAGTGGAGCACTTTCATGGCACTATTTCAAATAAATAAATAAATAAATAAATAAATATATATACTCTCACCCTTGAAATAAAGTACATACAACTTCCCTAAGCTACCTAAGTTTTTTCGGGGAAAGTGTTAGGGTTTCAGACATGGTTTTTGGTCCGCTCCTGGTTGCAGTTCCTATTTTAAAAACAAGACATGTCATAATTACTAGTCACCAGCTTCATGAGGTCGAGTGGTGGCATCGAAGTCGTCGAAGTGAACCACGCAAAGAGGCCAAAAGTATTGCCATTACAGCTTCGATCTTCTACGCCTTTACACACATTCTACTGAAGACCATGAAGTTGGCTGCCAAGTAAACCTGGGACTTAATCTCCAAATGTTAGTCCCCTTATCGACAGCAAAGCTAGCTACTGTATTGCCCAATCAGGATACGGGTGAAAATTTAGGATTTAAACGGCAAACATGTCTGCTTCACCGCTAAGCTGCGAAGTAATTTAGCCCAGAACATTGTGCGAGGTAGAGGGGACAAATGCTATTACTTAACACACTCTTAGACCGTACTCACCCACACCAACTCCGTGTACTGCTAAAGGAGTCATTGGTTTCCAATCTAGAGTTCAGAAAATGTAGGAAAAGGTGCCTAAAATAAATCTAGGAAGGCAAAGAAGGACAAGTCTCATCAGAATAAAATACTTGATTCGGTGCTTCACACTATTAAACAGGACACGGATCGAAACAAATCTATCAACCTATTCCTCCAGGACTCGGTGGCTTCAATGTTTTCAAAGGAATACTAGCCGCCACAACCACCGGGAAAATATTTCGACACGGCCTTGCAGATAGACTTTTCCAACCTGGCGCCCTCCAGCCGGTTTGGATGACAGTTCCCATTACCATTCCGCTTGGGTGATGGGAGATGAGGTCCCTCCAATATGGCAGGCGCCAGGTAGGGGAAAGCTACGACTTGAGCGTGCGTCCCTACGAGCAGGACGCAGGCATCTCTATAGTAAGGCCGGAGGTTGCCTACTCCCCGTAGTGGCGTAATCTGCGCAATGAGATTTTGACTGTGATCAGCGCCGAAGTGGAAGGAACCCCACGACTTCGGGGGGGGGGGGGCTTTAAATCAAGGTCGGAGGGGAGAGACCCGTTTGCAAGTTACGATTTGTACTTCTGCCTTGCCTCTTCCCCGTCTCCTTCAGAGGCACACAGGTTAGGTTTGAACGCAGTGAATCCTATTGAAATCAACGAGATTCGTCTCTGTGACAATGAGCCTCCGTTCAAGTCTTGTGGTGGATTCTATCTGATTGCCACGCATACCAGATACCCTCCCCCCAAAAAAACTTTTATTACAAAGTTTTAAATAATTTATATGTGGGTGGGGAGCTTTTTGATTGTCTAATAAAGGTACACACAGACATTAACACGTTTAATGTGTTAACGTGTGTGTGCACGTATTTACATAACTATTCTTGCCTTCAGTGTGTAAATGGAGAAGATATATATAATTCCTATTTGTACTGTACACTTGCCTATAAAAGTAATGTATGATTTTATATATTAAATTATTTGCCTATCAGAACTTTATATTGTCTTATTTCACAGTGTCCTGTATATGTTTGTCCCAATATCATATATAACCCACAAATGTAATCTGCACACTTGGAAGCCTGCTGGAAACGTTCCAGAAGTAATATCAGATTCAAATTTCAGGTTAGGAATGATTCCAACTCCTCCAATAGTGTCTGACACACACACACACACACACACACCCCACACACACACACACACAATGAAACGTTAAAGGGAACGGTATGTATCTACAGTGAGCCTGGGGAATTATCTATTATTCATTGGGCACATTTTAAATATGGGTGGCGAACGGAAGATTGTTCTTGTTTTAACGAAAGCTTCCTGATGAAATGGTTATTCTGCACCATCCAGGGATTCTTCTAACGCATCGCTCCCCGGTGCAAAGAAAGAAGGGATCCTGAGATGCGGAAGAAGCCAACGCTGACATTCCCGAGGACTAAGCCAAAAGGAGAGGGGAGAGGGAAGCAGAGGGAAAACTTGTTAAGGTTATGTCCCGAATTCCTTCGAGAGCCAGAGACACCCGGAAGCCATTCCTGGCTTCAATCCAGAGCTTGGCCAGAAAAGCACCCGCTGTCCTAACAGCTCCTGGCCTTGGGAGCGGCAGTAACTTTAGCCAGCAACTCAGTCGGCTTGTAGCTAAGGTTACACTGGTTGGGTGGATGCAGCCTCTCACTTTTCGGACAGCCGCGGCCGGAGATCTGATGTGTCACAAACGGAGCCCGACAGACTGAGCAAGGACAGAACCTGGTCCAGCCGAGCTTCTAACCGAGCTTTGCGCTCGAACAGCCAAACAAGACCCTGGCTTTCCCTGCTGCGGGCCGGCAGCAGACGCTCCTCGGAACTGGTGGGGTCCATCTTCCCTTTCATTTTATACATCTCGATCGATTTTCACTGCCGGCGAAACTCAGAATGAAAGCGGATTTTATCTTTCTCCAACCCTCCACATTGCTTCGCTCCGGCCCATTCTGTGCAATTCGGCCTCCCTGGAGGAAGAGGCGGCAGGCAACAAAACGTTACCCCTTACTGGTTCGCGCCATCGCATTAAATGCTTTAGTCAAGTTTAATTAAGGCTTGAAAAGCTCAGTACTGTCACCCGACCTGAATGCAGAAAGGCCCCGGGAAACTCAGCCAGGAACTACTAGAGCACGATTAGAAGAGAGGGCGACTTGGACATGAACCATAAAGTTGGGCTGAGGAAGAAGTCTGGGCCAAGTCGAAAAAGGGTTGAAGCGTTGGTTTATTTTCAAATTCAGTTAAATCTTGCATTGTTTTCAGGAATTTCTCTTTTTTCCCCTTCCCCTCCCGTTTCCACCGCTGGTTGGGGGGGGGGAGTGAAGCCACTCAGGTAATGAAATTGGTAACTAAACAGTAATTGAATCAGCATAATTTGCGTACGGAATGCATTTCAAATGCTCCCAGTTTACAATTAAAGAACTGACGCGCTTGCTTCCAGCGTGCCGCACATTTAGAATGAGGACTTATTTTAAGTTCTAGCAAACAACTTGACGGGCGAAAGTGGGAAAAATCACGCAGTTTAGTAATCTCGACCCTGGTTACATGTTCGGTAGTTTTCTTAACACCGTTTACAACAATCAAAAGGAATAGGGACGGGGCTACAAAATCTCCCCTCCACCTGGCCCCAAAAAAATTTAAAAGAAAAAAATTGCAAAGGGTAAATGACCCTTTCAGGTGTCCGTAGTCTATGAAGCCTTGCAGAATCATTGCCCTATGTGATGTCACTAGTGTGAGTCTTGCCACTTTGAGAATCTTGGCGGAGCGTCCAATCTCCAGCCAGTTCTCACATTCCTTTTGGATCCACACCTGTCCACCGCATAGAGGAGGGATAGTCAGAATGCACGCATATTGGTCTTTTATTAAAAGGAAAGACAAAAACGCTTTCCAAGATGTTTTTATTTTTTTACTTCTAAACTGGCACACGATCCTCCTTTGGGAGGGAGAGGGAGCGAAGGTTACACGAGCAGGTGGATAGCATCCAAGAGCGATGATTTCCAACGGGAGGGGTTGCCCCCGTGTTCACCTGTTTACCCCGAGACGTCTCGAGCGAGGCTGAAATTGGGGCACAGCGCCCTCAAGCGCCCAAAGCTTGCAATTACAGGCAGCGGGGGTGGGGGGAAAGCTTCCGAAGAAAGGCTTACCCCGGAAGACCCTAAAGAAGCTCATTAAGGGTTCTGCTTGTTGGGTTGAAATTACACTCAAGCCTTTTCAGCTCTTGTTCTCTTGTTTCCTTCCTCTCCGCCCTAATCCTCGTACTGTCGTTTATCCGATCTGTAAACCGGTGGCTTCCGAAAGAAACCGAAAGGAGGGCTCTGGTGATGCAGATCGCTCGATCCATGCAGAGAACTGGATCCGCGGGAAAAGAAGAAGCTGCAACCTCTATGCCCCCGGTAATCTTAAAGGGGAGTTATTCCCGAGCACTTTCCGAGTAAGCTAAGGGACGGAGGATGTTCGGTGGGCTCACAGCGGAACGGTTCATATGAGTAGAGTTTATTCTGTGGTGGGCGGGGGAAGGATAACCAACAGGACTTTATTTTCTCACGCGCAAGATTCCCGCTAGTGGAAAACGACTCGAAGGACTTTTCGGAGTAACAACGAAGACTTTTTTCCTCGGTCCGGAAAACCATTCTAAACCCCGAAGGGTGGGGCATGGAGACAAGGAAGCTGACTTCCAATAATCACACCGAGAAGCATTCTGCTTCTTCCTAGCTCCTATTCCTAGCTCCTGGTGCGTATCTTGGGTTCCAATTCTCAAAACGCCCGCCTAGAATTGTCAAACGACAACTCCCATCATCCCCAGTTTGGACAGGAAGCCTACTGCTCCCATCATCCCCAACTAATGAGGCGGATGGCCAATTGTTTGAGAGAGATGGAAGGTCATTAGGAAGGCACCGGATCGGGAAGAGAGTTTCGGACGGTGCGTCGGAGGGAGGGGTCGGAGAACCAGGGTGACAGCGGACTCATCAGAATGGCCTTGGAACTCAATCCCGTGTGTTTCCTAAACGCCCTGTGATTTTGGCCCCCTTCTTATGTGTGAACGAACAGAATGTTCAATGCTCAACTAAAAGAACGTGAGGAGGAAAAAGTTTTACAGAACATGAGTCCGAAACACCACCGCTAACTGGCAAAATCCTTCCAAGAATCGCTGCGCAGGATTCCTACTTTCACACTCTGAATTCCCCACACAAAAACAAGCCGGGACCACCCATCGATAAGATTGCAATATCCCTTGCCCAGTATCCGTTGTGTGACACACACACACACACACACACACACCCTGCTCCAAGTGAAAACTCCCCAAGAGAGACCTCCCCCTCCTCAACCTAAAGCTTAGACCTTTGAAGTTGCCGGAGCCGAACTCTCCTCTCTGCCTCAGGGCACGTCCGTGATTGATGGAGGCACTCGGGTATCCAAGAAGTTTGTCTGGAGTGTAGGACGTCTCCCCCGGGATCGAGGCCTCCCCTGCTGATATCCCCCCGGCAGCCCCGGCTGGGAGACGAGCAGAGAGGGGGGGGAAGAGGCGCAGAAACTTACCAGGTACAGCACAGGTTGCAGCAGAAGCACCGCGTACCAATATGTGGGCTGCATCCTCGCGGCTCAAACTTCCTTCGCGCTGCTCGGGCTCCCTCTCTGTTTCACCAGAACCATAGATCCACCCGGCATCTACTTTAAAGAGCCAGGACAGCTCGTTTCAGCCTAGGCAAAAATGAAAAGATAAAATCCATGACCACGAGACAAGGTTAGCTGCCGAGTTGAGTGGAAAGGAAAGGGGAGGGACACCCAGCCGGCGAGGGGGAAGAAGGGGATGCCTCAAAGAGAATTAGTCCATCTGTCAAGAGCGCCGGGAGAAGAGCTTTCCTTGGGCCAAATTAACTAGTTGCGGGCTGACTCCAGAGCGAGAGGCTTAATAAGAGCTGGGGTTTTGTTTGTTTTTTCAATGTCCAGCGCTCTTGCTGTCTAGGAGGGTGGGAAGAGAGGGCATCCACCAGATCTTTCGCCGCCACCCCGACTCTTCGCGTAGGGCAGGAGTAAAGCTACGCGCTCGGCCAGGAGGGCACGGAAAGTGGGGGAGGAGAAGGATCAGGAGAGCGACGGGGGAGGCTGAGAGGAGCCAATCGATTAACCTGGGCTCCCGGATCATGGCCGAGACGAAGCTCAAGTTCCGGGCAAAGGTTTCGAGACAGCGGCTTGAACCTGAGAGGCGCCCAAAGAAGCTCGTGCGCGCGCGCACACACCTCGCTTTCTCCCACAGATCCTCCAACACCCCCCCCCCACCCCCCCCCCCCCCTTTCGGTGCCTCCAAGCCGCTCTTCTGTCTCTGGCTTGTCCTGACCCTCTTTGCCTCATTGCGGGTCGCCAAATCTCCCCGCTGTTCGAGTCGCCCCCTCTTTCCTCCCCCCCCCCGAAGGCTCGTGTGGAAAAGGAAAGCGTCCACCTACTGCATATGGGGTCCGAAAGCAGGTGTCGATCTCTGGCAATAGTCCATAGGAAAAGAAATCAGCACAGCAATCAAAGCCAGCTACGCGGGCTCGGGTGCTCGGACAGGGTCCCCTCGGCGCGGTTGCTCCATGATATGGACAGAGGTCCCGTGGAAACAGGTGCCGCCGGTTTTGGAAGGGAAGCGCCCAGGGACGTCACGATGGCAGGAAACTTGCAAGAGGAAGGAGACCTGAGGCTGTCCGGACCGCCCGCGTCTTTTTGCAGCAGCCAGCGGCACCAGCAGTAGCCACCGCTATTGCCTCCTGCGCGTTCCGAGTGATTTGTCTCTATTAAAAATGACTTATTGGCCAGCAAGTGCCCGGCGATGGCTGCTCTTTAAGTTTCGATAAAATCTATCTGCAAAGACCTTGGCTGATCATCTCTTTAGGGGGAAGGGAGAGAAAAGGAAGAAAGGGGGAGGAGAAGTGGAAGGGGGAAGGGGAGGGGAAGCCAAGCGATGCAATACAAGCGGCTGGGTGGCAGAGCCCCAGAGCGCTGTCCGAATCATTTCAGCTGGAAAAAGGAAGGGGGAAAGAAAGCTATGAGACTTTAAGCTGCATCCCAGCCTCTATAGCCTGAAACTGGCGGCGAATCAGAGTCCTCCCGAGGCGCTCTGCAGTGCAGTGCCCTGCCGCCAGGGGACTCCCTTCCGCTCTTTCGCAGGCTTACACAGCCGCCCACGTTCACGGTGGTCTCCTCGCCGTGAACCACGGGGCGTGGAAAAGGAATGCCCTAGCAAAGCATTAACGTGCCCTTTGCGCCGGGAGACAGAAGAAAGATTGGCTTCGCTTCGTTTCGTTCTCTCTCTCTTTCTCTCTGTCTTTCTCGCCCCGCCCCGCCCCGCTTGCCTTGCTGCTTTCTGGCTCCTTCTTCTTTCTCAGTAGCAATTAATATCCCATGAATATGAATAATGATGTCGCCCTTGGCTCCCGAACAAACAATAAAGCATTTGGAAAGGGAAGCTTCAAGTCTTCCAATGCTTCCCTGGAGTTGACTGCAGGGGGCTAGGAGATGGCTAGAGCAATGAGCCGCGAAGTCTGGTACCCGAGATAAGAAAAGTTGGGCGGCGTGGCATGGCATGGCATGGCATGGCATGGCGAGAGCCGCCTCAGATGCAAAACCCGCCCTTTTCCGGGGCGGGGTGAAACTGGAGGTCGATACCGGTAGCTGAGGCTATTTCCCTCACTCCTATTGGAACAATAACTTCGGAATAGTTACTTCGGAATCATTGCCTTGGGCTGCCTCGTTTGAGACTTGAACATAGGCCTTACACAATGGATTCAATATCAGCCAGTCTCTGCTGGGCCCTTAACATGCATACCTCCCGTTCTCCATCTGTAGTACCACACACACACACAAAGTTGTTTAATGTGTCAGTTGCCCCCTAACACCAGTTTACCATAGTTCCCGGTATTGACTTATATAGCCCAATTGTAGACACAAGCACACTTTTGGTATCCTATTGTGTGCCAGATTGAAAAATGTGGAATCATGAACAGGGAATTTGAGGATCTAAGATTAATTCACCTAAAGTAAAAATAAGGGAGAGGAGACTTGGTAAATCTATTGTAAATAATCTTAACTAAGAATTTCACATTCTGAAAGGATAATTTTTCTTTTTGCTGTCCTGGTTTAGCACAAAAAAAAATAAATAAGATTTAGACTGCAACCCTTTACAGACTTATCTAGAATTGCATACCATTGAATTCAATGAGTTTATTTCTGGGCAGATTTTGCAATGCAAATGTGCTACAATAGACTGCATATAGAACATTAACTGAGGAGCTAATAATACCAAACACATCTTGCAGATGCTATAACGAAAGAAGGCTACTACACCAAGCTTATAAGTTACCTAATTTTTAGAGTGTTTTTAGACAGCTTTTATTTCAGCTATCAGAACTCTGTTTCCTGGTGTTTTAAAAGCAATCCTAATTTAGAGTGCATTTGCTAGAGATGAAGAAGTGAATTTGTGTTCATCAACATCAATTCATGGATAGATTGGTCACTATAAGTTGTACACTTTGTACATCAAGAGTGTCTTAGAATAACAAAGATACAGCACATCCAGAGATCCAGCAGACAAAGACATCCTAGCTTAAATCCTAGGGTGTCTCAGTTGAAAACAAGGTAAATGCTCCCGAAGTTGAGATCATTCTCAAGTACTGTAGTAGATCACTTGAGAGCTGTTTTTCCTTTAGGCTGGATCATGTTTGTCTCTGTGACCCTCATAGAAACCAAGATGTCAGTTCATCACCCCACTTAACTGTTCAAAATATTTTCTTACTGGGTTCTTGGTGTTCTCTGGGCTTGCTTTTCTTCTTGATGATGTTTTATTATCTAGTTCAATAACATCATCAGTGCATGGAGGAGTGAAGATGCAAGCATAACCTCCAGGTTCCACAAACATTCTTAGAAAATGGAAATCACGTGTAGTCCCAGTCTAGTGACTGTTTTGGACATGTGCCAGCTTCTTGAGAAAAAGGGAGTGGGGATTATAAAAAGAAAGAATTCGGCTAGAAGGTGAGCAGCGTTGGTGACTGCTGGGCAGTGACTCGGGGACAATACCTGCACAGGCCTAAAAAAGATTGCCAACTTCTTGTGCACATCCATGTGTGCTTGTACAAAATATTCCAAACTGAACCGCACACATTGTCCTCTCTTTTTTTCTCTCTCTCTCTCTCTTTCTTTTTCTCTCCTGTTTTTGGTTCTGTGATTTCATAGCAAACTGTTTGAGAATATGGAGGGGGTAAAGAAATGGAGCTCTTTGTGATTTTTTTTTTTTTAATTCTCCTTTCTAAAAGAATCTCTGGAGCTCTGACTTCCAAACCATGCAACTCTGATATTTGGCTGGACAGATTCTAACAAACAGCAGCCCCTCTCATGACTTGCTGACAAAGCCTGTGATTTATCGTCTTCCAAAGGAGGAAACGGGGAGAGAGAGAGAGACCATCACCCTATGAATGCTCTAGTCTAGCAGAAAAGAAAAGGATTTCATTTGTCCTGCCAAGTACCTGCTCTCTTGGAACACATCTGGATGATTAATATTGCTGTCTGACATTTTGATACTAATCTCTAAAATACTGTTTCAACTCAGAAGCTTCACTTTAGAACATTGCAATAAAAAGCTGATTGGTGATTAAATACCTTTAGATAAACTGCATTGGAGTCTGGATGTGACCATGATGGAACCACAGCAAACATTTCTTTAAGTTTGGAGTGTATTTCTACAAAAGAATCCAAGCCTCTTGTCTCCCCATGAAATTACTAAAAAGGGATTCTGGAATTCTAGATCCTAGCCTTGCTCCTTTCATATTCTAAATAAATGTCCTAGTTTGTCATTCTTAAGCATAAATTATCCTCGGTCTCCTTAACAAAGGTGCCACTCAATAATGAAAGCAAATCATAAAGCTGTACTAGCTTAACACTTTTTTTTAACCAAAAAAAAAAAAAAAGGCAAAGCAGTATCATAGCAGTCACCAATAAGGATTTTGACAGAATTTATATGTAGATCTACTGATCGCTCTCTAGGTGATTTACAATAAATCAGCAAGGGTTTTTCATTTTCAGTAATTAATCCACAAATAAAAACAGACTGATAGCATAAGAAACACAGCTTCCCTATAGCCCTTAAATTAGAGAAATCTTATTTGACATTTGGTTGAAGCGATGCAGGTTGCTGCTTTCCTTGAACCAAACCGATGGCTGTATATTTCAAATGACCACATTTTGGGTACTCAGAAATAGGCCCATATTTATGGCTGCAAGTGTCCCGTGATTATGTGACTGCATTTTATGATGTTTTGCTAAAAACCGGCATTTACTTCTGGTTTTCAGCAAAACTAGTCATACTGATCAATGACTGTAATGTTCACTTAACAACTGCCATGGAAAAGATCATAAAATTGGATCAGTCATATGGAAAATCTGCTTTACAACCATCGTGCCTTATGACTGTAATGGGCAGGCTCCATGATGGTCATAGGTTGAGGACTACCTGTATAATATTGATTACCATGAGGTTTCTTCCCATCTCCAGGTGCCTTTGATCTAAAAGATAGCC
This sequence comes from Thermophis baileyi, assembly GCA_003457575.1. Lineage (NCBI taxonomy): Eukaryota > Metazoa > Chordata > Lepidosauria > Squamata > Dipsadidae > Thermophis > Thermophis baileyi. The sequence continues at coordinate 330,844 of QLTV01004095.1, forward strand.
TAAAGCTACAACCAACCCACTTGGCACAGTTTTGTTCAGGTTCCCATCTAAGAGAGGCATGTCTTTGTATGGAGTATTACCTGAGAAAAATGTGTTAACAAACTCCTGAACATTGCTTACTGTTCTTTGCTTCACCTACCCATCATTCTAGAGAGTAGGAACTGATGATTCCATTATAGTACATTAAAAGGAGAAATCTTCCATTTGAGCTCATTACTGGTGATTTCAAAGATATGATGGCCATGGGGCTATCTCGGCAACCATACCCAAATAGCTTTGCCACTACCTTCTTCTGGAATGTATTTTTGACTTCCCTGCTGAATCTAAAACTTGGGAACTTCCTGATGGCATCCCAATCAAATATTAACTAGGTCCCACATGTTTTAGTTATTTCAAGAACAGCAAAATTGGCAAGGTACTGCTACCTACTGCAACTTATTATATTATGGGTGATTAAACACAAAAACAAAAGAAGCTTCTATTTACATTCACATACACATCTGCTTATAAAGCCACATTGCTTGCATTTAAAGCTATCACCCTCCCTACATACAATCATTTGAATCCAACTGAATCTACAATCAGGAACCTGATCCAGCTGTGATATTTAACCTGAAAAATATACCCTCCAGTTTCATAGCTGACCTTCCTGATATTGTCCCTATATTCCTTCCTGCACCCCTATTGAGTGTCAGTTTCTGGTAAAGGCTTTAAAGCCGATAGAATAAAATCTGAATACAGATAGTACTGTACCAAACTACAACCATTTGGTCAGTGATTGTTCCAAATTATGATGGCATTGAATGAATGGTGGTTATGACTGGTCCTCATAATTCTGGCTGTGCTGGCACCTTGCAGCCACATGATTACAAAGTAATGCTTGGCAACCCATTCAGACTTATGACCAATTGCTCAGGTGAGCACCCCATGACAGGGGTGAAATGCTCCTGGTTCGCTCGTACCTGTCGGTCACCGTAGAGCCGGTCGCCAAGGTAGCGCGAGGTGCCACCCACCCACCCGGATGCCGCCATTTGGGTTCTTTTACCCTCTGCGAATGCACAGAACGCTTTGCACATGCGCAGAGGGTAAAAGAACCCAAATGGTGGCGTCTGGGTGGGTGGGTGGTGCCTCGCGCTACCTTGGCGACTGGCTCTATGGCGACCGACACGTACGAGCGAACCGGGAGCATTTCACCCCTGCCCCATGATCACCTGAGCAGAACCTGCAATCTTCCCTGCTGGCTTCCACAGAAAGTCACTCTTGCATATCATTCTTGCATATTCTTTCCAACTCACATGGCACCTCTCTCACACACCCTCACACCTCTACACACCCCTCGCTCACCTAGCAGCAGCAGTTACTTTCCTGCCTGTAGGCTTAGGACTTGCATCTTCCTATTAGCCTCCCCACCGACTTTAGTTGTAGGAAGCCAGCAGGAGGTTGCCTCACCTAATGACCAGGACTGCATGGACTGTGTCACTAAGCTATGCAGTGGTGGTTTATAACCACATTGCTAAGCAACAGAAATTTCAATCCCAATTGTGGTCGTAAGTCAAGGACTACCTGACGATTCCTAATAAGATGAAACCAGCGACATGCTGCCTCCTGGTGGTTAATGTAACTGGGGAAAAACGCACACACATATTCCCTGTGTAAAACTAGAGAAATTGTGGAAATCATACACATATACCAGTGATGGCAAACCTATGGCACGCGTGCCAGAGGTGGTACACAGAGCCCTCTTTGTGGGCACACACGCCATCACCAGTTGCTCTTCTGGTTTCCGGTGTGCACATGTGCGCCGGCCAGCTGGTCTTTGCGCGTGCCGGAGCGCCGGAAACCGGGTTTCCGGTGCTCCAGCACACGCAAAGACCAGCTGGCCGGCGTGCATGCACACGCCAGAAACCCAAAGACGAGCCGGCCAGTGCACACATGTGCACCAGCCAGCTGGTCTTCGTGTTTCTGGCACTCCGGCACACGCATGCGCATGCAACGTTCCAGTTTGGGCACTCAGTGCCGAAAAGGTTTGCCATCACTGACATATACCATTCTGATAAATGCTTTAAACCTTGGCTTCTTTCTCTTATTTGGTAAATAGATAGCACTTTCAAATCAAGGTTGACTTCTGGCAACTGGATATGTTCCTGCAGGTGGGTTGTTGTTGTTGTTGTTTTGTTGTTGTTGTTTTTGTGTGTGTGTGTGTTGGCAAAGTTGTCAGAAGTGATTTGCTACTGCCTTCTTCCAAAACCTAAGAGAAAATGAGTAGCCTAAGGTAACCCAGATGGTTTTGTACCACCTGTCTAGAACTCACACATTTCCTGTTTCTAGCCTGGTGCCCTTAACCACTACACCAAACTGGGTCCATCACTCTAAATCTTATTATAATGATAATTACATATCTACCCTATCTTTTGTATCGGAACAAATGGAGATGTCCTCTCATGTGCCTCCAGAAGTTGTGAATGCTCCAATACTGGAAGTTTTTAAGAAGAGATTGGATAACCATCTGTCTGAAGTGGTGTAGGGTTTCCTGCCTAAGCAGGGGGTTGGACTAGAAGACCTCCAAGGTCCCTTCCAACTCTGCTATTCTATTCTATTCTATTCTATTCTATTCTATTCTATTCTATTCTATTCTATTCTATTCTATTCTATTCTATTCTATTCTTCTATTCTATTCTATTCTATTCTATTCTATTCTATTCTATTCTATTCTATTCTATTCTATTCACAAGAATAACTGTGGTCCAAACTCATCCAGCAAAGATGGAACCACTGTTTTACCTTCAGTTTGGTTATTTCCTTCAATTTACCTGCATGCATTTACTAAGACAGGGAATGGGAAATCGAAGTATTTACCAAATTTTATTGAACAATTAGGGGAATTGTTTAAGGGAAGGAAAAAGGCTTAAATGAATTTGATGGAAAAGAATTCAGTTAAATTAGCTACTTTCATAATTTTAATGGAAATGAACTTCAGCTTTTGTTCTGGATCCATCTACATATTGATGGAGTATCTATTTCTCAGCAAAAAATAAATTATTCACCCATCATTTGCATAGCTGATGCAACTCTAACAAACATGAGCAGTTCATGGGATGCCTTTTGCACTGTTTTTATCTTTGGAACTGGCAAAAAAGCGGGAATATTTACTTGAAAGTAAGCTCTGCTGGTTTCAATGGGACTTGTTGTTGAAGTGTGTCCATATCATTCCAGGCATTCTGACTTAAATTAGTCTCTGAAGTGAGCTCAACAAGAGGGGGAGGTGAGATGAGCTATATAATTCAGAACTACAGACCAGATTTAAATCAGTTTCGCTCCATTGGCTCCTAGGGAAACAGCAACAATGAAGCAGCTGGGAAGTTAAAGTTGTGTGAAAAATCTAGACTAACTTTTCTTTTCTGTCCTGGGGTGGGGAGGGATGGAGAGATTATCTTGAGAAAGAAGTAAAGCAAAAGCTGTTTGTGTTATTGAAGAAATAGATTTTAATGAAACAAGCCCGAGTAAGCCAAACTGCTTTTTTTCATTATAGTTATGCTATATTACAATCTAAACCAGTGTTTCTCAAACTTGGCAACTTAAAGATTTGTGGACTCCAATTCCCAGAATTCCCCAGCCAGCTTGGCTGGCTAATGTATTCTGGGAGTTATAGTTCATACATCTTAAACTACATTGATTTAAACAGTGCCCTGTATTAGATATGAGCAACCTCTTATACGTGCTGGCTATACTCAACATATGACAGAGGGCCAGGGGCTGCTGTGGCTCCAAGTTCTAGGATTTTGTTTCTATCCCCATGTTTTGTGAGGGAGGGAGTTTAAATCAACTATTTATAATTACTGTAAGAGCTATAATTCTTAGAAGCTCCTTCCTTTTCCTCTGCCAAAATATGACCAGCCAGGGATGTCCACATCAGGAAACAAGGGGACCCTCCAATGCCTGTAAAAAAAAGAGTGGGGCTTTAATTTTGCAATTGTGGTTACCATTTTGACTTTTTTTGACCCAGAGGCCTTCCAGATGCCCCTCTAAAAAACCAAAAATTGAACAATGAACAGGGAAGTGGATGGACAGATATTACAGAAAAATCTCTTTCGACAAATTCCATTCTAAGGACTTCATGAATTCAGCCATGTAATTTTCTTAGCAACAATACAGAAATGATTTGTCATTGCTTTTTTTTTCTGTTTGCTTTTGGGGGGGGGTAGCTTAGCCTTCAGCCCTGGGATTTCCTGATAGTTTCCTATCCAGTTAGTGACCAGTTCTGACCTGATTAGTTTTCTGTGACTGGCTAAGATTGTGTTGATGTTGTTGCCTAATTGGTCAAGGTAGGGTCATCAAATGAAAATGTGGACCCACTTTTTTAAAGGCATGAAAACTACAGTATGGTGCACTTATAAAGGGTTATTATGCATAGATTGTCTTAGTAGTTTAAATTAATTTGCTTTCTGAGCTTTTACCAATGTCTATTTAAGTTCCAGAGGTAGTTTGGTGCAGTGGTTAAGACGGGTATCAAACTGCCGGCCTGCAGGCCGGATGCGTAATGCGCAGGCCACGCCTACACCAGCTCCGTGAAGGGAAAAAACATTGTGATATATCACGTGACGGCAACGTGATGCCACGAGTTTGACACCCATGGGTTAAGACATTGGGTTAGAAAGCAGGAGACTATAAGTTCTAGCCTTGCCTTAGGTACAAACTCAGCTGGATGGCCTTGGCCAGTCACTCTCTATCAGCCTTAGGGAGCAGGCAATGGTAAACTACTTCCAAACTACTAGGATGAATTCATGTTAATTTAACAATTCTTCCCATTCACCTCCATTCATTGCAATACATCTTTTAAAAATATTTTGAATTGCTTTATTCTTAACCGTCCAGAAAAATGTTAATAGACACTGCAAATAAAAGGAATATATGCATGTACGCATATGTATGGTGTCTTTGTTTATGAAATCAATAAATCTGCTTTAATCTTTCAGATCTGAAGTCTGACCAACATGAACCTTAATTTTAGATGTTAATAGGCTTTGGAAGCAGCAATCGACTTTTTCATTACTATGAATTGTATGAAGAAGTGAATTCTTTTAGCCAGTCCTGTTATTAGGCAACATGAAGCAATCTTTTCAGACAGCTGAATTAAAATGTCATCGAAGGGCAGCAAATTTTCATTTATTTTTAATTAGTACCATATTTTTACTGACAGTAAGGGAAGAGATTCTTGTGGAATTTTCTGTCTCATGTACCAAAACTTGGTCAGCCTTAGGTACTATGCATCTCATCCTGGATAGAGGAAAATTATTTGCTCTTTCTACTCCAAGTAACAAAATGTTAGGAACTGGTTCTGAATAATCTAGGGCTTGAAGAAATGTGTAATAAAAACAGCCTTGTCTTAAACATAGGAAAAACTAAAGAGATCATTGTCACTTTCAGAAAAGGCAGGCACACACCTCTACGTATTAATGATTCACCTGTGGAGGGGGTTAGCAGCACCAAGTTTCTGGGTGTGCAGCTAATGAGTAGGCTAGCTTGGTCGCTCAACAGTGAGACACTGGTGAAGCGGGCACAGCAGCACCTGTATTTTCTGCATTGCATGAGAAAAGTACGTCGTCCTTACCACTTTCTATGGATGGATGATCGAGAGCAACCCATCATTTGGCATTACTGTCTGGTTTGGAAGCATTACTGCTTCAGACCGAATGGTGATGCAGAGGGTGGTGAGGATGGCAGAAAAGATTATTGGTAGTTCACTTCCTTCTATCTAGGACATAGCATATAAGCGATGCTTGAGCAGGGTCCACAGTATTGTCTGGGATGCTACACATCATGATCTGTTTTCCATTTTACCTTCTGGGAGGAAGCTTCCTGGTATCCAAAACTGTGATTCAGTCACAGTTTTGTTCCATATAGTATCAACCTTGTGAACTCTCAAGTTTCCTCTTTCTGCTATGTACTCAAAATAGACATGTGTGTGTGTGTGTGTGTGTGTGTGTGTGTGTGTGTGTAGTTATATGTATGTATATAGCAGGGGTGTCAAATTTGCGATGACACATTGTCACATGACGTATCGCAACTTTTTTTCCCTTCGCTAAACCGGGGGTGGGCGTGGCCAGCACGTGATGCATCCAGCCCGTGCACCACGAGTTTGACACCCCTGGTATATAGCATGTATATATGTGTGTTATATGTGTGTATGGGTAGATATATGCTTTCTTTTGAGAGCAGGCAACAGAATTTCATTTTTAATGTGTGCCAGTGTGCTCACAGAAAAAAATGACAATAAAGGTTATCTTATCTAATCTTAAATGGTGATGAAACAATTCTGTTGGATATGTGACTTAGTCTCATATTACTGAGCTGAGCTACAGGAGGTAAGTTCTCTTTTTTCCCCCAGCCTTCAAGAATCCTAGGGTGCACAGCAACGGTATGTGGTACTAAAGGAGTAGGGAGAGTGTTGACATTTTCCATTCTGTTAAGCCCTGCAGAGTTTTCAATATTTGTTCATGCAAATATCAAAATACAAACATCTTCTCATCAAATTTACCATAGAAACTTGACAGAAAAATTATTCTCCAGAGTCCACAAAAATAGGTATCTTAACTCAGTGCCCATCTTTGTTAACATCCCTTATATATAGATGCACAGAGGTGATACTTTTGAAAATGCTTCCATTATTGAAATCTGAATATGAAAAAAAACTACAGGAACATGTTCACATATTGGAAGCCTTAGGTAAAGGAAGGAGAGTTAGAAGGATGAATCTCTAATCTTGGTAAATGGCCTCAGTCCTGGAAAACTGTAAAGTGAGGTTATTCTTTCATCAAGCCTAATTTTACCTGCATTAACCAGCAGTAACTCTCAACAGCATTAAGTGGAAGTCTTGTAGTTCTCAAAAAAAATCTAGGAATTAAATTGGGACTATCTGCTTGTAATGGGTCCTCCTCATAATCAACAATCAACCATTCTTTCGATACACAATCCATCAATGCATTTGAAATGGAAATGTTATGGCCATGGCATACCAATTGTGGATGAGGAGATTGGTAGTCCAGTGCATTTGACGGGCATCCTACTAAAGCAGATGAATATCATTCAGTGGAAAAAACTGCACATTTAGACATGTTCGTATTTGGATTTGTTATTTATAAGGAAGATTATTGTGCAAATAGTGTCCTCTTGCTTTTTCATTAATCTATGCAATGTACATTTACCACCCAAGAAGGTCTAGAAAATGCTCTTTTATTTTGTAACAACAGGCAGTCTGATCCACAACTCAATTAAGTGAAGGAGTATGGCTGGCAGCACCATTCCACCATGTTTATTGAGAAGGAAATCCAACTGAGTTCAATGTATCTTATTTCCTACTGAGTACGTTTGGAATTGTAACTTTGTGCTGATTTCGCTTCATTAAGTTAAATGACAATGGCAGCAACAGTGATCCAATGTATCATCATAAGCTGCTCTTGTGACTTTCTCATCAGTACAACTTCATGCCAGAGGTTGTTCTTTCCACCTTCTGTGGTTTCTGTTCCAGCTTTCAGAATTTTGTTTGTTTCCATGGCTATTAGGAGGCGGATTTAAAAGGTCTACCTGATCCTCCAAAAAGAGAAGAATGCCAGAAGGTGTAGTGACTCCAGGATGATGCAAACGCCAAGAGAGAAATAATTTAGTAATGCCAAAGGCAAATGAGTGCCAGAACTAAACATAGGAAGATAAATTGCTTTGGCATAACAGCCTAAAACTATTAGTAGATAAAAAGACCCACATATCTTGACTTAATGCAGACTTGTAAAACTTTCAATCTACTCAGGAGCCCTGCCAGCTGCTGAAGGTTGTCAGGGACTGAACTGTCATTTCTGCTGCCACAAGCAGTCAGCAAAACAAAGGGATTAATGGGACCTAGTCTTTACCTGCTAGTCCCTATGGTTTTACAAACCTGATTCAGATGTATATTTCTTTGCTTGTTTTCTTACAGTTTTCTCCACTTTCTCATTCTTTTAACAAATGAACATGGAAACATGCCACAGAAGTAACTTGTTCATTTTTCCTGTTAAAATCAAGCACTTCAATAAATAAAAAACAGAACATAACACAACTACATTTTTTAACTTGCTATTTCTACCGATCAAAGCTCCTTCACCTCTTGTTGAAGTTAAACAGAGTCAGCTTCTCTTTAAGAGTAAATGATGATCTGGCATGTGATACACTAGAATCCCCAAGCAGTACAGTCTCATTATCTCTGTGATATTTTGGTAGATCTTCCACAGCAGGCTCCTTCAGCCTTTGGAGGAGGAATGGCTGGCAAAAAATGGAGGGGACAGAAGCATTTTTTGATTTGGGAAACCGGAAGCATTACGGCAAGACTGGCTGGGAAAATAGCAGAGCTCTGAAGAGCTTCGCGAAAACCCAGCCAGACAAACTGCTGTCGGGGGGTCTTCGGACCGGAGCCATTCTGAAGGTGAATAAGAAGAGGTGTTTTGGAAATCGTGGGGAGCAAGGCAAGCTCCTTGGCAGGTCAGACACAAGATCTTCAAACCGGCGGTGGGAGTGGCGGCCATCTTTCAATGACCGCTCTGGAGCTGGGGCAACCAGGCTAAGATTTTGAGCAGGAGTGGTGTTTGGATGAAGTGTTGGAACCGGAGAGAGATTGGCCAGTTTGTGAGTAAAAGAAAACTTAAAATTTGGATTCTAAACAAGCTTTAAAGATTAAGTTAGCGGCTACATGAGATTTGGAACAAAAGAAGAAAAGAAAAGTGGGAGTGAAGCAGTGAAAGCCCAAGAAATATTTTTTGTCGATTAGAAATGGAATTAAAGAAGTTTTTAAAAGAATAAAAGAGAAAGATTTGAAGAAGAAAAAGAATTCTTTTTCCCCATTTGAATGAATTTAAAGCTTTTCGGTATTCTTGAAAAGAAAACGAATAAATAGTACGGAGATCTGAGAGAGCCATCTACTGGAGGAAAGTGAGTACAGCATTCAGTGGAAGTGAGAAACAAAATACAGACAAAGAAGCAAGACTAGAAGCAAGATAAGTTGACTATTGTGAGAATTTTAAGGAGTACCTAGTTCCGTTTTATTGTCGGATTTGTTTTTCTGTGGCTGTGGAAGATATAAGACTTTTGAATTGGTTTGGACTAAAATTGGGACTGGTAATTAAAATTGAACATAAAGAAAAATTGGTAAATTGAAAATGGAGTGTTGGATGTATGAAGAACTGCTTGGGATGTTAAAAAATGCACATGTAATATTAAAAGATATTATAGAGCCGGAAAAACCAATGAAGCACACACAACAGGAAATAGAGGAGGAATTGGTAAAAGAGAATACAAATGAGAATCAAGAAGTGAATAATGAGCAAAAAGAAGATAGAAATGAAAACCAGTTAGACAATTTCACTGAGATTTACAGTGTTACAGAAAGAGTAGAGAGGAAAAAGGGGAAATGCTTCCCAAAAAAGGAACAGATAAAAGGTGAAGAGGGAAACAACAAACAGCAAAAAAGTAAAATTCTGGTGAGGGCTATACAAATAATCTATCGAAAGGTGAGAGGAAGGATTCAGAAGAAAAGAAACAATACATACAAAACAAAACAAAAAAGGGAAAAAAGAAATCAAGAGAAAGGGATAAAAAGACAACAAGAAAAATAATGGAAGAAACAGATAAAAGGTGAAGAGGGAAACAGCAAGCAGCGAAAAAGTAAAATTCTGGTGAGGGCTATACAAACAATCTATCGAAAGGTGAGAGGAAGGATTCATAAGAAAAGATACAATACATACAAAAAAACAAAAAAAAGGGAAAAAAGAAATCAAGAGAAAGGGATAAAAAGACAACCAGAAAATTAATGCAAAATGGAATGTTAGAGAGATCAAGAGATAATGGTTAAAAAGGGAAGAACAAGAAGAGAGGAAGGAAAATAGATGCTGTATGGGTAGATATAGTATGATTTAATAGAGGTGTACTAGTACTAGTATTATAAATTTTTAATTAAGTATTGAAAAATGGTTTTTTCTTATGTATGTTAAAATGAAATAGATATAAGATAATTTACGTTATATATAGTAAATATTGTTAAAGATAAAATTTGAATAAATATTGACTGTAAAGTAGCAATAGCAATAGCACTTAGACTTATATACCGCTTTATAGTGCTTTACAGCCCTCTCTAAGCGGTTCACAGAGTCAGCATATTGCCCCCAACAATCTGGGTCCTCATTTTACCCACCTCGGAAGGATGGAAGGCTGAGTCAACCTTGAGCCGGTGAGATTTGAACCGCTGAACTGCAGCTAACAGTCAGCTGAAGTAACTTGCAGTACTGCACTCTAACCACTGCGCCACCTCGGCTCATCCCAAAGTGAAGTAAGCTCCACTGAGAAATAGAAAATATGGTAAATAATTGGTTATTAAATGAGATAAAAAATTAAGAGTGTGTAATGGTATAGTGATTTTGAATATGTTTGAGGAAAAAAAGGAATTGTACTAGTACCAAAAACTGTTTGAAAAATGGTTTTTCATATATGTGAAATTGAAATAAAATAAAAATTATGTTAAAGATGGTAAAATACTTCAGTAGATGAAATTTGAACTGAAATTAAGATTGGTTTTGATTATAAAATTAATTTAAGAGGTAAATTTGGATGGTTAAAGAACTAGAAGGGAAATTTAAAAGGTGTTTAATAGATTAGAAATTGAGGGCCTATAGTGATATGTGATGATAAGCATGTATAAGGAAAAAATGAATAAGGATAAAGAATTATTGGGGGTGGGTGGAATAATATGGCTGAAATTGGAAATAAGATGTATTATTGACTATGAATAAGAAATGATGTAAGAGAGGGGATCCGAACAACACTTTGTCCATAAAAGATGTATACTGTATGTTTTGTTTTTAAAAAATAAAAAACTTTTTTTTTAAAAAAAGCATTTTTTGATTTGGGAGGGAGGAATGGAGTTAGGTTGCCGTCCCCTGGAAGAAGACTGGTCTTTATTAGTGAAATGGGTAAAGTGAAGAAGAGAGAGAGAAAAAAGACAACCTCTTCAGTGTTTCAGAGTGAACAAGATGACTTATTCTGGTTGAGTCAAAAGTTATCTGTAGGAAATGTTCAATTCAAATTTTGTAGTGTTAAAGTGAAGCTGACAAAAATCCTTTTCTTCTAATTCTCTTATTATTTTTCCTGCACTGTGTTGGAGTCTTCATCTCAAAAGAATAAATGATCAGATTTCAAGCAGCATAATTTTGAATCTATTCTAGGGGAAGCCAATCTAAACTGTCTACATAGTTAGATGTGGTTTGTCACAATAAGTTTTTCCTCCACCCATGAAAGGTCTTCCGTCTCTTATATACTGGATTAGTCACAAAAAGGAGACTAGGACATTTTACCTCAGTTTCTGTTTCCTCCTCAACACATCATCTGAATCCTGAGCTGTGACCAGATTGAAGCAGGGCCAGAGGGGAAGAAAAGCAATAAATCACCATATGAGAGACACAATTTGTGCACTTGTGGTAAATCGTTTTATACAAGTTACGTCCTTTATGTGATGATATCATGATCCACATATTGTCATTTTTACACCATCATGACTTATTATGGATACCCCTCATCCTAGCTAAAATAAGCCAGTGTAAACATGGGTTGTTTATATTGGTTGTTGAGGCATTCTATGTATGCAGGTGAGCATTCCTGAGAATGAGAATTCTACCTGAGCAATGATTAGTGAAGCAAGCTTTATAATTACAACAAACAGGTGGTTTATTTACAGGAAATGCATTAAAAGGATAAGCAAAGCCTATCACCTAGCTAACTACATCCTATCAGGAGGAGATCAAAACATTCTGTGGGTGTGGGTGGGTGGGTGTGTATACACACACACACACACACACACACACACACACACACACAAAGAAAGGCAGAAGAAGGTGACTGAGATTAGCATTCTCAAAAATAAAGAGCAGAGAAAGAAATGGGCAAATAAGAACACAAAATAAATCAGTAGCTTGTTATCTACACCTTCCTACACCTTTCTTCTCACTAGTCATAAGATGCTGAAGATTTGAAGTCCTAATAGATTAAATAGATCATTATTAAGATTAAGCACATTTTGCTGGGTTCATACATTGTCTTAAGCATAATGGGTTAATTTAATGCTATGTGTCACCTTTACTACTGTGGTTTACACTATTTGTATACTATTACTTTACTATTTGTGGTATCTTGATTTATGGCAAGATGAACAATCCTATACTCAAGGGTAACTATAAATTCTCTGAAAAACTCGGGCATCTCTATTTTTTTGAAGAGAGAATCACATGAGGATTTAGAATAATCTCTAAAATACACTTGTCACAGCTAAAATTTAAACAAGAAAATCTGACATCATAACTTAAATATGTGACATAGTTCAGCCCACTTTTTAACAATTGCCCTAACCCCGTGATGGCGAACCTATGGCACACGTGCCAGAGGTGGCACGCAGCGCCCTCTCTGTGGGCACGCTAGCTGTTGCTCCAGCTCAGCTCCACCGCACATGTGCACGCGCCTCCCGCCAGCCAGCTGGTCTTTGGGTCTCTGCTGTGCATGCGCAGGGGGCAGGGGGCATGCAGGGGGGCCGCACATGCATGCATGGGGCACATGCAGGGGCACATGCATGCGCGGGGTGGGGCGCATGCGGGGGACCGTGCGCACATTGCATTTTGGGGTTTCAGGGCGTGCACGCGCATTTGCATGCACGCACGCGCGCTTTGGGCACTCGGTCCGGAAAAGGTTAGCCATCACTGCCCTAACCATTGTGGACCTTGGTTACCGAGAGAATGACCTACTATTATTTGTAACCCTGATACTATGGCTTGTTTACCAAACCAAAGCTATGACTTATCAAAACATATGAATAGCTACACTGGATTGACATGAAATGGGGGATTGTAGCTAATCAAAATCTCAAATTGAATGCTTCTAAAGTTATTTTTTGTGGTTGAACTGGAAAAGGAGGAACATATGTGTTTGAGAGTGAGCAAATGTATTGCTATTACAAGTAGTCCTTAACTTATGAACATAATGGAACCTGCCCATTACAGTAGTAAATTGGGATGGTTATAAAGCAGGTCACCATGTGACTGGACCTGGTTTCATAACTTTTTTTTGTAGCAGTCATAAAGCGAATGCAATGGTTGTTAAGCAAACACCATGGTTGTTTACTATGGGACTATTTTTGCTGAAAACAGCAAGTACCGTACTTTTCAGAGTATATGACGCACTTCCCCCCCCCAAAAAAAAGAGGGTGAAAATTTGGGTGTGTCTTACACACCGAATGTAGCCAAAAACGCGAGGCACGGAGGCGGCAATGGTCTGTGGCACTCCCTGCAGCCTGGAACAGCTGATTGGGGATATTCCGGGAGGCCGATCCACCCGCCAATCAGCTGCTGGTGCTGAATCAGGCTGCAATAATGTGCTGAAGCTGACCTGGCTGTTTGCTATTTGCTACAAGGACTCAGAGTTTGCAGGAGCAATCACATCCAGAAAGCACACACAAGTAACTGATTCAGCAGGATTCAATAACTTCTCTTTATATATAATATAACACATGAATTAAATCTACAATGCCAAAAGCAGGTCTTCCAACGTGGTAGTAATATACAAGCAAAACACAAGCAGAGGAGAAGAGTTTCAGTTTCAGAGAACAGCACAGACTCAGACCCACGCCCAGGCTCCTTGTTGTCTCCTTCCTTGTTGCTCACACAGCAAATACTGTTTCAGCTTCCAAACAGCCCCCAACTCTCTCACACACTGACAGGACGCTAGCCAGATGAATACCAAGGGATGCTGGTAGGCAGAGGCAGAATTTTTTTTTCTTATTTTCCTCCCCCAAAACTAAGGGGTGTCTTATACTCCAGTGCATCTTATACTCCAAAAAATACGGTAAGTGCTGGTTTTCAGCAAAAATGGTGTAAATTGTGGTTGCATGGCCATGGGATGCTGCAAATGGCCCTAAATGAGAGCTAATCGTCAAGCACCGGAAATGCTACACACATGACTGAGAAAGGGGAGTGGCCATCAGAATTTTGGAACTGGGTTGTAAGTATCTTTTAGGGAGATGTATTGCAACTTCGAATGGTCGTTCAGCAGCTGGTTGTAAATCAAGAACTACCACACCTGGAATACTACAACCAATTTTGGTCAGCATACTACAAAAAAGATGTTGAGACTTTGGAAAAAGTTCAGAGAAGAGCAACTAAGATGATCAAAGACCTGGAGACTAAAACATGAAGAACGGCTGCAGGATTTGGGTTTGGCTAGTCTAAAAAAAAGAAGAATTAGGAATGACATGATAGCAGCATACCAGTATTTGAGGAGCTGCCACAAAGAAGAGGGGGTCAAATTATTCTCCAAATCACCAGAGTGCAGGACAAGAAACAATGGTTGGAAACTAACCAAAGAGAGAAGCAACCTGGAATTAAGGAGAAACTTCTTAACAGTGAGGACAATTTACCAATGGAAGAGTTTGCCTTCACAAATCGTGGGTGCCGTCACTGGATGTTTTTAAGAGGAGTCTAGACAGTCACTTATCTGAAATAGTTTAGGTTCTCCTGCTTGAGCAGGGGGCTGGACTAGAAGACCTCCAAGGTCCCTTCCAGCTCATTCATTCTATTCTACCTGTATAACAAGCTGCAGCCACTGAAGCATTCAGCTTATAAAAAAAGTAATTAATAATTCCTTACCACTCTGTAGTATAATATTAATGTAATGCTTATGATATTGTTCTTTCTCATTTCCTCACCATACAAAAGCCCAAATGAGACCACCTCACTACATTCAGCAAATTGGGTACTATCATTCTATTATGCATCTGCATAAAGTTCCTGGTTGCTTGCAGTGTTTAATAAAGTTCTTAAATATGCATGGATGGACAACATATAGTTACTCTTCTGAACATCATCCAACTAGCTGCATCTAGCTCATCTTGGCTGATTTCAAAGTTAACTAGGGATCAGATCTATTAATACTTGGAGGGGACATACTACGAAATCCAAGAATTATAGGCAAGATTGGGAAATATTTGAAAAAATTCCAGAAGATGGCTATGGCAAATACTTCCATATTGTATAAGATGCTACACAAAATTCCAGTGCCAATTCCAGTGAGCTAGATGTCCCTGCAGAAGCAAGGATGGCATTAAAGCTGACATCAGGAATGAGAGGATGGATCTGTTCAGAGAAAGAAGAGATCATGGGATTGCCCATATGAACTTCTGACAGCTGCTACTCATGAGTAAACTACGAAAACCAGGGGTTTTGCAGTCGGCTGGTGAATGCAGCAGCTGGGAGTCAAGGAATTCCATCTCTACCTGCAACTATGATGTACCCTATATGTATATAAAGTTCAGTGAAGCCTCATTTCTTAATCACCTTTGGAATTGTTTAGCTGGTGTTTTTTTTTTAATATTAAGAACCTTTGTATCAACAAGTTTGATGGCATTCATTTCCTTTAATCCTTAACAAAAGAAATCTAAAGTGTGACTTTAAGGACTTAGTAATTTGGGAATATAAACAGCAAAAGGATGATTAGACTGTTGCTTTTGGAAAATTACAAATGGATTAAAGGTCTGGATAGACTTATAATGGGATTTTAAAATTAATTTAATGAAGTCTTCCCTATATGAAAATGGCTTTTTTTTTTTAATGGTAAGATGGAATTTTGAAAGTCAGACACTAGAAGAAGCTAAAAGAAGTAAGAATATAATTAAAGGAGAAAATCTATTTGACTTATTAGTATGAATGATGTCATGGAAGAATTCTACCAAATAAGAATGAAGTAGATCTGAATGTGGATTTTAAAAATGATAGGCTACAAGAATCATCTGAAAAAAGATGAAAAACTGGATAAACAAATTAAACCAGCCAATGTTTTCATAATTAAAAGCAACATACAAACAAACAACCAGAAGAGGGATTTGGGTAATTTTTTTAATATTGGACTTACAAAGGAGACCATTCAAAATTGCGAAAGATTTAATGAAAAGGGACAGAAAAAAGAAAAGAAATCAAGTTTTAAGACGTCATTTGAAGGGATTTAAGATCAAGATTGTTAAAAGTAATGGAAAGGATTACAAAGTTGGTTTTATACACACACACAGAGAGACAGACAGATAGACACTTATATGTATGTATAAGTATATACATACATAAATATGTATGTGTGTGTGTGTGTACAACATATATATATACAGAGAGATGGGGGGGCTACCTTGAAAAAAATGAACAGAAATGGTTATTGGGGGTTTTCGTTCACCACTCCAAAAAAATCTAACTCTTGGGGCTTTTTACTGGAATATTTTTGTAAAATACACAATACATGTTTAGAATTTTTGCCTGTCATATATTCACTTCATCAGATAGGATTCTATAACAGTACTCTAAGGAATAGCATTGTTTTAATTACTCATACATACTTGTACATGAAAATACCTTACAGCAAAGTTACAAGAAAAGACCTGTGGTGAGCAAGGAAACAATTTGCTGAGAAAAGCAATGAATTGGGTGATCTGCTAAAGAGATAATTAGATTTCAAAAATTGTTGTGTGACTAAAGTGAATTTTTTCATTAAAATCCAATTAAAGGGATTCTTTATATTGGTCACCCTAGGGATTATTAACTGACAGATTCCCAAAGGCAGCATGGCTGAAGACATAAACAGTGATAATAAAAAATTATAATAATAGTTCTTGCATCTTGATCCATAGCCCAGTTACATTCTTGAACATTGGATGGAAGCTATTTCTATCTCTGACTGCCAGCTCTCTCTTTTTTTTTTCCTCAGAAAGTCTCCCCTACTTTTAATTAACCTATTGTATCATTGGCACAATTCAACTGGTGAAATTTTCCTTCTACCAGAATTGAGAAAGGGCTAGTATAGTAACCCCAGCCTGAAACACGAGGCATGCCAAAATTCATGTTAGACCTGGGAGCTCAAAGGTCTTAGCAGAATTTTGCCTTGCGTTTCAGGCTGGGGTTACCATACAGTTCAGATATTGGAAAATCTCCAGCTTCCCCACTTCTGAAGCAGTAATGCAGCTCATTATAGTAGGTTATAATTTCTGACATCTATATATTAGAGAAATCTCCACATGCGGAATTGTAACTTATCTTGTAATGCATTTTCAAGTCACCCAGTAAAACTTTCTTTGATAGAGAGTGGTATCAAACTCCAAAGGAACCTGAATTCCTTTACTCGAGCAGGGGGTTGACTAGAAGATCTCTGAGGTCCCTTCAAACTCTATTATTCTATGTTCTATGAATAAGTACAATTCATATTTGATTTCCCTAAAAATCCCTTCATGTATCCAAATTATACAATGGTAAAATTGGAAAAATCAGAATGTGCCTCTATAATTCCACCAAGGATTATTAGGAAGAGAAATTTAGCCACTTTATTCTCACTATCTCTCATTATTTCCCATTTGCTGGTTACATCATCATAGAAGGTGCATCTTGCTTGATTGATCACAGCAATAGTCTGCCTTTTCAAAGAGGCTGGCTTTCACTTTTCTTCTAAAGTTTCTAAAAAGAAGAAAAGAAAGTTATGCTGAGAAAAGAATGGTGATGATAGCCTGCCCTATACATCAATGCAAGAGGTTCATATGATCCGTCTCCAACTGGACTCTCTGAAGTGAATTTGAAAGTACCTAGTTTAGCTTGGATGATTTGTTCTATTGTTGGGTTCCTTTTAACTTTTTTTGTTTTGTTTTTCCTCTGTTTTCCAAGAAAATTAACTTTATTAGTTTAATAAGGGGATTGTTCTTTAAAAACCTCATGATGTGTGAGACTATACAGTTGCACATCTAGCCATTTCTTACAGCATTGGCAAAAGGTTTGCTTAACTCTATATTTCTGAATTTTGGCTAGGAAAATTCCTTGATGCCTTCTTTTTACTTTTTCCTAAATCTGGACTGAAGGGGAAAATCTTTGGGACCTGGGAATGGAGACCTCTCTATTCAGATAAAATAGGATGTTTCAGGAAATTCAACATGTCTGGTAGCAATAGCAATAGCACTTAGACTTATATAATGCTTTACAGCCCTCTCTAAGCGGTTTACAGAGTCAGCATATTGTCCCCAACAATTTGGGTCCTCATTTTATCGACCTCGGAAGGCTGAGTCAACCTTGAGCCGGTCAGAATTGAACTCCTAGCAGTGAGCAGTGAGTTAGCCTGCAGTACTGCATTCTAACCACTGTGCCACCACAGTTCAGGTAGAAACCTAAGTATATCTTACTGGGTACCTCTGGGAATGGATCTAGGACAACTTGCCATGGCCAAGTTGCCCACGTCCAACTTCCACAACCAACTCACCTCAGGACATCTTGCCATGGAACAATTCAACACTGTATTAATCGCTTCACTCAGTTATTTTTATTATTGGCGACCATGTTTTCATCAAAATTATTATAACTCCTGTTTTTCTGGATTGACTTTATTTTATTATTATGGCCATAGTTTCATTAAAATTAATTGATTAACGTAACTTTTGTACTTGTATTTGTTGAATTGTCCCACAGCAAATTGCCGCATGATGAGTTGGCCATGGCAAATTGGCTGCAGCGAGTTGGGCGTGGCAGGTTATCCTGTTTCATCTGGGAAGAGCACTATGCCATAGAGGCCCTTTCTCATTTTGTAACAGAAGACATAGAGGGGAAAAACAGAATCCATATCAAACTTAAAAATACTCACTTCAAGTCTGGATCCTCTAGAGATAATTATAACTGACATTGCACTAAATCCTAAATCATAATGTCTAGGCAATCTAAACGACAGGAGAAACAGACATATAAAACAAGAAATCAGTATCAAATTAATAAACAGGATACATGATCTAATTAATAAATAAATGTTGAATCTGATGCTGTGGGAGTAAGGAAGATGATCTTGACAGAGGTATGCAGGATCAATTGCCAAGGAAGCATTTTTTAAAAGTCTACGATGAGGTAACATTCAAAAGTGATTCCAATAGAGATCTTTGTAATTCACTAAACTATAAGAAGAGGGAGGAGGAGGAGGTGCAGAATAATCAGACTAGCAAGATGTCTACCTAGCAGGGCTGTCAGTTACAGGTAAAGAGAAGAAATTCAAATGTTTCACCCCCAAAATCATTTTGAATATGTGATCATGAGGTATCTTCAGTTATGTCTGCAGAAGCATGTGAATTGTGACCAATAGCATGGAAAAGTTGGATAATGAGCAGGTTTGCAAGGCAAAACTGAGTCAAAAGGTGAGATTTTATTGGAAAGTGTATATGTGCATGTAGGAAAGGACATTGATTATTACATTCCTGAAACTCTTCTGCTGGACAGAAACAATGATCACTGGTGTCATCTGAAGCAAACCTGGCTGAAGCCATCTTGTTCTGCCTCACAGTTGCCATGAAAACTGAGAAAGAAGGGGAGGAGGGGAAGTAGATAGCCCAGCTTACAGTCAAAATAAAAAGTTTTCCTGTGGGAACCAAGTCATCGTAACAGGTAGCCGTTGAAGGGGGAGAAGAGCTTGCCAGCTATATTCATTGGATAATGTGACTGGTGACACTGGGGAGGGGGGAGTTTTTATTCTTTTAATTAGGTGAAAACCACGGGAACTTTCAGAGTTGGTTTTCACCGGCTGTGCCGATATGATGTATCCAATAAACATGTTTTTAAAAGAATCTACCTGCCTCGGAGTTCTGCTTTCATTCAACTCAGAATGAGGATAACTGGCATAACAGAGTGGGGAATCTTAATCCCCCCTCAACCTTCCGTTGGGTTTCGAGTCACCAGAAAAACAAGGATCCTTACTTAAAGCCTTTGATATTCAATTCCACTGATCCAGGAACATTGGTCTGGGGTTGTAACAAGTGTATAGCCTTCCTTTATAACTTCAACTGCAAAAGAATTTGCAACCTGAATCCTGGGGCACAGCTGGGAACATGCAAGAATGCCTTAAAGCTGCCTAATAGCTGACACAGTTTAGCTGCATAGCTAAAGGGGTGAAAAGTGAATGTGACAAATGAATATCCTACAGGTCCATTTGTCAAGGAGCTGTGATTTGGCCACAGTTCCCTACAGAGCAAACGTTCAACATAAAACCCAGGTTTGCCTCTGCATATTGTATATAATGGGCCTTTTTAAAAAACTGCTATAGCAACCGAGAAAAAATGCATATAGGAAAATTTTATAAAATATGTTCTGTATTTCTGTTTTTATTCAAGTAGGTATGATGTTAATTATA
>QLTV01004095.1:395946-418762 GCA_003457575.1 Thermophis baileyi
TATCCACATCCACTCGGTCTTGTCTGGGTTAAGTTTGAGTCTGTTAACTCCCATCCAGACCCTTACATCGTCCAGGCACCGGTCTATTACGTCCACTGCTTCACTGAATTGATGAGGGGTGGAGATATACAGCTGGGTGTCATCAGCGTATTGTTGGAACCTCACCCCATGCCGTCGGATGATCTCACCCAGTGGTTTCATGTAGATGTTAAATAAGAGGGGAGAGAGGACCGAACCCTGAGGCACCCTGCACTCGAGGGGCCTAGTGGTCGACCTCTGTCCCCCTGCCAACACTGACTGTGAACGATCAGAGAGATAGGAGGAGAACCACCGCAAAACGGTGCCACCCACTCCCAGCTCCCTTAATCGACACAGAAGGATACCATGGTCGACGGTATCGAAAGCAGCTGAGAGGTCAAGCAGCACCAGGATGGAGGAAAAACCTCCATCTCTGGCTCGCCAGAGATCATCCATCAGCACGACCAAAGCAGTTTCCGTACTATAACCAGGCCTGAAACCCGATTGGAAAGGATCCAGATAATCCGTTTCATCATGAATAAGTCTATGCAATTTCCTAGGCAACATACTTGGAAGTAATTTGCCATTGCTTTATTCCTTGGGCTGAAAGAATGTAACTGGCCCAATGTCACCCAGCTGGCTTTTATTTTTAAGGAATGACTGGAGCTCAGATTTCTTCGTTCTTAGTCTAGAACAGGGGTGTCAAACTCGCAGCCCAGGGGCCAGATGTATCACGCACTAAACCCCCGGTTTAGCGAAGGGGGGGGAAGTCACGATATGTCACGTGACAACAACATGACACCGCTTTTGACATCCCTGGTCTAGAATATACTAAACAGATTCTTTATAACTAATCATAATATTCATTATATAACAACCACAAAGTTATGACTATTAGTTGGAATGACAAGCTAAAATCCTAAACCTAAGTTTGAAGTTAAAGAGTAAAGCTGAATATTCTTGTGATTTTTGTGAAAGAGCCGAGGTGGCGCAGTGGTTAGAGTGCAGTACTGCAGGCTACTTCAGCTGACTGTTCAGCAGTTCAGCGGTTCAAATCTCACCAGCTCAAGGTTGACTCAGCCTTCCATCCTTCCAAGGTGGGTAAAATGAGGACCCAGATTGTTGGGGGCAATATGCTGACTCTGTGAACCGCTTAGAGAGTGCTGTAAAGCACTGTAAAGCGGTATATAAGTCTAAGTGCTATTGCTATTGCTATTGCTATTTTAATAAAACATTTTTTAAAGAATTAGGGAGTTCCTAATTTATTTTGCCAGCTAGTATAAAAGGTGAGAAAATGACTTGGTTGTAAGCATTTCATTCCTATCTTGATATATCAAGATAAGATCCAAACTCTCCTAGTGCATCCTGAAACTTCATAAGAAAGAAGGGGGCTCTTGTGATACAAAATATTTATTACATCTCTTTTTTGTGACTCATTTATAATAGTAATTGATTCAAAGAAGTTCAAAACAGGATGCAAGGAATGTAGGTGAAATTTTGTGCAGTACAAATCACAATATCCAATGTACTTTGGGAGATATTTCCTATTTACAGGAAGTTCCAGAACTAGAAGATGAAAATAAATCAAAACTCCAGTTGTTATCATGTTGGGAGACTACAGGAATATCTACAGAAATATGGCAAGCAAGAGAGAAAAAAATCAGGGTAAATTCTAACTAAAATATGTTGTTAGTGGCCAATAGACTAGGAAAGGTTGATCTACAGCAGTGTGTCTAAACTATCACATAATATCCTTAATTCCATGTGTTAGCAAAATACTACTTAGGATCATCCAACACAGATTATAGATCTACATTGAGAGAGAGATGCCAGGTACTCAAGCTGGTTTTAGAAAAGACCAAGAATGATCTGTAAGCAACAAGATTCACTTGCTGAGATGGATGGCTATAGAAATAATAAAATAAATTAAAATAAAATAAATAAAAATAAAATAAAATAAAATAAAATTGATGTTCCAGTTATGAGTCATTACCAAGTTTTATATTTATTCACATTCCCCTCAGCCTTTTTCAGAAATTGATCATGTAATCACCTCTATTATTTATCAACTACATTGACAGCATAAGCATAAAACCTAAGCCCAGGAATAAAAATAATATTAAAAAACTACTATTTGCAGATAATCAGGCAGGGTGTCAAAAAAATATCAAGATGGCACCTGCAATCATTCCAACAAAGGCCAGACTGGTTTTTAATGTGTATTGCAAGACCAGAGCTTTGATGATCTGGTTGCAGGCACCATCTTGACTTTTTTGACTCTTCCTGCAGACGCTCCTCTACAGTCCCATTTTTACCTGGTCTACCTGTGAGTTAGCCACTCCCTTCCTCATTGCCCAATTCAGCTTCCTGCATCAGCATGGGCGCTTTCTTGCCTAGTTTTCCTTCTCTGTGACCTCCAGTTGTCTCCACTTCCATTCAATTCCATGGGGGAGACTTCAGCCAGCAGCTCCTCCTGGGGACATTTTCACTTGGGAAGGTCGGGGGGGGGGCATCCACAAAGGGATAGAAAGAACAAAACCTCACCAGCAAAAGCAACCTTCTCTGCCTCCAAGAATGCAAGCACAGCAAATAATAAAATAGAATTAAAATAAAATAAAATAAAACCCTAATAACAACAGGTACAGAAAAGTTTTAGTATTGACCATGAAGTAGATAATAAATAGTAGATAGTAAATAGATAGTAGATAGTAAACAGTAGATAGCTTCTGTCTTGTAGGATCAATCATCAACAAAGAAAAACCAACAGTCAAGAAATGCACCACAGATTAGCACTTGGTAATGTAGCCGTGAAGGCCTTGGAAAAGATATTCAGATGTCGTGATACGTCTACACTTATAAAGGTCAGAATTGGGTAGGAACTTATTCTCCTCGTACCATTTTATAGAAGGAAAAGTTGGACTTTAAAGAAAGAAAGAGTCTTGTTGGTATTGAATTTTGGTATTCAAAGTTGTGAGAATATCATGGATAGCAAAGGAAACAAACAAAGCAGCGGTGGGTTGCTCCAGGTTCGGCCTGGTTCTTAGAGCCGGTAGCGGAGGCAGGAGGCTCCACCCACCCACCCAGGATGCTCCGCCCACCCACCCGGGACGCTCCACCCACCCGCCCGGGACGCTTCTGCGCATGTGCAGAAGTGTCACGAGCGCGAACCGGTAGTAAAGGGTTTTAGAACCCACTACTGAAACAAAGGGACAATACAAAATCATCAAATCATCCTACTTCAGATAGATTATAGAAAGATTTTTAAGAAGTCTATAATGCCAGGAAAGATGGAAGGAAACAGAAGAAAACAACTGGCAGCAAGTTTCACGGGCTTAATTATGGCAGTACCTGGTACATTATAGGAAAACCTGAAGAGACAGACTAAGGACAGGTGATCCTGCAGAAGGCCTACTTCTGTGGTCACTAAGAGCCAACACTGACCTAATGGCACATAATAATATATCACTAGTTTATAAAAATGTAGAATGTGAATGTATTTTTTGCAGAGCTGCAAGGATAATTATCAAGATTGTGCTTTGGATTCAAAGAAAAAGAAAAGATGCTTTGGACCATGCATAGGTGCTCATATAACATTTATAAACTCCCTAAAGCAGCAGTGAATTTTACAGGATCATTTTTTGGGGTTGTTGTTTTTTTGCCCAGTTGCAGTGCAGTCTTAGGAAAAGATGTATGGGGTTTAAGGAGTTGCCAAGAGGTGCTTATGTGTGCACCAAGTGTATTCTGAAACACCTTCATTTTACATACAAAGCACTACACAGTGATGATGATAATAACAACAACCATTATAACTATTATTTTCTACATTTACTTTCCTTAAGCAGAATGTGCTAAGAATGTGCAGAGAAAAAAAATCCCAAAAACTAAACAATGAAATCTGCCTACCTGTCACTCTGGCATACATTTCTCTATTATTAAATCCTTCCTGTTTTATGGGCAGTACGCACACTACTGTATCTGAGTGACTCACCTCTTTTTGAAAATTAGCTAGTCTTCAATCAAAAAGCTGCACAACTTCTTTTTGGCAAAAGACTAGACTCACCTTATGTGGTTACACTTTTAAAAAAGAAAAGGTGTGGCCAGGACCAAACCTAAAGTTCAATGTCATTAAATATAATCAATATAACTCTCTAGTTAATAATTACTACTTTTTTCTTTCTGGCATATGCAAATAAGCAATTAGGGAACAATTTTCTCTGGAAAACCCAAGGACACATGGTGCCCTTGGATTTTTAGTGATCCCCTCTATCCTAGATTCTTCACCCCAAAGCAGTTATTTAAGTAGCTAGATCAAATGCAAACCCCACCTCTCCATGTAAAGCAATTGAACAGTGAGATTTGCTAGTTGTCAATTAAATTTAGCCCAAAGCAATCACATCAACAAGGGATTGACCATTTCCTGCAGTAGGTAATTTAAAAGGGCACACAATGGAGGGGGAGACTCACAAATGCTAAAAGCTTACCAAAATCAAACCCTAGTTTGTATGTTGTGTACTAATAAACATTGGGGGGAGGGTTAGGGAGCATTGAATAGAAGAGATAGCAATAGCAATAGCAGTTAGACTTATATACCGCTTCATAGTGCTTTACAGCCCTCTCTAAGCGGTTTACAGAGTTAGCATATTGCCCCCAACAATCTGGGTCCTCATTTTACCCACCTCAGAAGGATGGAAGGCTGAGTCAACCTTGAGCCGGTGAGATTTGAACCGCCGAACTGCAGCTAGCAGTCAGCTGAAGTAGCCTGCAGTGCTGCACTCTAACCACTGCGCCACCTCGGCTCAGATTAAAGAACGTTTGCCGTTGATCAGCCATATTTACATAAAATGTGAATATGTTCATTTATAAAAATAGATGAACATTGTGAAACTCTTACTCCAGTTAAATAGAAATGTAGAACATTTCCATTTGAGAGCTATTGCAGCTGATTGTCTCAGTGCTAATTGAAGTTGGACAATTTTTATGATCTTGATTTTAATCTTAAACTTGGCCTAGGAAATTTTTCAAACAGAACTGCTTGCAGTAGATGTCTATTTTAACAAAGTAGGATACATGGCCATCGTATCAGCAGACCAAATACCCAAAGTCAGTTAACAAAATTAGAAGTCAGTTTTTCACAGTGATTAAGAAATGGGTAATGACCCCCGTGAAAAGTAAAAAAAAAAGCATCGCCCATGGGGAAGGGGGAGTATGGTGGTTGCAACAACAGAGTGATGCTCACGCCTCTTAAATATGTAGTTCATGTTAAAAAATAGCAGGGCTTTGATCGTGCAATTGTAATTACCATGTTTACTTTTTTTTACCTCTCTACAGGCATCCTTATTGGACGATCTTTGTATAATTCTCTCCAGAAAAAGCAATACTCTATGAGCAAATTCTTTAGCAACACAAAAAAGAGGAAGGTTACAGAAACCAGTGGGATAAGGGAGTGAAATGCACAGATTGAGGGAAGGCAGGGGCTTCTGTTTAGCTACTTGCGATGAATAAGAGGGCCCATTTCTGAGGATCAGTGAACTGGAAAGTAAATATTGCCATTGTTGACAGTTAAGCTGTTCCTTTAATATACATGCAATGGATATTAATAAATATATTCAGATACTGTATTGCAGAAAGGATTTTCCAGCCAACTTTCCTTCTCAAAAAACCCCAAATGAAATAGGTGCTTCCCTGAAACTTCCCCATTGTTCAGGGAAATGAGGCCCTCAGAGAATACAAATGTCAAACCTCGTCTGCAGAGAAGGAACTGAACACCTTGAAATATTTTCTGTTTACTGCCACTGCTTTTTATAATATTTGTTAATATCATTTGCCTTCAGGAGACATATGCTGAATTCATTCTGGCTTTTTCTTCACACATGTCATATAATCTTTATTGCAGAGATAATAGCAATTTTTGATACTTTGGCCTTTTCATTGTTCAGCAATTTGATAGCAATTCCCACTCTTAGCATTAATAACCTGTGGAGAAGTGAAACAGAGGTTGTTCAAAATATAAAGAATACAGAAATGGCTTAAATAACTAAGTCATTAGGATTCTGATAGCTTCTTTTCCATGACAAAAATAGTGATGAACAGAAGGAAATGGTATACTGTGCATGCATTCATTGGGAAAATGACTATAATGAGACCTGAAGACAGGAATATTATGAATGCAAGTCATTTTCATTATTCTTTAGGGACACGCATTTAACGTTCATTCTATCCATCTCAATAGCACAACTATCAAATTTTTTCCTTTTCTATCCTTAAAGAACGTGTTTCAGTGAGTATACAGTGCTTTTTCTTTTCTAGTCTTAAAGATATAACTCTTATATATTTCTTTCAGCTGAGACATCTGCAGGGGGTTCAGAAAAGTCAAGATGGCAGCTATGGCCCTCCAATCAACATCCGTCCCTTTTTAATGTGCAACATATATTTTAAAGGGGCAGGGCTTCAATTTCCTTAATCAGGCTGCTTGCTTGACTTTACTGATCCTCCACTCCACACTCTGAATATCCCGGGGGAAAGAATTGGTGGATTGGTTCAATCATCTGCTGCTCTTACCTCTTTCCTATCTCCACTTATTATAACCAGTTACATATTTACAGAGAGAAATGACAGAGATCTGGTAACATCTAGTTGTGTTGGACTATTGAATACTGAAAGCTGCAGTCTTGAAACATCTGGAGGCCCCCCTATAGGATAAGGATGAGCCGTGGTGGCGCAGTGGTTAGAGTACAGTACTGCAGGCTACTTCTGCTGATCACCAGCTGCCAGCAGTTTGGCAGATCGAATCTCACCAGGCTCAAGGTTGACTCAGCCTTCCATCCTTCCGAGGTTGGTAAAATGAGGACCCGGATTGTTAGGGGCAAGCTGTTGATTCTGTAAACTGTCCAGAGAATGCTGTAAAGCCTTGTGGAGTGGTATATACTGTAATTTTCAGTGTTAAAGTGCTATTGCTATTGCTATTGCTATATGACTTGACATAAGAAGAAAACTGAAATAATCAAAGTCACATAGACATATTCTCTCTCTCCTCTCTCTCTCTCTCTCTCTCTCTCTCTCTCTCTCTCTCTCTCTCTCTCTCTCTCTCCCCCACACACACACACACACACACACACACACACACACACACACACACACACACACAGAGTGGTGTAATTTAAATAATTTAACAGCAGGTTCTGTGGGTGTGGCTAGGTGGGCATGTGACTTGATATTCTCCCCTGGGGACTCCAAGGCCAACTGGCAGAGCCCAATGTTTCCACAGGAGAAGGGAAGGTTTTATCAGCGCAGGAGCATCGCTCGGGCATGCCCCTCACCGCCCATCTCTGCCCGTTCTTGGCAGAGCAACTTCTCCCTTGCTGGGCGTTAGCCAAGGGGAAGCAGCAAAATCAGTTTTTATTTCTTTGCTAAAGCTGCCATTCCCTTGTTCACACGGGATCGCCTAGCAGCAGAGAGGGAGAGGAAGAAGGCGGCGGCATTCCTGTGTGCTGCTGCTCCTGCTAGCTCCACAGACAATGCTAGCAGCCGCCGCTGCCCCCTTCTCCCTCTCCGCTGCTGGGCGATCCCATGTGAAGAAGGGAACGGCAGCTTTAGCAAAGGAATAAAAACTGATTTTGCTGCTTCCCCTTGGCTAATGCCCAGCGAGGAAGAAGTTGCTCTGCCACAAACAGGCAGAGACAGGCGGTGAGGGGCGTGCCTGAGCGATGCTCCTCTGCTGATAAAATCTTCCTTTCCCCTGTGGAAAGATCGGGGCCTTTTTACTTTGTCCTAGGCCGAGGGGATGCTCCGGGCGCAGGTCACCATAGAAGATATGGGCAGCCCAGCTCTCAGCTTCTGCCAGCCCTCCGGGCGGCTGCCGCCCATTCGCCCTCTCCTCTGCCTCGGATCCTGCTGCTTGCAATGGGGAACGCACTTTCTGGCCAGCCTGGCCAGTGGGTGAGTGAACAGGCAGCCCACTCTGCACCCGCTTCTCTGCCGTTGCCGATGGGCCCGGACCACGCCTTGGGTGCCACCAGCTGGTGCAAATGTACTGTGATGAAGGCCCCCTCAGGATGGGCAGTGCAAAGGCAAGTTGCGCTTCGCTCCTGCACACTTAGGCTTCGGCATTCGCTACCCACCCACGCTGCCCCCCCTTGCCGCCACAGCACCATTACCTTTAGGGAACTTCCTCAAAGATCACGCGGCAAGAGAAAAGGCAGCCGTGTGTGCTGCCGCTGCCATCCAGACCAGCCTTGGAAAAGCCTGCCCTCACAATTGGACTCCCTTTCTTCCAGCGCTCATGCGAGGAACCCTGGAGCTTAGCGGCAGCATATTGCATGACTTAACAAGCCCGCCGGTGGCCAAAGTGTTCTTGCATGAGCGCTGGGAGAAAGGGAGTCCGATTGTGATGCCAGGCTTTTCAAAGTCCCGTCCTAGAGGGAGACAGAGATCAGTGCACCTTTCCTCCCCATGGCTCTAATTCTTAAAAAATTTGGGGGGTTGCGTGCATGGGACGCTGGGAGAATGGGTGCCTGGAGCTAGAGGGGAGCGTGGGCTGACTGGGCGGGGAAGGAGTACCGGACTTCCAGCGCTCGTGCGGGGAACCCAGGCTTGCAGCAGCAGCAACAGTTTGGAGCTTGTTAAGTAGGACTGCTCCTCCACCCCAGCCATGCATTTTCCAGTCCGGGCTGCTTGGACTGAAAAGCATGCAATATGCTGCTGCTCCCAGGATTCCCTGAATGAGCGGTGGAAGAAAATTGGCTGATGGTCGGCTGCAGCCAGAACTGGGCTTGGAAGAGCAGCAGATGGACTTCAGGGCAAACAATCTACTCCTCAAGCTTCCAATGGCCGAATCAGTGAGCTGGAAAAGAGATTCGCCGTTGTGCTGGTGAGTACTTATGGACCGAGTAGGCTTTTTGCTTCCCCCCCCCACCTCCCCATCCCGATCCAGCGCAGCACAGACAGCCCAATGGAAGCAGAAAACAGGGCGTTTCCATCCGCCCTTCTTTTTTTTTTTTCCTCTAGCCTCCTTTTGCCAGCATTCGGCAGGCAAGCTCTGCAGGCAGTTGCGATCTTTAGATGGGCTTTTATTTTGTCAGCCCAAGGGCGGAGTGGGGGGAAGGGGCTCGGAATGGTATGTAGGAAATCTGTCTCTGCAGCATCCATTGCTTGTCAGCGGGCAGGCAATGAGGCGGCAGCAGCAGGCAAGCGCGCTGGGCCTCGGGGACCGCGGAGAAGGCAGCGGGGAAGGAAGGCAAGCTGGCTGGGTGACATGGGAGGCAGCTAGGCCGGGATTCAGGCCTTGCTGCTTGCAGGCTCACCCAGGCTAATCTGGGCACTCAGCTGGGTCACTGCATGAGCGCAGAAGGCAGGCAAGCTGGCTGGGCCACATGGGAGGCAGCTAGGCCAGGATTCGGGCCTTGCTGCTTGCAGTCACTCACCCAGGCAGATCAGGGCAGCTCAGCTGGGCCGCGTGGAGAGCGCCGCATGGGATGCAGCCGAAGGCAGGCAAGCTGGCTGGCCCTCAGAGACCGTGTGGTCGAGGCAAGCGAGGGAGCCAGACAGAGAGCAGCAGCAGCTACGCCAGGTGAGCGGGCAAGATGGAGTGACTGGGCAGGGTGGAGCAGGGTGGGGCAGGGGCAGGTGAGGTGGGTGGGGCCAGCACAGAATTTTAACAACCGGTTCGCCCGAACCGGCCCGAACTGGCTGAATCACACCACTGACATACACACACCTCCCCAAAACTGATCACATTGTATTAGAATTATTTTGAACTCTTAGGTTCCATGCAAAAATCATTGAGACCTTATTATTTCAGATGCCTAAAGCAAAACACTGCCTTTTTAAACCCATAAATACCTATCTAAGCAGAACAACAGAGGGTATCCTCTAATCTGCACTAGCCATTGACCACCATGGTAACTTCTCATAATATTTTTCAGTATGGTGTCAAGCAAAAAATATTATAAAATATTAAAATGATGACTTCCAGATGTGGCTGCTGGGTGGTTTTGCTATCTTCTGGTAACAAATATCAGGTTTACTTGAACGCACATTATCTTGCTTGCTACACATTGCTCTGGTAGAATGATATGGGTTGGGAAACAATACTGCAAGAAGATGGTTAATTCTTTATTTATTTATTTATTTGTTCGTTTGTCAAACATGTACAAGATAGCAGGTATAGGTATAAACATAAACATAATCAAGGTGAATACAGATAGATGAGGACAATAGGACAGTAGGACAGGGACGGTAGGCACGCTGGTGCGCTTATGCACGCCCCTTACAGACCTCTTAGGAATGGGGTGAGGTCAACAGTAGACAGTCTAAGGTTAAAGTTTTTTGGGTTTGGGGAAGGAACCACAGAGTCAGGTAGTGAATTCCAGGCATTGATCACTCTGTTGCTGAAGTCGTATTTTCTGCAGTCGAGTTTGGAGCGGTTTACATTAAGTTTGTATCTATTGTGTGCTTGTGTATTGTTGTGGTTGAAGCTGAAGTAGTTTCATCAAATCCCTAATTGAAGGTGCTATTCTTCATGCAGACAAAAACATACAGGTATAATATTAAGTATCATATATTATTTTATAATGGCTTCATGAAAATTTTCATTAGAGAAATGGTACTGAGAGAGAAATTTCTCCCTTACTCCAGAACCAAATTATAGAACCCTAGATATTGAAGAAGTTAATATTTTTATACCTCAAATGTGGCTCAGAGAAAACTTCTCGTTGAAGTATTTTTCTCCATCACATTCTTACTCCAAAATCTGGACAGAGCTTCTAAAATCTTGAGTTGCAATATTTAGAAAGATACTGTAATCTATGGCAAAGAATTTGTTCCAATTAGATGATCTTTGCACCCTTAAAATGCCTGCTATTGTTTGACCTGCCTGGAATAGGAAGCACTAAAAAGAAACAATATTCCCAAAGAGCCTATCTTATATTTTATTCACAACTGCTAAGAAGAAACATCACCACCTAGCTGCAGAACTTGGCTTTTTTACAGGCTTCATATTAGAAAAAAACAGGTATTATTTTTTAAAAAATAGTGAGCTCTCTTAATATTGCCATTTGGTAAATAGAATCAAACTCCACCAATTTCAGATTCAAAAAAGAAAGCAATGTGTATCTGTTAAAGAGAGAGCAGACCAAAGAGCATAATCACAATTGTCTTTCTTATTCTGTTTTATTAAATTAGATACCATTATCTGTAAGATAATGGGCAATCTGGTCTCTGTGGAAACATGTAATCAGAATATGAAAATTCAGGGTAAATCCTCTTCGGGAACAACTGCTATAATATTATACATCTTTTCAGACAATCTGTAGCTTGGGAGAAAATCTCTTTCAGAATGTGTTTGCCCTAAATAGGCAGTTTTCTATAATGCAAGGACTAACTTTTTATAAACATATGCCCTTGAAAAATGTTAGATTTCCATCCTATAGGGCCTATCATGTAGAGTTGTTTTGACTGGAGGATTATGGGAGTATTATGGAAATAATAATCTATCACACTGGAGTCACCAGTGTAGCCAACCCCAGAGAACAGTGGTCTGCCAGCAGTCAAATATAAGCATTCTGGGATGGCCAGCAGGTGAGGAGTTCATTCAGAGATTTGAGAGGAAGATGTGGCAAGGACAGAGAGAGGTTTAAAAGGACAGGATTTGATGGGAAATAGGGAGGAAAGGGAAGGAGGGAGAGAACAAAGAAGGGGAAAGAGAGAACAAAAGAGGGAAGAAGAGGAAGAGGAGAGAGAGAAAGGGGAGGGAGAAAGAATGATATGTGAGCTGTAGACAACGAAAGTGAAAAGTGGAGGGGAAAGTACCGTGGAGAAGAAGAATGGTGCAGGAAGAGCTGCTGGGATGATCGGCACAGAAAGATAAAGCAAGCAAGAAATAATGGCTGAAACTAAAGCAGAAGAGATAGGGGGGTAGAGGTCGGGACTAGGACAGGACCAGGAAAAAAAGGGGCAAAAAGACAGAATAACAAAGGAGGAAAGAGGAGAGAGAGAGAGAGTTGAGCAAGTGGGGCAGAACAAGCGAGTGACCAGAGACGAAACAATGACCCAAGAGACAGAGGGAGGGCGGAGGGAGGGAGGGAGGAGAGAGGGAGAGAGATGTTGATATGCCAGGTGAGTGATACATGCAGAGGATAGGATTGAGGGTGTGGGGGGAAACTCCAATCTCCTGGAGAAAGAGAAATTTTTTCCTGGACTTTAGTGGCTCTTTTGGGGGTGATGCTACAAGTGGGGGCTTATACATAATTACTTCTAGCCCTTTTTTGCAGGAGAGGTGATCACTCAGAGACATGAGCTAAGTTGGTAAAATAAACCCCATCACCATTAATAAGTAGTGCAAGGAACAAAATATCCAGGTCGAGTTAAGCAGATGCCTGAACAAGTTCTGCAAGTGGTGAGGGCCCTATCTCCAGATCAGAGGGTATTTATTGTGGACATGAAAATGGACTGAGACACCTCCCATTTTATGCATTGTTAGAGTAAAGGCAAAAGGTCCCAGTATGCTTTGGAGGCAAGAGCCTTCAGTTAACAGAGGACATGTAGGTGCAGTTGGTCCACCCAAAGACCCAGACCAGTGACTCATGGACTAGTAAATCAGGGAGTCATGACCAATCCATGCTCTTGGACAACAGAGGCAAACTGAGCGAGTAGAACGAGCAGGCAAGTGGCCAGAGGGGATCCAGATGAGCCATAGAATGGCTGAGGGGAGCCGAGCAAGCAGAATGAGCAAGCAAATGGCCAGAGGGGAGCCAACAACCTGAGAGACCAAAAGAGAGAGAGGGAGACAGATGTTGAGGCACAAGGTAACTGATACACAGTAGATGACATGACTGAAAGAGTGGGGGAAGCCCCAATTGCCTGGAGAAAAGGACAGAGGGATCCAGACTTTAGCTGCCCTTTCAGGGGTGACACTACACCAGTTTGTTGAAAGATTACCTATTCTAAATTAATATTTTTAGAAGGGTAATTTGGAGCAGAGAAAAGTGTTTTATCTACAGTACAACAATGTTTCTGAACCGTGGCAACTTTAAGATATGTGGACTTCAATTCCCAGAATCCACACATCTTAAAGTTGCTAAGGTTGAGAACACTGACTACAATGATGATATTTATTTTTTTAAATATAATAAGCTAGCCTTCAAAACCAGATTTTTCCAAGGTGACTTATAATACAAGTTAAAGCTGAGAAACATCAACAAAACTCTTCACGACTAAGAATAGAATAGAATAGAATAATAGAATAGAATAGAATAGAATAGAATAGAATAGAATAGAATAGAATAGAATAGAACAGAACAGAACAGAACAGAACAGAACAGAACAGAGAACAGAACAGAACAGAACAGAATAGAATTTTTTATTGGCCAAGTGTGAATGGACACACAAGGAATTTGTCTTGGTGCATATGCTCTCAGTGTACATAAAAGAAAAGATACGTTCGTCAAGAATCATAAGGTACAACAATGATAGTCATAGGGTACAAATAAGCAATCAGGGAACAATCAATAGTATAGGTTGGTAGCAATTGTTTTTTCTGCAGTTCTAATTATCCTCTGAAGTCTGTATCTGTCTTGTTGGGTTACAGAACCAAACCAGACAGTTATAGAGGTGCAGATGACAGACTCAATAATTCCTCTGTAGAACTGTATCAGCAGCTCCTTGGGCAGTTTGAGCTTCCTGAGTTGGCGCAGAAAGAACATTCTTTGTTGTGCTTTTTTGATGACATTTTTGATGTTAGGTGTCCATTTTAGATCTTGCGATATGGTAGAACCTAGAAATTTGAAGGTCTCTATTGTTGATACTGTGTTGTTTAGTACTGTAAGAGGTGGAAGTATGGGCGGGTTTCTCCTAAAGTCTACCACGATTTCTACGGTTTTGAGTGTGTTCAGTTCCAGATTGTTCCGGTCGCACCGCAAGGTTAGTTGTTCAACATCCAATTCATCGTCTCCAGTTGCCGGTTCGCTTCCTCCTGCGCCATGTGGCTGCGCCTCGTGGGCGCGTGCGCGCAAAGCATGCACAGTGCAAAAAAATAAAAAATCCCCCCCAAAAAAAGCTGAAAACAAGATGGCGACGCATGCGCAGTGCCGGAAACTTGGCTTCTGTGCATGCGCAGAAGAAAAAAAACCCGGGAAAAAATTCCCCCAAAAATTCCCAAAAAAAATTCAAAAAAAAGATGGCGGCGCCCACGGATCGGCACCGACTGAACCAGATCGGTGATGTCATCGTGATGTCGCCAGCGGGTCGCTACCGGTTCGGGCGAACCGGTCCGAACCAGGAAGAACCCACCTCTGATTGTCTCGAATGAGACCGATCACTGTTGTCTCATCTGCGAACTTCACTAGTTTAACAGATGGATTGTTAGTGATGCAGTCATTGGTATATAGAGAGAAGAGAAGTGGAGAGAGCACACAGCCTTGGGGGGGTTGGTATTCGCAGAAGGTCTTCCAAAGGAAGCTTCTTTCAAAATAAGGGAGGGAGGGAGAGAGGGAGAGAGAGAGAGAGAGAGAGAGAGAGAGAGAACATAGTGTGTTCAAATTTTCTTGTTTGAGATGCTATGAAAATGAACTTGTATTGGTGGAAAGAAGATGTAGTAAATTAAAGGGTCCTGTTCTCATCTGGCAAGAATGGGTGCGTTGTATGAAAAGTTGGTGCTGGAGATACAAACTAAAATGTTCCAATAGTTAAGTGATGGTACATCGAGATTTGTTTAAAGTAGAATCTGGTAAGTTCTTAAGGAAGGACTTTTTAAAATGGAATTCTGAAACAATAATACTTAGACACTATTGTTAGTATTCCTACTTGAATAAATATTCTTGGTCTAGGAAAGGTTTTTAAAAGTGCTTCTTGGATCAGGGACATTAATTTTCATGCCACTTTTAATGTGTCATTTACATTTTAATAAGGAACCCAGTTCAATTCAGATCCATTATAGTGTAGGCATTTTACATCCATGAATTAATTTTGTCTTCATTTTCCAAAATGACTCTTCACATCATTTGAAAGCAACTTTTAATTAAATCTACCAGGTAGTGGCATCATTATTATACCTGAAAGATTCAAAAGAAGGTGAATGCTAGATGGCCACAATAGTGAATTCTGTCCACCCGCCTTTTGAAGGCTGATCACCTTTAAACTAATGAGAATGAAGAGTGGGACAATATAGGACAGATCTAATTAAGATAATGAACTAGAGATTATGAGCATCACTACAGTGTGTCTGAAGAATTTTAATGGAACAGGTTAACAGAAGGTTAAGTAGACATTAAAGATATATTATTTAAATGCA
This sequence comes from Thermophis baileyi, assembly GCA_003457575.1. Classification (NCBI taxonomy): domain Eukaryota; kingdom Metazoa; phylum Chordata; class Lepidosauria; order Squamata; family Dipsadidae; genus Thermophis; species Thermophis baileyi. The sequence continues at coordinate 411,248 of QLTV01004095.1, forward strand.
GGCAGACAAAAATAAAATTTGATCTTTTAGAGCTAAATAATATGGAATAACAAAAGCTCCAAGTTTAATATATTTTACTTTTATAGAAAAATATTCATAACAATACATTAGTCAAATGGATATGCAAAATGTAAAATGATACGATGTAGGAAACATCTGAACAAACTGATGGTGTTCGACACAACTGAATTACCAAGAATTTTAGCAGCCATCAAATATGGGGCTTGCTGCTCTTCAGGGATATTTCTTGTGGCCCAGAAAACTAAATCCCTTCTTCATTTTGGTCTTACTGGCTTGGGAATGAAAATAAGCAATCTTTATGCATGCTTGAATATATATGAATATGTATTCAATATGTACACATATGAATAACAGAAAAAAATGGAGGGAAGTTGTAATTTATAAATACAAACCTTTGGCAGCAATAAGAAATTTCTTCTGCCCACCTGAGATATAACTTTCATTCCTCTTTTTCCTCTGTATCAAATAAACTTTTAAAATATACATTGTATTAACTATGCATGCGTATATTCCATTGTTGGCAACGAAGATATATAGGCATATACATATTCATATGTATTTTTTTTAAAGACACATTTTCATGGCTACTAAGATGCAAAGATGCATTTTTCCTGGTTTGCCATTGCTTTCTGATCTGTTGTCTAGGTTCCCAGTATAGCCTACAGTCCTCATGTCCCTTGATAGTTTTCCTAGTTAAATAAGCTTCTAAACACAGTGAAGGTTCTTCCAGGTACCTGCTAAAACTACATATACATGAATTATGTTTTTCAGAGGAGGGTTATAGTGGAGAAAAACCTAACTCTAAGTAACCAAGCCAAAAACTAGGCACACTTTATTTAGACTATGAAATCACCTGAGAGTAACTGTTAGAAGAGGCATCAGAGTAGAGTCTTGGTTTCCTGGTTCAGATATAATAAGCTTGGGAAAATACGGTGACTTTCTCTCTATCTTCCCACCATCTGGTTGGATATTAATGGTCAGATATTAATGAAATGTACCAAATGTAAGTGACTAGGAAAATGTGTAAAATAAGGAAGATGATCTTGATGTAGATATACAGGTTATAAGAGAACAAACATATTCAGTCTATAACAGACAAAAAATACTTTGAAAAGACTCAGCCAGACACCTGATTCACAGAAGTAGAAAAAGAGGAAGGAGGTAGAACAACCAATCTTACATTTGCAAGATTCTGTTTTTATAGTCACTCTCAGCAAAATAAGTTTTAGCTTTCCTGTGGAGTTGATTTTCTGATTTGGTCTACCAGGTGGGGCTTATAAAATATATTGTTTCCCAGTTGGGAGCTTTTATTAGGTTTTGTTTAGATTTAAGATATCTTCCAGTTTTGGGGAAAAATAGTTCAATTTATGGGAGCCCATCTGAATTAAATCTGTGAATTTGTCTATCATTAATTCACAGTTGTAAAAATACTATCAAAATAATCAAGGCAGACAGGTGGGATTGAAAGAAATATTATGAATTGTATTCTATCATATATTCTAAAATTCATATATTATTATTCATCTATTCTAAAATTATGGACATTGCATGAAAAAGAGCCAGAGAGGGCATTGATTAGTCAATTCTGTAATAGTCATGCTGTACCTACCAATGATTCTAGCTTGAGATGAAATTTTCTTTTGCTATTCCCTGCCATATATATCTTTAATCAGAATTCAGTGAATGATGCTCTTCCAATCACTTTCATTCAGAGGGAAATGCAATGTGTTTTTAAAAGAGATATTGCCATTTGACTACTATATTGTCTTGGCTGTTACAGACAATGATCCCAAGTATGTTCTTATATACTTTTTCAACATTTGAAAAACAATCTTGTTAAAATGAATCAAAGTTTTAACACAACTAAACTACTGGGCTTTTTTTTAAAAAAAATTGGGTGTGACACTCCAAAATATAGCAATTATCATCTTATTTTGTAGAACCAAGTTTTAATTTCCAGCCATCCTTACACATAATAAATGATCTGGGATTTTAGAAAGCTTCTGTAAAAAAAAGTATGGAACATAATTCTATGGTACTGTATATAGGATTGTTATCTAAAGTCCAGGATATTGTGTAATGCTTTTTTATTGGTTCATCCTAAAATGTTATCTTGACAAAACTGCCAAGAGGATCAGATGAATATGTGAGATGATGCAGAGTTGTTCATGCTAGCCACACCTCCTTTTAAAGTTTTTTTTATCCTGCTTTTATTATGTTAACTTAAGGCAGTGAATATACCCAATGCTCCTTCCTTCTCCTATTTTCCTCATAACAACCCTGTGAAGTGATGCTCAAAGTCTCCTAGCTGGCTTTCATACCTAAGGCAGAACAGTTTCTTGGTTTACAGCCTGGTGACTTAACCACTAGACAAAGTAAAATGTTTAATATTGTAAGCTATATTCTGAATATTGATCATAGATGGATCTTGATGACATTGATATACATATACAGAACTTTGGATGGAATTTTGGGTTTAATTATGGTCGTAAGTTGAAAACCATCAATAAATTGCCACCAAAATGTTATCAGAAGCAAATATAAAAACAGTAAAGTACTAGCAAAGAATATTCATATTTGACTTAATTGCAAAAAAACTAATTGAACTCAGCCAGGAAGAGATGCAACAGTAAAACAAGGAAAATTATTGTACAGATGTAAAATAATGCATACATTTTAAAAATCTAATGTTTTGGACATTTTTTTTTTTTTGTGATTGCACATGATTAATTAAACTGTAAGGAAAATTTCTATTGCCTTTTGCATTTAGATTATGTTTATTATCTAATGATATTTATTTTAAAACAAATTAAAACAAACTTCTCTAGGGAGAGATTTTGCCAAATCACTTTGAAGATATATATTTGTGGCCAACTACATGGAAGAAAAGTTGTTCAGGAAACATAAGTAAGTCTGGAGATAAAGTGATGAGCTATGTTTCAGAAAGCTCTTGGTTTTCTACTTGTCTTTGGTGCCCTGTCTGGAGTAAGACATATTTCATTTAGAGGGAAGGGGAAGGGGAAGGGGAGGGGAGGGCTTATCTATGGCCTGAGCTGCAAAAATGTAGACAACCATGAGATGGCAGCAAATGTATCTGCCATCCCATGGTTATCCAGTTTTTGCAACCCAAATAGGACAGCTTTAAGTTATCTTGTGAACTTTTCTAATAATATACAGTAAAATGTAATAGAGAGTTATAGTTCTGAGGCCATTGAAAAAGTTTGTAATTATTTACCCTGAATGGTTAATGATGAATGCAGCAGTGAACCAGTTTAATCAAAGCTCATAATACTAATTGCTTGAGCTCAAATGCCAAGGGAGCTCCTAACCGGAATGAGTTTTGATGAACTCAGGCCTACAGTATTCCCATGGGCCCTTAATTCCACATTTTTGCACTAGAAACAAAGCAAAGTCAACTAATGATCTTTTGGGTCCTATATGTAGCTTAATATATGCTTTCCTTTCAAATATCTTTGAAGCAATTGCTCCTTTTCTGTGAGAAGTCAGTAAAGATGTTGAGGGAAAAAAACTCTTCAGAGAATTGGAGGATAAAATTCTATTAACTAATGCAAGTTGAATAGCATTCATGGCTGTGGAACTCAACAAAATATCCACTTTTTTTTAGCAAAATGAGAGCCGTATCTTCCAGATTGTAATTTTACTTCCACTACATGGAACATGGTACCCAGCAGAGAAATCCTGATATCTGCTGTTGCTCCATCTTTTCAGCAATAATGGACATCACACCAATGAGGATTTGATAGATGTTGGAAAGTATCCTTTAACACCTTTGCTATATTAAAATTACTGGTATTATGCATCCTTTTAAAAAAAATGTTAATATCTTTAGAGAATTCCACCCTTCTGATAATGAGCCCACTGTCCATCATTTTGGTATAAGAATATTTTATTGATATTCTATTTATATCAATGACCACTAGATATGCTTTCTTTGACATTTCCATTATTTGCACAATATATTAATCTTTGCAGTATTAAGCATTGCAAAGTCAATGCACATCTTTCAATACCAGCTACAGCATGAAATAACAATGTTCTTGGGAAATTAAGCACTTCAGTGTAAGGCTACAAACTAACTCATGATGCACAATTATGATTAGTGAACATTCATGATTCAAATTATGAATGGCAATTGCTAATATGGAAGGAGTAGCAGAACAAAACTGAAAAAACAAAGCAGTTGGTGGAGGTCCTGCCTAAGTTCTCAGCAGCAGCTCAGGAAACAAACTCTGAAACAGAGTTTATTCTATAGATTTCAAATATCACTGTGATGTGATTTTAGTTTGGCTCTATTTTGTCAGGGTAATGATGATTTAATAGCTGACCAGCTGCTGTAACGTTGTAATACTGTAACTCTGTAATGATGATGCAATGGTAGCAATGAGTCAGCAGGGTTATTTGACTGCTACCACTTTAAGAGGCTGTTTTATAAGAGAGGCCCTGTGGGGGTGTCTCTCTCTCCGTGCTATAGTAGATGACTGATTGCTTGACTTTGCCTAGTACGTGTATGTATATATTCCTTGTAGATAACCCACTATTTGAAAGACAAACCTGTGTTTACAGTATTTTGCTCCTGGGTTGTCTCAAAATAGTCACACTGTGTGCACTCTGACATATTTTATGTCACATTTGAGTGTGGTGATTCATCTGCTCATGCTAGTTCTAGATTATGAGAATAATGGCCTCATTTGGAGAATATTAGGATAGAGAAGGCTGCAGTGACTTGCTATCTTTTAAGTAATGACAAACTTTTATGGCAGCCAGTAGCACCATGTCCTTCTTCACTAGAAAATCAGAAATTAACAGTTTCATGCCACTTCCTAGACTCTGTCCCTTTTCACTCTGCTTGCAAGATCTGCCTTGCTGACAAACAGAACAACATACTCAGAGGTGGGTTCTTACCGGTTCTATCCGGTTCTTTAGAACCGTTAGTAACTCGGCGATGACATCACGGAGCCGGTTCTGTCGGTGTCTCCGTGGGCGCCACCATCTTGGATTTTGCTTTGCACGCGCAAAGCGCAACCCTGAGCGAACCGGCAGCAAAAGGATGCACAACCCACCCCTGAACATACTGTTTATATATTGTGGGGGCAGTTAGTCTTCTGCCTATTTGCATGTTTTTGCTTTCTTTCCTTTTTTTGATACGCCAATTAATTTAAAGCCTTAGTTGATATATTCTTATGAAATAGACAAGTGTTGTACCCCCCAAAATAATTTGTACAACTATTTTTCAAAAGTTATACAAGCAGTTGTTTCAGCTTGACTATTGAGACAGAAATTCTTTATATTGCATCATGTAGAGCTTTTCCTAAAGAAAATATGATATTCATTTCAATGATTTGGGATGCTTTTTGATACAGGACCAGAGACATTATTGTATTAACTGAAATTAACATATCCATCAAGTCTGTCTATATACTACCTGTCAATAGTGAAAATACTTTCATAGCCCTCATTTAATATTGAGTTGGGAATCTGTGGTCCTCCACATGCTACTTAACTCCAAGCCCATTAGATCAAGTCCTCGGAGTTCTCCTATTTCTGCTTTAATGCTATTCCCTTTAAGAAACCTGATTAAGCAGCTCCAAGGAGCCAGCAAAAGGATGGGATTGCACTTCCCTTCAGTGAGCAAATGAACTGCCTCTAAGCTTTCCAGAGCTACATGACTGCAAAACTGGAACTTTTATTTGGGTTGCATTGCAACTGACCTCAAAATAAATTGGCTTGGCTGTCAAAATCAGTGGACATCATGGGAGCATAGAGATCAAAAACTGCTTTTGAACTGGTGCAGTGTCCTCATACAGAACTGCCAACAGAATTTCTATAATGGGTTAACATATTTCGTGTATCCTGCAGAATTGTAGTGGGTACAAAGAGCCACCAGATGTCACTGTTGCTGCATACAAATTGCATTTTACAGACTGAGATTAATTCGCTTAAAACACAGAGAGCCTCCTGAGTTGAATTGTATGTTGCACAAACTAATTTAAAACATACAAGGATTAAGATTCTACCAAATGCAAAAGGACATGTTTAAACTTCTACTACTGTTGATGAATCAATATATATATTTGTGTTCATGTATCTATACATGCACATTACATAATGAAATTCAGCCAACCCTGCAAGCTGATAATGTATAATTATTTATATGGAAATGTCTATGAAGCTACTATAACTAAAATAATGACCTAATACATACATTGTATTGAACTTAATGGGATAGGGCTGTATAAGATATAAACTGTACCCACTTTTCATTGATGTAAGAGAATAACCATAAATGCAAGCTGCCGTGGATCTTTGTTAATACAAGAACAGATGGAAACAGAAGGAAATATGATGCACATATACTTTATTCCAAATGAAATCTAGGTTGTAGTATTTATAGACTATATTTCTTTTTATATAGTCTGTTACAAGCACCCCAGTGGAAATAAGTAATACAACCATGAAGTCATGTTCTTAGTGCAAGGATTTTTCAATAGATATGTTCCTGGTGGCTTCAGATAAAGAATTAAACAGGAATCCATGAAATTGGGAAATAATATTGCATAATTTTTAATCATTAAGAATAAATTTAACTGAATTTGGATGATCTACTGTTGCTGAGATTACATTCTCAAGAGGAAGATGAATGAAAACAGCAGTTTTATGATAAATGCAGTAAAATGAATCAACCATAACAAAAAAGTGGCAGTAATATTCCTAGATGCAGAAAAATCTTTTGACAATTTGGAGTGGCCTTTCTTACACAAATTTTAAATAAAATGAATCCAGAATTTAAAATTTGGATCAATAGTACAAGTAGTCCAGGGGTGGGTTCCAAATTTTTTTACTACCACTGTGGGCGTGGCTTAATTTTGTGGGAGTGGCTTGATGGCCATGTGACCGGGTGGGAGTGGCTTGACGGCCATGTGACTGGGTAGGAGTGGCTTGACGGCCATGTGACTGAGTGGGAGTGGCTTAGCGGTCGTGTGACAGGGTGGGAGTGGCCAACTTGTAAAATGTGGTGAAAAAGTGACTTAAGACCAGTGAAAAATGGTCATAAGTTACTTTTTTCACTGCCATTGTAACTTTGAACAGTCACTAAATGAACTGTCGTAAGTTGAGGACTTCCTGTATTTTGAGAGAAACGACCTGTAATATGCAGGCTTCAAACCAAGTGCTCCTATAGATGTTTAATGGATGGGAGATAATAGAAAGAAAGTCACCCAGATGCAGAACACTTACAGAAATGGCACTGACAAGTTTTCTCACCTTTTCTGAATGAGAAGAGGGAGTCAAACTATTCTCCAAAGCACCTGAGGGTAGGACAAGAAGCAATGGGTGGAAACTAATCAAGGAGAGAAGCAACTTAGAGTGAGAACAATTAATCAGTGGACCGACTTGCCTCCAGATGTTCTGGGTGCTTCATCAGTGGAGATTTTTAAGAAGAGCTTGGAAAGCCATTTGTGCAGAATGGCATAGGGT
>QLTV01004095.1:418812-480687 GCA_003457575.1 Thermophis baileyi
AAAAAATAAACAATAAAAAAACCTTTTAAAAAAAACCATTAAAAGCATAAAGAAAAAAAACCCAGCCACTTAGTAGCAGGCAGAATCAACCACTCTCCAACCACAGCTGCTGTGGCATAGAGGTAGAACTTTTGCCTCACAATCAGGAGGTTGTGAGTTCAATCCTAGGTAGAGGTACCGCTGGGCTTCAATTTGAAAAAAAATAAAAATAAAACAAAGCCAAAAAAAGATGGTGACCGCATGCACAGTGCTGGAAGTCACCTTCTGAGCATGCTCAGAAAAAAAATAAAAAAAAAATTCAAAAAAAATTAAAAAAAGAGATGGTGGCCCCCACAGACTGGCAACCACCAATCTGGTTCGGATGACGTCACTAGCGGGTCGCTACCGGTTCGGGCGAACCGGTAGGAACCCACCCCTGAAGTAGTCCTCGACTTACAACTGTTTATTTAGTGACCGTTGAAAGTTACAACAGCACTGAAAAATGTGACTTATGACCGTTTTTCAGTTACGACCTTTGCAGCATCCCCATGATCATGTTATCAAAATTCAGATGCTTGGCAAATGGTCCATATTTATGACCATTGTCAGGGGTGGTATTCACTTACCTTCCCTACCGGTTCGTAAATGTTTTCGGGTAGCGATCGGCGATGATGTGCTTTGGCAATCCCCACAGCCTTTAACGGCTCTCAAATGGAGCGTTTGGAGGCTGAAAATGCGAGGCGCGAAGCCCAAAATGGCAACCCAGAACAGCTGCTGCCTTGTCTTACCGCTTCCGTGCTTTGCCTGCTTTACTCACTGGAGCTCCCTCCGATGATCAGCTGTGCTTTTGAAGCTGCTTAGCAGCCCTAATGAGGCACATGCGAGTGAAGCGAGCGTGCACACGCACACGCTCACAACTAGCGAACTAATGTGCTGAAGCTGACCAGGCTAAGGACACTGGTAGGCAGAGGCAGAATTTTTTTTTCTTGTTTTCCTCCCCCAAAACTAAGGTGCGTCTTATACTCTGTTGCATCTTATACTCCGAAAAATACGGTATTTTGAAGCAGATTGAATTGCTTCTTCTGGAATGTTTTTCAACTTTCTAGTTTACAATATCCTGGTTGTACTATTAATATTATTAATATTAATATTATTAATAAATTAATATTAACCAATCCCAAACCTATGTAACCAATCAACTCAGACAAAGAGAGTCAGGTATTGTCAGCTGCTGCGGTTTTGAAAATAAACAGCCACATTTCAGTTTATGTGTCTCAGAATACAAAATGAAATCATTAATACTAGATGGAAAAGAAGGGAGTCAGATATAGGGGGGGGGGGGAGGAAGGATTAGTTTTTCATTAATCAGACTCCCCCATTCCCAAGCCATCTGGCAGAACCAGGCTTTAAAGCTCTTACAAAAAGTCAGGAGGGTGGGAGCCAATCTCACCTGAGATGGTAAGATGTTCCAAAGGACAGGAGCCACATCAGAGAAGGTTCTTCTCCTGGACCCCGCCAGTCACAATTTCTTGATCAACGGGATCCATAGTATGCCCTCTCTGCTGGCGCAGGTGGAGTGGGCCAGTCCTACCTGGGTGAGACAGTTCCTCATGTAACCTGGACCCATGCCATTAAGGGCTTTATGTGTACATTATGTCTGGAAGAAAATGTTATAATAAACATTCAGTTTAAATCAGGCATTTTTCTTGAGTTTCATGTTCCCAGCAGCCAATCTTAATGTTGAGAAACAGTGCACGTTTTTAGTTTAAAAAATGATTAGTCATCCCAAATCCTCAGATATCCGGACTCCTTGATAAAATAAAAAGAGAGGGAGAGCCAGAAAGCCGTACAGAAAATTGTGTTCACATAGTATCTGAAACTAATAGATAAAAATTAACTGTATGCGATTTGTTGCATATAGGCTACATTCACACCATAGCTCAAGTCAAGTTATTTTTAGACTTAGAGAGTTGTACAAAACTATAATTAAGGAAGAATGCCTTAATGACTGTTGTTTAGAATGAGCCGCTGGTTGGCATCCATTTTCTAGCAGACTTAATAAGCAAGCCCTGAAACACAGATTGTTGGAAATCTATGAATGGAGAACAAACTTGTAATGTAGAAACAAGTACAGCAGATTTATGTTGAATGCATTGACACAGATATGGTTTAATTCTTGCATTGAGCATAATGTAATTTTTCCCCTCTCTCTATATAACACACATGCTATTTATAAAGCAATTCTTCACTTTTTATTTTTCATGTGGTATGAATCCAGTTATTGTGGTTTCTTCAACAAATCATATTTAAAACACGGCTTAGCACATATGCAAATACAGCTGTGGTTTGTTAGCTAAAATTACAAAAATTCTGCCTTTTCTATCTGTATTTGTTATAAAAACAGATTTTTACAGATTCTTCCAGATTGATTATTGGTATCATGATAATAGCAAGGGAATTTTGATTTTTTGCAAGTTCAAAAATAGAATCTAAAGCAACCCACACTGTGCAGTCACTTTTTGTGAGATGTCATATAAATGTGAGAAATAAACAAATAACTGCTTATTTCTGGAGCATTTCTGTGGCTGGAGCAAGTTCCTCCAGCCACAGAAGAGAAGAACTTGGCTTTTCTGGTGGGCAGAGACCCATAAAACAACAGTAAAGCTAAGAAAATGTCTATGTTCTCATTTTCTTCCTCTTTGGACTCCTTCACTTCACCTTCAGAACACCGTAAGAACTCTAATTCCAGCACTTGGCCACTGATTGAAACATATTATAATCTCTGGAAGATAACCTATAATTAAATTCTATTAAATCAAATTTAATTTGTATCCTCACTCTACCACTTCTTAGGATGTGGGCCTTGACATATGATTCAAGGGGGGAATACTGCCCTGAGGACGAAGAAGTTTACATGCCACTAGTTTAAATCTTCTGTTATGCATTATTTATCTGAAATTTGTAGAGAAGTGACACATAATTCTCTCTCCATCTCTTTAAATGTTCCTGAATTAAATATAGTATACAGGAATACTTTGTATGATGCCCTGTGTCCCACACAGAGTAGTAAATATAGCTTTCTAAAATCTAGTCAAAATAGATCATCTGTCCTCTTTTTTAAGTCCAGAGAAATAGAGAATGAGAAAAATCCAAGTCATTAGAGGAGAAAGTAATAAATATTCTACATGATGCACGAGACAACCCCTATTAGAGTTCAGATTCTTTTGTGCCAGGTGATCTCTGCACTTTAAAAGACAGAAATTGCCCTTGAAAATGTAGCAGATACACATTTTGAAGAAATGACAATTTTACCAGAGTCAGATAAAATTGCAGCCACTTTTCCCAATTCAGCAAAGGTGCACAAGATAGCAAGCAAAACTTGTACTTAGAAATGGATTTACAAAGACTATTTTCTATACCAATTGATAGTTTTTTAGAAGACAAACCATCATTTTTCTTCTTTAAGCAAGTACTATTCCTTGATAGATAGAGTGTGCAGCTGTCAGCAGATAAGAGACTTCCAAATTGATACTTAGCAACCCACCAAATAACTTCCTGTCTAGAGACAGAAGTAAAAGGGTATTTTTACCAAATAGCACAATTAGTCATAATTCAGGGATACATGGATTTTGTGGTTGCCAGGCTACTTAAAATTTTTGATTAATCATATTCTTTTAACTAGTTAAAATAAATGTGCATATTATTTTAAAAAAATATGGAAAACAACTTACAATATATACAAAAATTGTTTTAGAAATCTGTGTTATTTTTAATATCTATCATTTCCTAGTACTAAACAATTCCAGACTCAAAAATGGAGAAGCGTGCTTTTGATTTACACTCCTAACGCTTCACATTTGATTTTCCTATTTAGACCATAAACAATGTTTATGAAACTCATACAAAAACAGATAAAGTTAATAGTTCTACACTTAACCAAAAATTGTAAATATAAACTCTGCTATTGGGGCACAGTTATTTAAATCAATTGGATCACTTGTCATTTGAAATCCAATTGACTCTCGGATTTTGCTCTAGTTATTTCTCTAAAATAGCTGCAAATACTGAATTAGCAAATAGTGAAACATTGTTCCTCGGGAAAATACAGAATGCTTGTTCATAGGAAGAAAACTAAAACAAGAAGGTAGAGCATCATCTTGTTCGACTTTCAGCTGGGAATGTGTGTGTCACCCTTCTCAAATTCATCACTTTGTGCATTCTACAAATGTCCATGAAAGCGTCATCATATTGATTTGGGGGTTACATATAAATTTTAGTAAGAAAATTTGCAATCTAAGAATAATGAGGATTGACTTTATATTCTTGTTATTTGGTTTCCAAAAAACAAAACAGTTAAGCATGTCAAAGATAATAAAGTAAGTGTGGGTTATTTAGAGACTGCTACCACATAGATAAACAAACTCTCTAGAAAACTGGTTTTTAAAATACTAAAGCCCACACCCAAACCAAATCCAAACCAAAGCATCTATTTGCAACATGATCATTAATACTTATGAACTTTAGAAGTCTAATACTTAACAGGTTGAGTTAATATAGTTAAGGGATAATTGGCTCACATTGGTGTAGAAATGCTCAGATTGATTGCCACCCAGAGTTTGATATAAGTTCAAACCACAAAGTTTATTCCAACAAGTTTATCCCAAACTTTAAATAAATAGATATTATACAATTATACTTGTACCCACATGAGAAGCATCGGGTGCAGTATTATCAGTATGCTAATGATTCTCAATTGTGTTTCTCCCATCATCACATCCAAGCAATGTTGTAAACATTTGAACATTCTGTTCCAGTGTCTGGAGGCTACTGTGAATTGGCATAATTTTTTGAAAGAAAAGGTTTTGATTCAATCTTGACAAATCTAAATGATTGTGGGTCTCCTTATCCCAGAACTGGAATACTTCCATCTTTTGCCTATGTGTGTGTTGCACTTTCTTATTCTGTGCAACTGGGAGTTCTCTTTGATTCACAGTTTCTGCTTGAAGAGCAGGTGACAATCATGGCCAGGAGGACTTCTGTACAATTCTATCAAATGTACCTTTACCTGCACCTGGAAGAACTGCTCATGGTCACTCAAGTCATGTCGGTTAGGCTATCACAATGTGCTCTACATGGGGCTTTCCATGAAGACCATATGGAAGCTGCAAATGGACCAGAATGCAGAGGCATGGTAATTATGGGCATGCCTCAATATACTCACTTCTAGTTTGCTAATTGCACTGGCTCCTAGTAGGCTTCTCAATGCAATTCAAGGTGCTGATTATCACTTATAAAACCTAAAGGAATTAATATGTACAAAAAGAAAAACATTAGCTCACCTGATCTGGGCTGTAAGATGGAGAAAAAATAGTATCAATATAGAGGTGATCATATTCAGCCAGGTGTGCATTAAAGATAAAATCTAGTGTTCTTAAAAGAAATACATAATCACATAAAGATTAAGTAAGAATGAACTAAAACTTATTTATATTGTATTAAGTTCATTGTCAAGTGATTCTGATAAAATTATGAGTCAGTTAACAACTAAGAATCAAAGAGACGGGTTCGTCCTACCTGAACGCAGTTTCTCAGTGGGTTGCGGAATAGTCCAGGAATGGGTTGCTACAGTCTGATCTGCCCAGTTACTGAGTCTATATTTTTCGGCCACTCCTCCATGCCTCTCTGCGCATGCCCCAGTTTACGACGAAGTTATAGCTGAAAAAGAGTCTTACACATAATGTTATAGAAGTACGGCTCCAGATCCCACGAGAGCTTGTAGGGCGGGGCTGGACTATTCCGCAACCCACTGAGAAACGGCATTCAGGTAGGACCAACGCCCCTCCTCCAGTGTGGTTGCAAAAAAGTCCAGGAATGGGACATACCAAAGCCTGGTATCCTAAGGGCGGGCAGCCGTTGGGTCTGGAGCCCCCAAGGCTAAGTGGACCTGCTGTAAAACCCTCCTCCCAAAGGAAGCCTCCGCAGAAGCGAAGACATCCAGCTTGTAATGCCTGATGAAAGGGGAGGGGGTGGTCCAAGTGGCCGCCCTACAGATATCTTTGAGAGATGCTTGTGTGGCCCACGCAGCGGTGGTGGCTGCGCTTCTCGTGGAGTGCACGGTGATGCGCCTGGGAACCGAGAGGGACTGAGCTTCGTATGCCTTTGCAATACACGCTCGAAGCCAGCAACCTATGGTCGAGGATGACACCTTTGCGCCCAGAGATGAGGGTTGAAAAGAGACGAAGAGGGCCTCTGACCTCCTGGTGAGCGCTGTCCGTTTGATATAAATTTTGAGGGCCCTCCATACATCAAGTTTATGCCAACTTCGCTCCAAGGCATGGGAAGGCCGAGGGCAGAAGTTTGGGAGTACAATCTCCTGGGCCCGATGGAACCAGGAGTTGACCTTCGGGATGAAGGAGAGATCAAGTCTGAGGGTTACCTTATCCTGGTGGAAAATGCAGAGGTCAGCTCTGACAGATAAGGCCGCCAGTTCGGAAATACGTCGAGCGGACGTTACGGTGACGCCACCTTGAGAGTCATGTACCTGAGACTGGTAGTCCGCAGGGGCTCAAAGGGAGGCTCCGTCAAGGCCTGAAATACCTTGGGAAGATCTCAGGTGGGATACCTGTGGACCGGTGGGGGACGCAGGTTGTTGGCGTCTCTCAGAAAGACTCCCACATCCAGATGTCGCGACAAGGGAGCTTTCTTTCCACCAGTCAGCACAGTGGATAACGCTGCGACCTGACGCCGTAAGGTGCCGTGGGCCAAGCCTCTGTCCAGGACGTCCTGGAGGAAATCAAGAACCTGTGGAACAGAGGCTGAGACAGGGTCAACAGACAGAGTTCTACACCATCTGACAAAGATCACCCACGTGGCGTTATAGATCCGGATGGTGGATGGTTTCCTGGCTGCCTGCATGGTCTGGATGACCTTCTGGGAATAATTGCGCCTCCTCAAGAGGACCCTTTCAAATGCCAGGCGGTAAGCTGGAGCCACTGAGGCTCCGGATGGTCCAGGACCCCCTGGCTGAGGGAGATCCGCTGAGGAGGAATTCTCCAGGGTGGTGAGACGGAGAGGCTGACCAGGTCCGCAAACCACGGTCTCCGCGGCCACCAAGATGATCTCTGCGCCCTCCGAGATGACCTTCTGAAGCACCCCTTGAATTAAGGGGAGAGGAGGGAACGCGTACAGTAGGCCGGGGGGCCAGACACACCGGAGAGCGTTGGCGCCCTCCGCTCCTGGGGAGGGGAACCTCAAGAAAAATCGAGGGAGCTGGGTGTTCAGGTGTGTGGCAAATAGGTCCACCCGGGTAGTCCCGAATCGGTGACATATGTCTTGGAACAAGGTTGGGTGAAGACGCCACTCGGCGTTGTCCACCATTGTCCTGCTTAGATAGTCTGCCTGCGTGTTCAGAGTCCCGGCAATGTGTTCCGTTGTCAGAGAAATGACAGTCAGTTCCGCCCACCGACCTATCAGTTGGTACGCTGTCATACGGCACTGGGATCGAGTTCCGCCCTGCCGGTTGAGATGGGCCTTTGCCATGACGTTGTCCTTCTGAACGAGGACGTGACGTCCCTGCAATTGGTCCTGGAAGTGCAGGAGGGCCAGGTGGATTGTGCACAACTCCAACCAATTGACACTGTTGGCAAGGTCCTGTGGCGACCAACGTCCTTGCACCACCTGACTGCCCAGGTGAGCCCCCCAGCCGAAGAGACTTGCGTCGGTCGTGAGGATCACCCGGTCCGGTTCCAGGAAGAAGCTCCCCTTGGTGATGGCCGGGGAGATCCACCATTGGAGAGACTTCCTGACTACTAAGGGAACCCTGACCACGGATTGAGAATGAGCTGTTTTTGCCTGCTGATACGGCAGCAAGAACCACTGAAGGCTTCTCGCGTGTAAGGGAGCCCAGGGCACTATCTGCATGCAGGACACCATTTTTCCCAATAGCTGGGACAGGGTGGCTAAGGGAACTGAGGGGTGCTGTAGAATGCGAACCACTAGGTCCCTGATACTGCACTGTCTGTCCAGAGACAGAAATACCTGACCTGAGGAGGTGTCTATAACTGCCCCTAGATGCATCAGCGTGGTAGACGGGGACAGGTGGCTCTTTGGGAAATTGACAAGGAACCCGTGGTCTTGAAGGGTTCTGAGAGTCAAATCGAGATTCCCTTGCGCCTTGAGAAGGGAGGGATCCTGGACCAAGATGTCGTCCAGGTAGCATTGCAGTTGCACCGGGACGCGTCTCAGGTAAGCTGCAATGGCGGCCAGGACTTTGGTGAAACACCTTGGAGCCGAGGCGAGCCCGAAGGGAAGAGCTCGGTACTGCAGGTGTCTGCCTGCATAACAGAACCTCAGAAATCTACGGTGTTCTGGCAGAATTGGGATGTGGAAGTATGCCTCCGAGAGGTCTATGGAGGCCAGAAATTCCCCGGGCCGAATTCCCTGTAGAATGGAGGCCAGGGAGCACATCTTGAACCTCTTGTAGACCAGGAATGTGTTGAGAACCTTTAAATCGAGAATTGCCCTCCATTCCCCCGAGGACTTCGGCACAGTGAATAGAATGGAATAAAAGCCTTGTGTCCACTGGCTTTCTGGAACAACCTCTATGGCCTTGATGTCCAAGAGATGGCTTATGGCTTGTTCCATGATGCCCCGTTTGGCGATGTTGTGGGAAACGGAACACTGTACGAAGCGATTCGGGGGGAAGGAGAGAAACTCCAGCGAGAGGCCTAATCGAATAGTGTTCAACACCCAATTGTCGGTGGTAGTTGGCAGCCACTGGTTACGAAGAGGCTCAACCTGCCTCCTATGTGGGTGGGGTTTACCGAGTCACTTGTTTGCGGAACTGGTGGGAGCCAGATCCACGAAATGGCCGCTTGCGAAACTGACCTGACCTGTCACGAAAGGAGTTCCTGTCCTGTTGCCTAGGCTGGCTCTGCGGATAAACTCTACGCTGGGGAGGGTCCTCCTGAGAGCCAGTTTAGTGTAATAATTAAGGCATCAGTCTAGAAACTGGAAGACCATTAGTTCTAGTCCTACCTTGAGTACAAAGCCACCAGGATGACCTGTCTCTCAGTCCAAGGAAGGAGGCAATGGCAAGCCACTTCCAAAAAACCTTGCCAAGAAAATTGCAGGGATTGTCCAGTTAGTCTCCAAGAATCAAGGTATCTCCAAGAACTGGACACGATTAAACAAACAAAAATCACTACTATACATTATTACTACAATGCATCAACATTTCTTTCTTAACTCTGTTCTGTCTTAAGTCCCCATCCCTCTCTTCTTTTTCCTGTTAATGGCCAGCATGTGGAGCTCTTGCATTTTTAAAAAATATTATCCTTTGTCTTTCCGTGGCACTGTGCTTTATTTTCCTGCCTTTTGGACCATCTGCTACTTCTGAAGGAAAAATACCTTTTGTTCTGTTACTGTATCTTGTTTGCTGGTGGCACCAAAGTCTTCTCTCACCTGTTTCAAGATTGCAGCTTTATTGATCATTTTGCTGTGCTGATGGGGGGGGGGGGAAGAGTGAAAGGCTCAAATCGTAGGGGGAGAATCACAGCACAGGTGCCTAGAATTTTGCTGTGTAATTTCTTCCACAGACTCACATAATTAGGTTTTTTAAACTAAATATACCTGTATACTGTGTTAATTCATTTAAAAAGTTCATTTCACCAAACTGTTTTAAGCAATATAGAGATTACTAATGTATATTACAGGTGGCCATGAACTTACGTCCACAATTGGGATAAAAATTTCAATTGCTAAGCAAAGTGATTAACTAAGTAAAGTGATTGAGTCATGCCCAATTTTATGATCTTTTTTGCCACAGTTGTTAAGCAAATCACTTCAGTTGTTAAGTGAATCACACAGCTATAAAGCAAATCAGGCTTCCTGTTGACTTTGCTTGTAAGACACAAGCAAAGTCAACATGGCAATCCCATGACTCTCTAGGACACTTCAACCATTGCCAGTTGCCAAGTGCCTGAATTTGGTCACAAGGCCATAGGGATACTGCAACTGTATAAGTGCAAGGACTGTCACAAGACACTTTTTTCAATGCCACTGTAACTTCAAATGGTTGCTAAACAAATGGTTGTGAGAACTACAGTACCTGTACATATAATATATGGATATATGTAGTAAGTTACTAGCATTAATTTATTAGAATAATTTGTAATTCTCTGTGCTTCTTCTCATGCAAATTTCTTATTAAAAGATACCAATTATTTCAAATAAAAGAGAAGACAAATTCAGAATGAAAAAATTACTAAGTTTGAACTTTATTGTTAGACATGTAAAGGCAATGGTACTATAGTATTTTGGAAGCCACAAAAATTGCAGAGAAAGTGTTGAAGAATTTCAAATATGTTTATTATATCTATTTTCAAGCATGCTTAGTAATTTTCTTATAGAATCAGTTTATTTTATCTAGATGCCTTGGAAGTGAATTACATTGATGGTAAATTTCTTGAGAAGATAAAACACTTTTTACACTATTGAGAAATGTCAAAAAGTGCAATTGATGTCAGTTATAGAAATGAGAGGTAAGTATACATTTTAAGGCTTAGGGGGAAACCTTGAAACAAATCTTGGGAAGCACTTAGCTGCATGCAGAAACAAGAAAAGTCCAATGGCTTCGACTGCCAGCTGCCAGCAGTTCAGCAGTTCAAATCTCACCGGCTCAAGGTTGACTCAGCCTTCCATCCTTCCGAGGTCGGTAAAATGAGGACCCAGACTGTTGGGGGCAATATGCTGACTCTGTAAACCACTTAGAGAGGGCTGCAAAGCACTGTGAAGCGGTATATAAGTCGAAGAGCTATTGCTATTGTGCAAACAGCTATATCCATTCAATGATGGGCAGAGCAAAATTAACTTTCTCTGTTAATATGTCAAACAGCCATAAGATGATTAATATTTTTGTTGCTTTTTTATTGTCACTAGACAGATGAAATCTAAGATTGATATTTTTGACAATTGCCACTCCTCAATACATAAAGGTATGAAACATGAGAAAGGAAAAGGCAGGTATAACCCACAATTCTGCCCACTATGGGGCTAATACCAATTTAGCCATTGCACTGCTAGTTATTTTTTTTATTGTAATACTTAAATAAGTTGGTGCATGAGAAGTAACCTAAATGGGCTATCTTGTTTGACTAGAGCATTTCAGATGATACACTGTCAGAACATAGTGATAATAGCTTATACTATAGGAGTATTTGATAGTGTATGTCATGTATTATTTTAAGTTAATGGTTTTATTTAGAAATGTTACTTTACTAAAATTTACAAAAAAACCACCTACTTTCCACTTTTAATCCAAGTGTAACTCTACTGTTTCATTACCCAGATATTATTCTTAAAATATTACTTTCGGAACTGGCTTCAGAACTAGGACAAACCAGTTTGATTACAGGCAGCTATGTGTAAACACACACACACACACACACACACGACCCGGGGGGGGAGGGGGGGAGTAAAGGCAACAGTTAAATTTTCAATGACATGCCCTGATCCAGATTCCCCTCAACCTCCCAAAAAGGCTATGTCTAGGAAAAAGAAGTAGGTGACTGTAAACACTAAAGTTAATTAAATTTTAATTATTATTATTTTATTGATTGATTTTATTTTTAAAACTACAAAACATTACACACAAACAAACAAAGACCTACATCCACATATAAACATAAATAACTATATAATAAAAATAAAATAAAATAAAATAAAAAATAAAAATAAATACAAATTTTAATTATTTTTAAATGGGTTTTTTAAATTGTTCTGTATATAACATTTTTCTTTCAGTCTTTTGGAAGTTGAAGCATTCTATTACTCTCCCTTTTCTTATCCTAGAACAAACTCAGTGATGTAAACTCAGGATAAAGTAATACATCTGCTTTTAGGAAATTCTATGAGTTTGGACTTGTCTAGAAAGAGAAAACCTCTTCAGAAGGACTAGGAAGAACTAGATTTCTTGAGTTTTAAAACTTGTGATCTGAGTGTAGAATTGACATGGCCTAAGGAAAAAAGTCTGCAGCAGACATGCTGAAGTATCTCTAGTCAACAATACCTTCCATCTGAATTGTGTATTTAAATAATTTTATTTTGAATATTACCCTGGCATAGAACACAGCTGTATTATTTTCCTCTTAAATGAATTATATAATTGCTCTGGATAATTGCAATTGGATGGCTAGAACAAAATAGGAATCTTGCTTTCTTTACGATCTATAAATATAAAAAGCAAATAAGACTAAAAGTAGTATTCTTGTTTCCTTGCTACCAAAATACTATTATCACAGCAGGAACAATTCAGAACAAATGCCATGCAACCTTAGGCGACAGTTCAATTATCAGAACAAAATATACTCACTTTTCCTGCTAATGCTTGATGATAGTGACTTATTTTCACATATACCATTGATTCAGTAGTTCGGTGAAAAGAGTTTTCAGGCCACTTTTAGCTTCCCTTGAAGCAAACAGGAGTAGAGAAAAAGAATGATCCTGAATTATGTACAAAAACCATATTA
Organism: Thermophis baileyi; assembly: GCA_003457575.1. Taxonomy (NCBI): domain Eukaryota; kingdom Metazoa; phylum Chordata; class Lepidosauria; order Squamata; family Dipsadidae; genus Thermophis; species Thermophis baileyi. The sequence continues at coordinate 431,319 of QLTV01004095.1, forward strand.
TCTTGTTATATCAGAATCAGCCCATTAGATCAATAACTGTATTTTAAATATTCTATTTTAACTGGTAATTTAAAAGTACTATTAAGATATGTTATTTGCTAAGCACAGTATTTAAAAACAATATTATTTTGTACTTACGGTTTATATTACTATTCAGACAGAATAAAGTAATTGTATTTAGGAATTTTTGAGGAACAAAGGAATCAAATGTGATTCCTTGCTATCATGCTAATTCAAAGTTATAATGACACATCCTATATGTAGAAGATACAATGGCATTAAAAACATTAAATGTGGAAATTGCTTATATGAATATAAAATATACAGAATTACTCAACTAATTATCTTGATTGAGTTCTGAATCTGATTATGTGTCGTCATGTCAGTGTCAACTCTTAAGGATCTTTTAATCTTTCTCCAGAACAAGAGTTCTAATTTCACGAGGCTAATTTAAATGGTTATATTATTTTTAAAAAATCATGTACAGGACAGGGAAGTATATATTACAGTAAATGATAGGGGCTAACAGGGTATTCCAGTTTGATAGAAGGAATAACCTTAGTGTATACAATTAAGATTTTTATAATACAAACGCATTTAATTGGATTTCATTTCAGGGTCAAACAAAAACATAGTAACTACATTTTTATTATTAGTTGCACATATATTACTTATCAAAACTATGAAAAATGAAATAGGAATACAGAACTAATGTAATACAAGATAGGAGAGTGCAAAAACTGAAGTACTGGAAATTCAGAAAATCCTGGTATGATTAGTTATTACCATATGATATATGAAGTAAGGGAAGTTCATCTAATGTAAATAAACATAAAGGTTGTGTCATCCCAGGAGATGCTAAAACGTGGAAGTGTTTACAGCAATAGCAAAGGATATAAAATTAAGATAAAAGGCAATATTTTATAGCTGCAAGGTCTTGACAAATGAGAGTCAGAAGTGGAAAATGCAATCTAGCAGATCAACTCATATACTTCCAATTACACGCAATTGTGTTTTAAGCCATTCAAAAGAAAGGTTCAAAAACTTGTATGTTTGCGTTGCCCTAATAGTTGTTGGTTAGATAAAAGGACAAACTTTTGTGTAACTTGCTTTTACTCACACTAGTGGAATCCGCTTCCTTCCTCATTCCCCACAAAAAGAAAACCCCTTTTCTATGGCCGAAGTCTTATGCTTTAACGGCCGAATTTGGGGGTGGGGGGGAGTAGCACGGAAAAAGATGCTGAATCTAAATTCATTAGCAATCATAGAAAGCACTTCACCTGCTTATTGCTACGGTCGTGATGTCGACGGCAAAGAAAGGAAGGAAAACACCGTTCTCTTATTTAGAAGGCTTTTAAAGATTTTTAAAATCTTTAAGGTTATGCAGAACGGGGGCGGGGTTGGTGGGGTGTTCCAAGCGTCAATGTCACCCCGCCGCCCGCTGCTCTGAGGGCACAGAAAGAACAAAAGCAGGAAGCCCGGCCGCGCCAGGCAGCCCCGAGCGGCGGGAGGAAGGGAAGCCCCGCTCGCTCGCCTGAGTCAGGGCGGAGCGCGTCCCTCGAGCCCGCTTGCCTCCCGAAGGCAAAAAGTAGAAGGGCCTTTGGTGGCGGCGGCGGCCGAAGCTCCGCCCCACTCTGCTCAAGGCCGTTCTCCTGTCAGGCGGAGGCTTTGTGACGCTCGCCGCGCTGGAGCACCTGGAGCCACCGCGGTGGCCAGCGAGCGAGCGACGCGACGGCACTATACGGCAGGGAAGTCGCTGGCGTCCCGGCTGTGGGCTCTCAGAGGAAGGCAAGGAGCGATCGAGCGACATGAGGGCTCCCCGGTGAGGAGGAGCCACCGGCATCTAAGCGGGACGCGCGCAGCCTCCACTGCTTATCTTCCCCGCGGACGAGGTAGGTGCTCCGCGCGGGAGAAGCTCTGGCCCAGGCCCTGCTCAGGTTCAGCCTCGGTCCCCGCGGCTGGAAAAACAGGTTCTTCCTGAGGCAGCGGTTACGGTTGTCGCCACCGCCGCAGGGCGGGGCTGCGCATGCTGGTCGGGAGCCACCTAAATAATAACCCCTGCCGCCTTAGCAGCGGATCGGGTGGTGGGAGATCTCTGGCTTCTTTCTCTCCGAAGGAGGAGGAGGAGGAGGAGGAGGAGGAAGAAGGACAGGTGAACTGTTTTGGTGGGAGAGAGAGAGAGAGGACGGGGTGGATGAAGAGCTTGTAATTTGGAGAGAGCGAAATGAGACCCGAGCCCCAGTTTCTCCCCATCTGGGGAATAATGTGCTTCCAAAATGGCATCTCTTCCCTTTGCCAGCTCATTTCCCCAGACTCACCATTTCAACAGATATTATCCCAGCAGGTGCATGCATGTCCTCCCCCACCCCCGGGAGTGGTGGTGGGGGATGAGGAAGGCCATTTGATGCGTGATTTCCTGTAGTTAACTTGAACTGCTACTGTCCACACGCCTTTTACTGTATATACGGGCTGCTTTAAGAAGTAATAAAAATCGAATCATCTTCTAGGGAGTGTACTGTTTTGAATTAAAAAATCAAGATGAGCAGCTGTTGGCTCTTGCTGGAAATACCTTGTGATTTTCTGTGATTTGGTTTTGAGGGGAGGGGAGGGGAGGACCTTAACAAAAGTATTCCACTTCTTAATTACAGCACTTTGTCCTATCTTTCTCCCAGGGTCCTGTGAAGCAGTGATTGGCCCAAAGCTGAGCAAGGGCTTGAAGGCAATTTCAGGTACAGCCAGTTGGGGCATTTTAGAAATTGATGTGTTTAAAGCAGGGATCACCAACCTTTCGGACCTAAGGGACCACTAAATTCATAATTTTAAATCCCGCGGACCACTAATATGATTTTTAAAAAACATAAATAGTATTTAGTGCAATATAAAAAAATGCGGACCACCAAAATTTTCTCACGGACCACCAGTTGGTGACCACTGGTTTAGAGAAAACTCAAGTCAAAACAGTAATTTTTGGCTATCTTCAGAGTACTGTAGAATCTAATGAAATGGGATGTCCAGTTCACCCAAACCGATCTTGTGTAAGAAGTATAAGCAATTTAATGACTGAAAAAGCTGCAACATAGGCAACCCTTCTGATACAGAGCTGTCCAGACTTGGACAACTACATCAGTTTTTGAACACTATTCTCGTTACGTCTGTCAAATAGGAAACTGCCAAGTATAAAATCTATTGCCAAGGTAGGTGCTCTATATAGGTGTGTGCTGCTGACATACAGTTGATAGCTTAGTATGTAAGCTGGAATGAAAACACCATAATTGTTAGTTAAAGTGGGACTATCAGATGAAATACAGGACAGACTCTGGGGAGCAGGCCATCCCAAAGACCTTGTCACTTTAATTTAATTTTTCTTAAGTACAGGTAGTCCTTGATTTATAACAGTTCATTTAGTGACCATTCAAAGTTACAATGACACTGAAAAAAGTCCATTTTCACACTTTTGTCCATTGCAGCATCCCCACAGTCATGTGATCAAAATTCAGACACTTGGGAACTGACTTCTATTTATGATGGTTGTAGTATCCTGGGGTCATGTGATCACCTTCTGCAACCTTTTGACAAGCATGTCACTAGCTTAATAACTGCAGTGATTCACTTAACAACTATGGCAAGAAAGATCATAAAATGGGGCAAATTTGACTTAACAAATGTCTCAGCAACATAAATTTTGGACTCAGTTGTGGTTGTAAGTTGAGGACTATATTGTTGGAAGACTTAGATTACAGTGCGTATAAGCAAAAAAGGGGTGGGGGATTTCTTGATCCTGCCTCATCTCCCCACCCTCCATTTCAGAGATTTTGGAAGTTGAACCCACATAGTTCACTAGCAGAGCTCCTCTTTTACGACTGTGCTGACATGCAAGAACTGAGTTTAAATTTTGGAGAACATGGCCATTTTGTATGTGAATGCTCTGCCAAGCACCTGCCTTTCTAAACAAATACGTTGATGAAGTGGGAACTTTGAAAGAACTGCCTGAAAAGCTTTAGCTCTGGCGTGTCAGAAAATAAAATGGTCCCAGCTATAAAGACTCTGAGTTTAGAACACCCAGAAATTAGGTGCTGTCTAGATGTGTGATATAATACATTATCACTGAGTCATTCTTGTTATGTTACAGATTCAGAAAATCTAAAAAAATATAACTATAGGCATTTACCAATAACTCCATTGAAATTTCCATTGTATTCAAATACATCTTCCCTGCTCAGCCTGTTGATCCTCCAGTTCCTGAGTTGGAACTATTATTTATTTTAAAGCTCATAATCCATTCCTACGTGCTTTGATCATTTTGTACTCCCCATTAACAATAATCAGGAGTCCCTTCAACTTTGCTTAATTCCTAGATTACATTTTCTAATAGAGTAAGGAAGAAATTGGCTTTAGACGCAGCATGCTCATATTCATTGAGATTAGGAGAACCTAATCTTTGATTTACATCTTCTCAGTTCACCACCTTCATCTGTAATTCCCTCCTACCTTGCCTGCCAATAACTCAAATGTTGTTGATGTGTTTAGAAAAGGGGAGAGCATAGAGTCTTCATCGACTTTTTGATACTGTCACTATTATTTCCACAAAACGCTACTACCATTATCAAAGCAAACTTGGCTTTTAAAAGATTTATCAATGCAAATTTACAAAAAGATTTCACTTGACTCTTTTCTTCCTCAGCAAATGCTTCGCCCTTTTTGTTATATAGTAGTTGTTAAAAAGAAATGCACCCTTTGTTTAGTCCATGACAACTGACATCTGAAGTTATTAACCACTAGAGATCATTCTATACATTTCTGAACTTTTGCACCTGGTTCATAATGCAGCATTTTTAAGAAGTTGCATTTCAGAGAAGCTTGGAATAGCACAAATATTTAGGTACCTTTACTATCTATTATGAAAAGTTTGATTATACAGCAATGCCATTCAACTTTGTGAATTTTCATTTAGTCCTTGGGTAATTTATCATGACTTTTTTGACTTTTTTTTTATTATTTAAGCAATTTGCTTAATTACTGAAAGTTTACTTTGTATGGGCAATCCTACAATACCTGCATAGCTACAAATTTTAAACTAAACTGGAAAAATGTATCTTTGATCTTCCCGGATTGGTCTATTGATTATATTTTCTCAGAAAAGATTAAGACGGATCCATCATGACCTTGAAATTTCTGTTTTGTGATACAGTTTGCCCCACATTATAAGAGATATACAGCGTTTCCTGGTCTTTGTTCAATTTGAATTTTTCTTAATTTTGCTATTCTAACGCATTGCTCACTCATGTTATCGAACGGGTTCTATTTATGTAGGATTCTGAGACCAAAGTAGCCTTTGTCTTGTGATCTATTATTTTAGCGCATTCTTCTTTATTCAGACCCCACCCACCTTTTCTTGTGGTTGAAGGTGACAATTTTGATTCTGATTATGGATGCTATCCTTTTATAAGCAATAATTTAACAATAGTTGTGTTTCTGTTAATTCATTTTCTTGGAGTTCCTTCTAAAAGGAACAAAAAATGTTTTTAGCAGGACATTTTTATCATTAAAGAAACATTCAAGTTGGTACTAGCTCTTCAAAGATATAGAGCCACCCTATCAAGGTCCAAATTAATCTTAACAATTTGGAACATTTAAAATTTGTAAAGTCATGCAGTGCTAGGTCACGTATATAATTATTTTCATATATTAATGGTCATATCTCCTAAATTCCTAACTTTCAAGTAAGTTTATCTTTATCACAAAGTCAAAATATTTCATCCAGAATATTTTTCCCTCTAAAACCTTGTCCATTCTGTGAAAACTGAATGGATAATTGCTTGTTTCACTGATCACATCTATACTTGGCAATCCTAAGAGCCATATGGGGGGTTCAAATTAACATATGGATGCTTCTTTCTTCTCTCTCTCCATTTTTGAGGGTGGGGTGGGGGAAGGGGAAAAATGACAAAGAATGGCTGTAATTTCCCCTTCCTTTAGGGAAAGGGTTTTAGAGATCTGCCTCTTTAAGAGGTCAATATCTCCATGACTTTTGGTGACTTTGAACTAGAGCAGATGTCAAGACCTATATTTTTTCCTGCCACACTTATCTCTATGCCTGCCCTTTTACCAACAAGCTAGCTGGACTGTTACTTCCCCTTCCCACTTTTAAAGGCCTTAGGACATCATTTTCTTGGAGCACTGTTTACCTATCATGGGCTTGAATGCCATCATAGTGATACTTCACCTTTTCTCTATAATTTTCTGTCATAGCCATAAATGAAAGACTTATGACTGGCTGAGAGAGAGTGACTGGCCCAAGGTCGCCTACTGAGTGTGTGCCAAAGGCAGGACTACTCATGGTCTCCCTGTTTCTAACCTGGAGCCTTAACAACTACACCAAACTGGTTCTTCATATCTCCTAGATAAAAACATTCACTACATTTATTAAAAAAACTAATATTAAACTATGGGCAAACATCTGACAAATAGAAAGGCAACATCTCCAAATAAGAAGCCTTACTATTAATAATGTAATGTTAAAAAAGAAAGAACATGGAAAAAAGGATATATTTTAGTATACAGGGTGTCCTCGACTTACAACCACAAATTTTATGTTGCTAAGTGAGACATTTGTTAAGTACTTTTTTCCTCATTTTATGACCTTTCTTGCAGTTGTTAAGTGAATCACTGCAATTCTTAAGTTAGTAATACAGTTGTTAAGTGAATCTGGTTTTCCCATTGAGTTTGTCAGATGGTCACTAAAGGTAATCACATGACCCCAGGACCCTGCAACCATCATAAATATGAACCAGTTGCCAAGCATCCAAATTTGGATCATGTGACTGGGGATGCTGCAACGGTTGTAAGTGTGAAAAATGATCATAAGTCACTTTTTTCAATGCCATTGTAACTTTGAACAGTCACGAAACGAACTGTTGTAAGTTAAGGACTACTTGTATAACAGTATTCAAATTGCTTTTATTGTAGTATGTACACCAGAGCAGTGTGGAGATCTCTCTTTTCTGAATGGAGTCAGTCTCCTAGTAGGAACTGTTATGCAGATGGAGGTGCTTCTAAAGAATAACAGAGTTGGAAGGGACTTTAGAGGTCTTCTGGTCCAACCCCTTGCTCAAGCAGAAACCCTATATTATTTCAGACAAATGGTTGACCATTCTTTTCTTGTCTGATCTCTTCTGCAGGCAAGTTGTTCCACTGATTAATTGTTCTGTCAGGGCATTTCTCCTTATTGCTAGGCTGGGTCTCTCATTGATTTCGTTTGCATCTATTGCTTCTTGTCATGCCTTCAGGTGCTTTGATAAATAGGTTTACACCCTCTTCTTTGTGGCAGTCCCTTAGATATTGGAACACTTCTATCATGTCATCCCTTGTCCTTCTTTTCATTAAATTAGACAGCCAATTCCTGCAACCATTCTTCATATGTTTTAGCCTTCAGTCCCAAATCATCTTTTTCTTCTTGTCTGTAATCTTTCTAGACTAGAGTCTCAAGATCTTTTTCATATTGTGACGACCCCTCCCTCCCTCTCCCTCCCCCCCCTCTCTCTCTTTCTTTCTTTCTCTCTCTCGTGGTCCACTTAGAGACCATTTTGCTGGAATGTATTGCTAAACAATAATCCAAGTGTAGTCTTACCAAGGCATTATGAAATGGTATTAACACTTCACGTGATCTTGATTCTATCCCTCTATTAATGCAGCCTAGGACTGTTGGCTTTTTTGGCAGCTACAGCACACTGCTGCCTCATATTTGATTGTCCACTGCGACTCCAAGATCCCTCTCACAGTTAAGCTGTTGAGCCTGATATCCAATATCTGTGCATTTTGTTTTTCTTGCCTAAATGTTCAGTTCTAGAGCTAAGCAGTTTTTGCAGTCTCTCTCTCTCTCCTTCTCCCTCCCTCCCTCTCCCCCTCCCTCCCTCTCCTTCCCCTACACTCTCTCTCTCTCTCTCTCTCTCTCTCTCTCTCTCTCTCTCTCTCTCCTTCCCCTTTTTTCCTCACCGCTCTCTCTCATCCTTTCTCATTCTCTCCTCTTTCGTTCTCTTTCTCTCCCCCCCCCTTTCTTTCTTTCTCTCTCTCTCGTGGTCCACTTAGAGACCATTTTGCTGGAATGTATTGCTAAACAATAATTATCTGCATAAAGTTGTTGCAACAATACAGAAGTAATTTGCCATTACTAAGGAAATATTCTTCATCTTCCCAATCTGGTCCCACAACTCTGGTATTTTCTGGTATTTTTCCATCAAAGTATTAAGTAAATCTAACATTGTTTAGCTTTTTGATATCAGTTAAGATCAGTCAGATGCTGTCACCTAGTTGGGTACTGGCTTTTAAAAATGTCTTAAATCTTATGTCTGTAGGTAGTAGTATTGGCCACCTGTGGTCTGGAGGGAGGGGATGTTTCTGAGGAGAAATTTCCTGGCAGTTAGAACAATTAATCGGTGGAATGGCGTGCCTCCAGGAGTTGTGGGTGCTCCAACGCTGGAAGTTTTTAAGAAAAGATTGGACAGCAATTTGTTTGAAATGGTGTAGTGTCTCTTGCCTGAGCAGGGGATTAGACTAGAAGACCTCCAAGGTCCCTCAGTTCTATTCTGTTATGTTTGGCTTTTAATTGTTGGCTGTAGTCTTTGGCTATATAGGGTTTTTTTTTACAATAAATTACTGAAATTTACTGGAATAATTTAAATGCATAAATGTTACAGTTTTCTCTGCTATGTTATATTTAACTGAATAAAAGTTAAAATGATGTTGTTTTTTTCACATTGTTTTTTAATTTTGTTTAAGTTTTAGCTCTACTGTTTATAAGGCTAGAAGTACATAATGAGAATAATCGTTTATTTTTCTTAATTCATAGCATTTGAAAAATATTTTAAAAACATGGACAGCCATAAATAGTAAGTATGTTTGTGTGCTTATGTGTATGCATATATGTACAAATACTCCTCAATTTATAACTAGTCACTTAACAATCATTTGCAGAGATGTCCTCAGAACAGGTGCTTTATGATCTGTAAAGCATTTTTGGCCATTGTAAAACATTGTCCCGCTATCCCATTGTCCTTGCAATCATTCTCCCTGGTGTGATGGGAGAGGGCCTGGGTCTCTCACTGTAGCCAGGAGGCCCATGCCGTGCTGCTCCATTTAACAACCCGCACCAGAGGTGGGTTATAGCAATAGCAATAGCACTTAGACTTATATACCGCTTCATAGTGCTTTACAGCCCTCTCTAAGCGGTTTTACAGAGTCAGCATATTGCCCCCAATAACCTGGGTCTTTAGAACCGTTAGTAACTCGGCGATGACGTCACGGAGCCGGTTCTGTCAGTCTCCGTGGGTGCCGCCATCTTGGATTTTGCTTCTGCGCATGCGCAGAAGCAATTTTTTATTGCGCGTGCGCACGTGTGAAGCATACACGCGCACAGTGCGACCCTGAGAGAACCGGCAGCAAAAGGATCCAGAATCCACCCCTGACCCGCACAGTTACTTAGCTACCATAACTGGTCATTGTGCAAAACGGCCATTCAGCATCTAGAGATGTGAAGGCCCGGAAAAAAACCGGAAAAATTTGGAAAAAAACCGGGTTTTTTCCGTTTTTTTCCTGAAGGCTTTTTTGTTTTTTTCCAAAAAATTGAAAAAATTGAAAAAAGAAAAAAAAACATTTTGGAATATTTTATTTTAACATAAATAAAATATTTTAAGACAGGAAGTTCAAATATTTTCCAAATCATTTCTAAAAGAAATGTAATAACACTTCCCCCATCTTCAATTCTTTTTATGAGAATGGGGTTTTTATTTTTATTTTTATTTAATACTGTGGAGAGGAAATATGAAAAATTGTTACTTTTGGTTTTGAAAATTGTTTTGTGGAGGCTTTTTGGCTGTTCCACATAAACTAGTAATCAGTTCAGGAGATTGTTGCTACCTTTGTTACAAATAAATATTATAAAATAGTAAATTCTGTTTGTGATAATTGTTTGGCTACACTATATTTTTAATATGCTAGTTGTGATAATTTTATGCCAAGTCAAATTGTCCATAGTAATATTTTATGTTCCTAAAGTAACAGAATGACTTTCAATCTTAAAAAGACAAAAAAGTGCTAATGTAGCATTTTTTTCAATTTTTCCGAAAATTTCCGTTTTTCCCCCCCCCAAAAAACGGAAAAAAAACGGGTTTTTTTCCGAGCTTCAAAATTTCCGGAAATTTTACATCTCTACATCTGACTTAACCACTCTATGACTAAGATTCTGGGTGCAATTGTTGTCATAAGTGGTGGACAACTTGTAATTTTGTGCTACCAGCAGAGTTGCGGCTTTACTTTACTGAAATCTAATTAATATTTCAAGTAGAATCAGTGATTGGCAGGCCAGACATTGGAAGAGTAATAGTATGAAGTGTTTCACAAACCAGTGAAAAAATAGTATGAACCTAAGTCCAAGAAATGCTAATATGGATGTAGATGTCAAATATAAATAATCTGTTACATTGTATAATTTTCATGTCTTTCTTAACTATATTATTTGCTTTCCAGCAGTTATTCAAGGGAATTTTATGATCGATATGCTCAAGGCCAAGATAAATCTGTGGTAAATAAAATGCAGCAGAAATACTGGAAAACAAAACAAACTCTTATCAAAGTCACTGGAAAAAAAGAGGATGAGCATGTAGTGGCCTCAGATGCAGATCTGGATGCTAAACTGGAAGTATGTAAGACCTAAATGTTCCAAGTACCTTTCAGTTCTAGTTTTCTTATTGCAGTTTCCTTTTCTCACCCTCTTCTACCTGCATTTACTGATAGAAAGGAAACATCAACAGTTATACATGAGCAGATTACTCACATGGGGGCCTTTATTTTAACTTTCTCCTCCTACCAAAGATGTGCCAATGTTAATGCTTTTTCTTTCAAAAGCATGTGAAAATAACTTAAAGTATATTCAGATACAGCATAGCGCAGATATATTTGGCATGTAGCAGTTATTGAGGTTATTCAGTTATTGAGACTTTTGAAACATAAAATACAATGAATTGGCTTTTTTAAAAAAGACTGGTAATTTGACTTAGTTCCAGTTTGAGAATGACATTTTAAAAATTTATCAACCATATATATTACTTTCATCACTAAAGTAACTTTAGTGTGATATCAGTGAAGTAACTTTGCATTTAGCACATAGCTTTAGAAATACCTGTTAAAAACTTTGCTGTCATATTCGCTGTACGGAATGGCCTCCAAATAAGTTGTAAACATAGCGGTATTTCAGTAACAGAAGGCATGTCATGTCATTCAGTAAGAATTTTCTGCCAAAAAATTTTTTTTTCTGATTATCACTGTTCTGTAATAATTGATATGTTATGCTTATGTGAATGAAGTCAAAATTTATCTACAGTAACTGAACTATACACAAGTAACCTAAATATTGATATAAAGGCATATTATGAATCCTTTGTTCTAAAGTCATTCCTGTTAACAACTTGCCATTTCAAAATCAAAGCATCTGAGTTTAGGAAATAAGATTGCATTGTCATGCTACAAAGTAGTTTTTTGTCACTTTGATCTCAGCACAAGAATCCCAACAATGGGAAGAAAGATATAATCAGGACTAAGGTAACTTTAAGGATCCTTTAATGTAATTCTATAGGACTTTGGGAATATATCTGAGTACACCAAGAAACTTCAGTAATGTTGTGTGATGTTTTCCAGGTAGAACTCTAATGCAGTGGTAAACCTCGTAATTTACCTTTTAAAAGTGCAGTACTAAATTAAGTTCCCATAATCTCCATTTAAAAGGATCCCTAGCAGCAGAGCAATATGTGAAATGAGTTCATCACTCAAATTAGTCAACAGAGTGGGATAGATAATTCAGAAGACTGACTTAGTAATTTAATGGGTTAGGTAGTGGGAGGGGTGCAACAGAGGATGTTTGTTGCTTTGCTGAAGAGTTTTTGAGAGATAGCTAGTTAGTCATTGACTTAGCAGTACTATATGCCAAAGAAGATTTCATCTAGCATATGTTCTTAACAATCCTCTGCAGAATTTTTCCTTAGATTGTTCCCAAGATAGCATGTATCCCTAAGTATATTTACACATATGGCTAAACCATAATGTGGTTTGTTTGCTTTTAAAATATTGCATGAAGCTAGTCATAATTGTTTTTTTAAAAATGATAGATCTGGTTTACTTGTTGTTTTAACTCTTATATGCCATCTAGAGTCACTTTTAGGAAATGGGTAACCATATAAATTAAATATCTAGAAACATATACATTTATTCGTACATTGACTGAGTTCAGTACTACTGAACATAGATCACAGAAATACAAGTAGTTCTTATGACCACAATTGAATCCAGAATTCAACAGGGCAGAGGAGGCCTTGGGAGGCCCAGCAAGCAGAAACCTGCCTGTCTAGCCTTAAGGAAGATTGCTTTTCTAACTGAGCCTTGCATTGGCTGGGTGCACCTGTTAGTAGCCAAACCGAAAGGGAAAGATAAGTGAATCCAGGCCTGGTGGGGCAAGAAAAAGGCCAGGCCTCTCAGGAGTGGTGGGGGAAAGAGGAAAGAGGCCCACACATCTCTGGCCCTAGCCCAGAGCTGAGATTTTCGGATGTGGTGAGACAGGGAGAAGGCCCAGGCCTCTTTGAAGTGGGGGGGGGTGTAGAGAAGGCCTACATATCTCTGAGCCTAGCTGGCTGTGGATTTCTGGACTGGGGCAGATGTCCACATGCCAGTGGACTTAGCCAGCCATTGTTTCCCTTCCCACAATGGGGGACAGAATTGTAGTGGTAATGAGGGCAGGCCCAAATTTTGATCACGTGACTGTCGGAGGTGCTACAACAGTCAGAATTTCAAGTAGGGGCCATAAGTTCCTTCATTCAACACTATCATAATTTTTATGGTCACAATTTGATTTGGTTTTGATAGTTTGAATAAAAGCACAAAATACTTGTTCTTTGCACAGTGCAGATCTGATACACAATTGGTTGATTCTTATTCTCAATTTTCAAGCTACATGGAAAAGAATATTTAGTTTGCTTTTCCTGTGAGTTTAACTAAGTGGAAAATATAATGGATGTTTGAATTAAGTTGAAAAAAATCCTAACAGTAAGAATAGTTCAGTACTAAAACCAATTACATAGACAGAAGTCAGTTTCCATGTGCCAAATGTAAACAAAAGGCTAAAGAGCCATCCAAGAGATGGTTTAATTGGGATTTTTTTCACTGAATAGAGGTTTGGACTTAATTATTTCTGCCAACTATATGATTCTGTGAAAATGAGGTGTTTTCCAAATCTCTCAAGAAATTTCTATCCCCATATATAAAGGCAGATTCTACATATTACCATAATTATTGATCATTTAGTTATTGAAAATACATAATTTAGTAAAACCTTGATTTAATGCACACATGGAGAAAAGAGGGGGTGGTTAAAGTGAAATATCTGTTAAATTCAGATGGGGCCTTTTGAGTCCATCCATCTGCAGGAATATTCCTCTCATGTTGGCTCTATGAGCCGCATCTGAAGCCTACCATATTTGCTGCTTTTATAGTTTTGAAAGCAGAATCATAGCACCTGCTCCAGCAGATGTAATCAGTAAAGATTATTGTGACAATTGAGGGAAGGATATTAAAAGTCTTCTTGAAATAATGAATGCAAGACTGCCAAACCAGGTACTCTTTCTTTTATCATATACTTGATAGCAAATTTGATTTTTTTATGTGAAATAATCCTAAAATGCTTCCCTAAGAACCTTCACATTTTTAGAAGCTTTATTATATAAATTTCATTATTCTTTTCCCCCAGTTTTCTTGTGCCTTTAACTCAGTGCAACAAGAATTGCTTATCTCTGAGTTAAAGGCAACAATAGCCTTTTTTTTTTTTTTTTTTAAATAAATTTTAATTATTTTTTACTAAAATTTTTCTGTTAAAAAATTTTAGATTTCTTTGCGTTATTTTTCCCTTTAGCCTTTTTTTTTTTTTTTGCTAAATAAGTTTTCATTATGTCTTACTAAAATTTTGCTGTGAGAAAATTTAAGACCCAAGATTTTAGATGTAAGTAATATAAAAGCTCTTTGGTGTAGCTTGTGTTAAAACATGGCTTTATTTACCTGTCCTTGAAATTTTGCTATCCTGTGAATTAAAATATAACTTAATGGATGTTTGTTGATTTACGATTTTAATCTCTGCTGCAAGAAATAAATGCTTTCAAAACAGGATATAGTTAAAACAACTTTTTTCATTGTCCTAGTAAATAAAATGATCCTAAATGCACATGGTTTGATTACACTATCTTACATGCTATAATGTTTATCTAAGATCTATTTGGTTTTATTCCGTTAGTGCAAAATACTATTTCATAGTCATAATACAAGGAAAGCCCATGATGTTTGAAAAGTGCTTGTTTAAATACGGCATTAAGGAAAATGTCTTGTTTGTCTCTGTTCTTTCAAAGAATATTTTACTTAGTTTGCATTTATATTTATTTTTAGCTGTTCCATTCAATTCAGAGAACTTGTATGGATTTACTTAAAGCAATTGAACATTATCAAAAAAGGATTTGTTGTAAGTATCCTCAGGTATACTCCCTTTTCAGTTTAGTGCAAATTCTATGCATGTCCAGTAAAAATGTGTTTAGTTAACTATGCTCCCACATATACATGCTGTCATTAATAATAACAACTGAAGAAAGTACTGAAGCAATCGTCAATATTTACCAAGATTTTAAATTGGAACTGAGCCCAGGTTTTAAAATTAAGCATACTCAATATATCAGAGTATAAATAATAAACTGTCACTTCAAGAAGTTGAAAAGGATACTGAAACAATCAAAGGAAATTCTAAGCATTGTGGCCAGGCCACAGTCATCTACTTTATCTGGTCCCAACAGGTTTATATGTTTGTTCCACCTAAAACAGATAGTTCTGCTGTTACATCTTCTAGATAAAAGTCATTTAGCTATTCTTATTCTTATAAGAACAATATCAATATAATTTTTACGCCAAGAGTGGGGAAATGGGAGGTAAGGTTGATAAATCTGACTTTTTCATAAGTACAGAAAACACATGAAGGTTAATTAGGAATTGTAGAGGTATGTGAAGAGCATTTCTTGCAACATTTTCTTTCTTAAAAAGATGGAAATAAATCACATTCCCCTATATCTAATCACTTTAGTTTTTCATCTTCTTTAGTTCTATCTCAGGAAGAAAATGAATTGGGAAAATTTCTCCGATCTCAGGGTTCTCAGGATAAAACAAGAGCAGGCAAGATGATGCAAGCTACTGGAAAGGCACTCTGTTTTTCTTCTCAACAAAGGTATGCTTAGCCAGATGGGCTTCTTTATTATTTATATTTCATGTATGGAACAGACCATTAACTCTGCTTTCTACTCTTTGTTTTCTAGCAGTCCATTTTAAAAGAAATAGGAAGTGACTTATCACTTTATAACAAAATTCTTGTTTGTATTTCTGCTTTAGTTTTCTCTTTGATTTTTCTGTTCTTTGCATTATCCTTATATTCATATCCTTTCCTTTAATGCTTTTTTAAATTTTAACTCCATATCTCTAAGAGGCAATGGCATTACAATTTCATAAATCCATGGAGCAAAGATGCTAAACTTTCTTAATCTGGATATTTAGATTTGGAAATAATTCTGGATAGAGATAAGGATAAATTTTCTCTTTATCTAGACATTTTCTCTTATTTATAGTTTGAAACACTTTAGCATGACTTCTGAACTGAAATGCAGCCAACTTAAACTGCCTGCTATATAGTATGAAGCTTTGTTAAAAATAATTCTCATCACCTAATGGATTGAATTCTTACTAACAGAGAATAGATGATAGAGGGAGTTGAAGTTGCAGGAACTTTGGGCAAGAGTGACCACGTATATTGGAATTCAATATAATTCAATAGAACATAATCAAACTAGTATCTTAGATTTTAAAAGAGCTGATTTCAGAAAACTCAGAAAGGATGAAAATGGGTGAGAATCTTAAAGGGGAAAACAACCCAAGAAACTTGGGAAACACTGAAAAATATGATTATAAAAGCCCCATCCAGCACAATACTACTGAAAAAGAAAAATAAGAAATCCAAGAAGAAGTCAGCATGGTTGCATAAAGAACTCTCTAATAAACTGTAAGACAAAAAGGATAAGTATAAAAAATGGAAAGAGGACACATAACTAAAACAGAATACCAGCATATAGCACAAATCTGCAAGGATGAAGTCAGGAAAGCTAAGAGTGAGAATGAACTAAGACTTGCAATAAATGTCAAAAATAATTTTAAAGGTTTCTTTCAACATGTAAAAAACAAGAAAAATGTCAAGGAAACAATTGTTCCACTAATGGGAAAAGGTGGCAAAGAAATGACGGGCAACAGGGAGAAAGCAGAGCTGTTTAATTCATTCTTTGCATCTGTCTTCATGCAAAAAGAAAAAAATAGCCTAACCTACAAAAAACAGAACCATAAAAGACAGATTAGGAATACAAATTAAAATAGGCAAGAAAATGGTAAGAGAACACCTGTCCACTCTAGATAGTTCAAATCAGTAGGACCAGATGGATTAGATCCCAGAATTTTGAAGGAGCTGGCAGACCTGATCTCACAACTATTGAATCATATCTTTCAAAGATCCTGGAGCACTAGGAAACTACCAGAGGACTGGAAAAGAGATGATGTGATTCCCATCTTCAAAAAAAGGGGGGGAAACAGATCCAGGAAACTACAGACCAATCAGCCCAATATCAATGTCTGGCCAGATCCTGGAAAAAGTAATCAAGCAACAGATCTGCAAACACCTAAAAGCAAGCAAAGTTATAACGAGACGCCCAACATGGGTTTGTCAAAAACAGATTGACTAGCAAAATACTGTGGACATAGTATACTCAGATTTCAGTAAGGCATTTGACAAAGTAGACCACAATCTACTTCTTGGTAAGTTAAAAAAATGTGGGATAGACAGCAACACCACCCAATGGATTCATAACTGGCTGACAAACCATATTGGATGGAAATATATCTACATGGAGGGAAGTAAGCAAGAGGGTACCCCAAAGTTCTGTCTTAGACCCAGTACTCTTCAATATCTTTATTTAGATTAGGAAATAGAAGGGGAACTCATCAAATTTGCAGACAACAGCAAGCTGACAGGAATCGCGCAACACCACAGCACATAGGCTCAAGAATCCAGAAGGATCTCAACAGACTGAATACTAGACCCTATCTAACGAAATAAAGTTCAACAGATAGAAACGTAAGGTTTTACACTTAGGCAAGAAAAACCAAATGTACAGGTACAGAATAGGTGAAACCTGAATCAATATTAGTAACTGTGAGAAGGATATTGGAGTCTAGTGGACAATCACTTAAATATGAGCCAGCAGTGTTCTGCAGCCACCAAAAAAGTCAATGCAATCCTAAGCTACATTAACAGAGGGACAGAATCAACATTACGTGAAGTGTTATTACCGCTTTGTAAGACCACACTTCGAATACTGCATCCAGTTTTGGTCACCACAATATAAAAAAGACGTTGAGACTCTGGAAAGAGTGCAGAGAAGAGCAACAAAGATGGCTAGAGGGTTGGAGACTAAAATACATGAAGAACAGTTGCAGGAATTGGTATGTGTAGTCTAGTGAAAAGAAGAGCTGGGGGTGACATGATAACAGTTTTCCAGTATTTAAGGGGCTGCCACAAAGAAGATGGGGTTCAACCTATTTTCCAAAGTATCAGAAGGCAAAACAAGAAGCAATGGATGGAAACTATATCAAGGAGAGAAGCAACCTAGAACTAAGAAGAAATTTCCTGACATTGAGAACAATCAACAAGTGGAATGGCTTGCCTTCAGAAGTTGTGCTCTATCACTGGAGGTTTTTAAGAAGAGATCTGATACCCATTTGTCTGAAATGATATAGGGTTTCCGGCTTGAGGAGGGAATTGAATTAGAAGAGCTCAAAGATCCCTTATGTTATTCTGTTATCATTAACCTATTATGTTAATTCAATGATATGTTCACTGCTATCCTAAATACTATATTTAGTATCCATCTATTACTTAATTAGAAATCAATCTCAATTTTGATCTAGGTAGGTATGTCACTATACTGTAATTAATACAGTGATACATTATTTATTTGTATCCAGCCTTTATTATTTTTACAAATATTTCAAGATAACGAATAAATCCAACACAATCCAATACAAATCCTCCTTTTCCCCCCACAACAATAACCCTGTGAGGTTAGCGGGCTGAGAGAGAGTGACACGCCCAAAATTACCCACCTGGGTTCAAGGCAAAGGCAGGATTTCATGATCTCCCATTTCTGTCCTGGTGAAAGAAAGGTTCAACTTAAAAAAACCTGTAATAATGATTAATGAAATGATAGAGATGGTTAATACAATTTATTAAAAATAACATATTTAAATAAGATTAATAAAATAATGATTACTAAAATATTCTTGTAGCACAAAAGGCTCAAACCAGTTTGATATTTCTGTTAATACTTGAATTGAAATGCTTTAAAACTAGGCAAATTAGGCAAAATCCACTGTTTATAAATACAGGTAGTCCTCGACTTACAACAGTTCATTTGGTGACCATGCAAACTTACAACAGCACTGAAAAAAGTGACTTATGACCATTTTTCACGCTTATGACTGTTGCAGCATCTCCATGGTCACATGATCAAAATTCAGATGCTTGGCAATTGACTCATATTTATGACAGTTGCAGTGTCCCTGGGTCATCTGATCACCTTTTCTGATCTAATAAGCAAAGTCAATGGGGAAGCAAGATTCACTTAACAATGTGTTACTAACTTAAATGCAATGATTCACTTAACAAATGTGGCAAGAAAGGTCAAAAATCGGGCAAAAGTCAACACATGTCTTGCTTAGCAACAGAAATTTTGGGCTCAATTGTAGTCATAAGTCAAGGACTACCTGTAATTGCGTGTTCACTTAATCAACACTATTTACATTTGATTTATATTGTTTAGAGAAAACCCATAATATATTCGCTCTAAAGCCAAAATACTTTAAAGATGACATTTTATTCACTGCAAATAAAGAATGAAAGAAAGATGTGTGTTGTGTTTGGCAGTTTACCTTTCAAGGTCAATTTTTAAGAATTCTGAGATTGAACAATCAGAAACTCTTAATATACTTTTAAATCCTTTATAATTAGTGTGTTATAATTAAATGTACTTAATTCAAGGTAGCAACCCTGAAAGCATTGCAAGTAGTTGTGTGATTGTGTTTTTATTTAGAAAATTCTATTTTCTATACCATGTTTTGAAATGAGACTTGAAGATCTACAGCTGTTCTAATTACCTTGAATATGTTTCTTATATTAAAAATATAGTTCTCATATTTTATGAACTTGGTAGTCAACTTCAAAAAAATAATTCTGAGACAGCTGCCCTAAGCCCACATCAGAGGTGGATTCCTCCCGGTTCAGACCGGTTCGCCTGAACTGGTAGCGACCCGCTGATGACGTCACGATGATGTCACGGATCTGGTTCGGTAGGTGCCGGTCCGTGGGCGCCGCCATCTTTTTAAAAAAATTTTTTTTTTATTTTTTTGAATTTTTTTTTCTTCTTCTGCGCATGCGCAGAAGCCGAGTTTCCGGCACTGCACATGCGTCGCCATCTTGTTTTTGGCTTTTAAAATTTTTTATTATTATTATTCTTTTGAACTGCATGCACGCGCAAAGCATGTGCGCGGCCACAAGGCGCGGCCACGTGGCGCGGGAGGAAGCAAACTGGCAGCGAGGTAAGTTTTAACCCACCCCTGGCCCACATGTTTATCTTTTTGTTATAGACTGGCATTGCGCACTCCTTTGTGCAGACTGTACCAAGAAGTGGAGACATTTAGATACAGAGCTATTTCTGATACATGGTTAACAGTCAACCGAATGGAACAATGTCGGACTGAATACCGAGGAGCTCTGTTATGGATGAAAGATGTTTCTCAAGAGCTGGATCCTGATCTTTATAAGCAGATGGAAAAATTTAGGAAGGTATGAGGTTTTCAACAATTTGCTAAATAATACTCAATGGTGATATTGGATTTGATTCTTCTGAGAAATGTATAATTCTACTTATTATTTTCTGTGTATCAGAACAGTTCTGGCCAAGAATATTTTTCCCTGCTAAAAGGTTTGACAACAAATGTGTTATACCAACTTCAATTACATATGGTGTGTATGTGTGTGTAAATATATTGATTATTAGCTCATTAATAGGCATCCGTCTAATGATCCTAGATCAGCTGCTTGGCTATTTAAAGGAAAGGAGGATGTAAATATTTTAACTAGATACCATGAAGATGATAAAAATTACCAGTGTTACCTATATAAATTGGCCATTTCTAAAGTTAGTTTGGCCAAGTTCTACCAGCCTCTCTGTTATTGAAGACATGCATGGATAATTTTAATGAAGGATGACCATATTTCATTATAAATTTGTTGCACAGTCAGACAGATGTTCAGATTGAATGTGGAATTTTTATCCGCTTATCAAGTCCTTCCTAAGTACCTGGAATAGGCAGATGTGGATGTTTGAAGGTGAGAGAGAGGGTTTTACATTAGTTTCTTTTTCTATTTCATTTAATTAAATAAAGGCAACTAACTCTTCATTTTTTTAAAAAAGTAACAATCCAGTGAAAAGTTCTATATGTTTTTAAGAAGCTGCTTTGTGGTCTTTAGCAGTGAAAAAGTAATTGTGCCACTTTATATTCAAGATATCTATCAGTTGATCAGAGTTTGCTTTATGGAAAGCTAAAATGACTGGATGACATATAATACCCCTTTCAGAAACTAGGAAGGTCTTGGTCTGGCTAGTGTTTTGACACTTGTTAGAATGTAGATAAACATTTATGCTCTTATTGCATAATGGGAGGCGGGGTGGGAGTCCAAGGTAGTCATCTCTAAGGTACCCCATGTGCATTTAATGACCCATTCTTCAGTTAGAGCCAGGATGTTTTCTCTTTCACTTAACACTTAACCAGTTTCATTTAACATCCCCCTGACATACAGTATGACCGTAATGGACAGGTTCCATTGCTATCATATGTTGAGGACTGTATTGAACACCTGTGTTGAAATGTTTGATTAAATATTTAATATTGGTTAAAACATTCAAGTTTGGCAATTATATATGTTAAATATAGAATATTTCTATATGATGCATTTTTGTGAGATCTTTTGACAGATTAATATTGAAAATATTAGGAAGTGTACATTTAATTACCGTATTTTTCGCTCCATAAGACACACATTTCCCCCCCCCCCCAAAAAAAGTGGGTAGAAATGTCTGTGCGTCTTTGGTGAATAGCAGCCGGGCCACTGCAGCGGGATCCTTTTACAGTGCTGAACCCCGCCTCTTCTGTCTTTGTCATTGCCCAAATCTTCTGTCTCTTTTCTGCAGTGCAGGGGTCAATAGGCAGAGCTGGCACATGAGAGGACACCTATCTGTGGTTCTCTCAGGCTCCGCCTGAATTTTTTTTGTCTTGTTTTCCTCCTCTAAACCTCGGTGCATCTTATGGTCAGGTGCATCTTATGGAGTGAAAAATACAGTATATACTTGTTGATAATATTACAAGAAATGAAGCAATTCTAAATGCTGCCACCGTATGGTAGTATTTTACTGACTACTTCAATATAAATTGAGGATTTTTTAAAATCCAGTATAGACCTTTTTCATCAAACAAAGGAACACATCTGTAAATTTATACAGCAGCATCTAAAATAACCATGTTGAAATTATCTTTATGATATGACAGAGATATAATGGATATGTGACAATAAGTGGAATTTGTATAGCATTATATTTATAGAACATTTTAGTACTGGTGTCTTTGTGACCATTTCATTTTAAATGTAAATATTTGTTATATTTAGGACATTTAGTCATATAAAGGCTAGCTGGTATACACAAATTTGTTACACAAATTATTGTAAATCTGTGAAATAATCTAACATAGAAAGGTGGACCTAGATTTAAACATATTTAACTATGTGCTGGGAAATTATTATTTACGAATGGGTTCTGAATATGAAATTATTGTTTATGAATTAATATCTGAATGCAGTGATACAGTACGTATAGGTTTGTCATAAACTATATAGAGATTAACAATTATATACTGAAAAACTGTTTGGGACTTGTAAGTCAGCATTAGAATTTTCATGGAATGAGACTTTTTTTTGAGAGGTGCTGTTTACTTTATGTTCAGTACTCCATATATTCCCACAGTTCAAGTATTATGTTGGGAACTTTTTATCTCCAGTTTGTTATCTAATAATAAAAGTGTTGGGATTAAGAATTGCTATAGTGGCAAATATCTGTAGCTTGGGTATAGGATGAGGGTGGAGGTTCGTTCTCTGAGCTTCTCGGTTGGTTTCCGAATGTTTCACTACCAGGCTAGGTAACATCTTCATGCAATTGAAAACCAGAATCCATGAACACCAGCTGGCAGTCAATCGCCATGATCCCCAATCTCTACCCACCCAGACACCAAACAGCACCAATTGAATACAAGAATCATTGGTCACGCTACCACCAGCCACACTCGCGACTTATTGAAGACTGGCACTCCACAAGCAATTCCATCAACAGACACATCGACCCACAACCAGCCTACAAACCCCTCAGAATTCAAACCAACCACACAGCCAACCAGAGACAGCACCAACCCTTAACCAACAACCCAAGCAACCCACCACCCAGCACTACCTCCAAAGGATCCTCACCTGATGGACATCCCCATCACAAGACTTATCATAAGATCCTAATCTGACATGACCCACACCCGACCCATCACAAGACCCTCACTTGATCAGACCCATACCAGACCCATACCAGACATGACCTTCACCTGATGTGCCCATCACAAGACCCACTGACCACACAATGTTATCTAGCCCGGTAACGAAAAGTTCAGAAACCTACCCATAAGCTCAGAGAACGAACTTCCACCCTCAGATTAAGAATTCTCAATTCTATACTGTGCAATTATTCTATTTGAAGTTTAAGTTGATGAACATTTCTATGAACATTAATCACTTTGTTCAGTGCTGTTATAACTTCAAACAGTCACTAAATGAACTGTTGTAAGTTGAGGACTTCCTGTATATCATATGTAATAGCAATAGCAATAGCACTTAGACTTATATACCGCTTCATAGTGCTTTACAGCCCTCTCTAAGCGGTTTACAGAGTTAGCATATTGCCCCCAACAATCTGGGTCCTCATTTTACCCACCTAGTACATTTGAATGATCTTTTTTTTGTTCTTAGAGATGTTTCTATATGTTCCCTGTTTATTCTCTTTTCTGACACAAAGGATATCTACTTCTGAATTTAACAACATTTGGCCAACAAACTAAGTGTTACTGAACAGGGAGCATTCAGGTGATTAGAATTTGTAATTGACTAGAAAATCTAGCATCTTTATTTCTGAAAATACGTTATGCATGTCTGTTTTTATGTACATCAGTGAGTAAAATTCTTTGCTCTGTTCCTGATTTTACTTACCATCATCAATTTAGATTGTTGTTTCCTGTCACTTGAGTAAAGCTGGCAGATGGAAATTTGTTGTTTGAACCGAGCTGCCATCAGCTATGTTTACAGAGTAAAAATGAAGGCCTTAAGCTGTTTTTTTTTTTTTTCTATTTGTGAAATGTACTTTTTTCTCTCCTGTATCTTTCAGGCAGCCATTTTGTTAATAAGCTGATGAAATGTTTGGGTGGTGTCCTAGTAGATAGCATTTTACATTTCACATTAATAACAAGACCCAAAACTATGGCACCATTGTTCTGTGCGAGTATTAAACTAGTTTTTGACACATATTTCATCATCCTAAGAATTTCAGTACCGTTATTCTTGATATTGTGAAAATAGAATTGGAGTTTTTTATGCTTCTGCTATTATTTTATTCTTCATGTATACTGAACTATTGCTACTTTTGATACTACGTATAAATCTAAAGATTATTCTTGAAGGTTATGAAAATATTGTAAAATAGAAAAAATATGAAAACATTGGTGAAAAAATATCTCAGGTGCTGTCAGAAGGATGAATGTTGATGAAGCGTGGGCCTTTGGAGTCTCCTGTAATACTTCATCATGCCAGTATTATAAGCAGAGTTATTAAAATATGTGCAAACCTACAAAATGTATGCAAGTTATAAAATGTTATTTCAGTACAAAAAATTAACAACCTGTCCTCTCTTATAACCATCACAGCATCACTGCTTAACAATGATTTTTTCAGTCCCCGTGGTGGTTATAAGTTGAGGACCACTTAATATTCCCTTAATGCCATCAATAAAATTCACAGTAGAGCAATTTTTAAACAATTGTTTAATTTGATAGCAATGACAAATTCCAGAAATATGTCTATGTAGAAAGTCTTCCTAGCCATAAAGTCACATGCTACTTAGAGATAATGTACTCTTTGTTACAGAGAAGAAAGGACTCTCACCCTTAGTCAGGTAATGATTTCTACACTGGTTTGCATTGCCTGAATGGACCTCCTCCTTAGTAATCAAGAGCAATTATCCATATCTTTGTATAGTGTATTAGTGTAAACTGTAGAATAAAAGGTACCAATGACATATTAGCTTCCAAGGATAAACCTGCTACCTTTTTTTTATAGCAGTAGAAAAAATATACACTATGTATTTCCTTAAAATATATAAGGAAAACATTTTGTTTTGATATGGTAGTTCGTATGTATTATATGAGTAAGATGCAGTGATTTAAATTTTTGATTATGTTTGAATTCAAGCCTTTGTTTATCCATGACACTGTGTAGGTGTAGGTTATCTTACCTTACAGAGTGATGGTGGGGTTAAAATAAGAGGCAAGAAACACATGAAGTATAAATAGAATCACTAAATAAAACAGTTAAGAGAATCCAACTTGCCTTCTAATAAAACCATCTGAAGTTTCATGTAAAAATAGCTTTTTAATAAAACCACATTTATCCCTGTCACACTCTTTTTAGCAGTAAATTCTTCATTCCTTATCTTTTATGAGAGGATTAAGGTCATTTCAACTAGTAGGGGATAAACTCAGCAATTATCTTTGTTGTCTTAATAAATAAGCTGTTCCTTGACCTTTTTTCCAACCTTCTTTCTAGCCGCAGGTGATATTTTAGACTTATTTATCCCAACTTTATTATTTTTATAAATGATTCAAGATGGTGAATAACTCTGATTCTTCTCCTGACTGACAGCAGGAGAGTCCAAGAATGGGTTGTGACGTAGTCCTTTCTGCCCAGAGACCGAGTCATAATTGAAGCCACGCCCCATTGCCTCTCTCCGTGGCTCCAGTTTTCGACTCGGTCTTGCCTTAGAGAGATGCTTTTTCTGGACTGGACATCGAAATTCCCATTCTTGGACTCTTCAAACAGGTTTTTACTGCGATTGCTTTGCCCTGCATCCCCACTGACAGGTCGTGCTGGCCAATCCAGGTCTTCTGGCAATGCCGCCCACCTAGAAGTCCCTCAGCTGGGACAAGTGGGAACGTGCTGGCTAATCCAGGCTGCCTGGCACAGCCGCCGACCCACAGACTGACTTAACGTGCCTGATCGGACTCTTAACGCTTCGGGCTGCTTTCCTGAGCCACTGTCACTACGCTGTTTAATCTAGCATGACAGCTCTACCGAAGCCTCAAAAAGGTGAAGAAAGTTTTTAGCGTGCTTTTAGCCTGCCGTTTTGGCGCAACCGCAGCCCTGCACTACAGCCTTTGCAGCTGTAATAGGGCTAATCATCGGAGTCCCTGCCTTTAAAAATAAGGCATACTCACTCCTACTGTCAGTTTGAGATTCAAAATGGCGGAGCGCACCTCTCCTGACAGGAATGATTCAAACGGGCGTTCCTCAGTTTCGCTGGAGCCCACTAAAAAAGGAGCTACTAAATCCAGATCAGCTTCTAAGAGAGCAGCTGACAAGAGTAAGTCCAAGGCTCTCAGATCCTCTAAGCAGTCCAGTGCTGAAGAGAGGGACGCCAGCAGGCATTTGAAAGCTCTTGAAAAGCAGTCCTTAAGGGCTGCAAAAGAACATGGCGAGCAGCCAGCTTCTTCTCTGACAGCTACCAGGCATTCGCGCGCTTGTCAGGAAGAGCCGTTAGACCAGCCTCAAGCTGCAGTACCAATGGAGTCTCCACCAGAGGGAGCAAGGGAGCTTTCTCCTTCTAGCTCTTTGCAATTTGACAGCAGAAACAAGGGCCTGGATCCCTTTGCCTGCATAGCAACAGTCAGACAGCCTGAGGTTTTTGGGAAGTCCCCTCCTACAGCTACCTTTACCCCCACTGCGGCTTGGGCCTGCCCAGGGGACAGTCAGGGGCCCGAGATTTCTCAGGAGATGAGACTTATAATTTCTCAAGCCATCTCCCAAGGTATTGCCACAGGCTTGCAGCAATCATTTTGCCCTGATTCCTTTGCTCAGGGAGGGCCTTCCTATTTTGACCATCCTTCATTGCCTCCATCTGCCAAACCTGATTACCAGGGCTCCAGATCTCACAGCCCATCTGAGAGAAGCCTGAACTCCTGGGGTGATGAGGGAGGCAAGGAACTTGAGCTGTCAGAGGATGAGGACGTGGTGCAGGAAACCCGGCCTTTACCGGGCTCTTCCCTCCAGCTCTTTTTAAGTCCTTATTGCATAAAGCCAGGTACACCACCAAGTTGGGGGCCCAGTCTCCATCGCCAGTGGTTCCTCATGACCCTTCTGAAGGTCTTTTCCACGAGCCTAAATTGACACAGGAAGAGATCTCTACTCCAGCCCTTTTTCTGGAGGTCATCCAGAAGCAATGGGAACTTCCTGGGGCCTTTCCCACCCCGACCGGCAATGACAGGCGTTTTTACAATGCTGGCCCTGAACTGTCTGATCTTTTGCAGTTGCCTGCGGTTGATAGCCCGGTGGCAAGCCTGGCCTCATCCACCTCTATTGTGGCAGAGGATTTGGCTGACAATCTCAGGACTGAGGACAAGAAGGCTGAGCTCGTCCTCCGCAAGACCTATCAAGCTGCTGCATGGATGGTGAAGGCGGCTACGGCCGCCTCCTTCTTTAACCGCAGTTCGCTAATCTGGCTTAGGCAATTGCAGGAAAAGGTACCACCAGAGGATGCGCGTCTGCATCAAGACATCAATAAATTGGTGGCTGCCACCCAATTTTCTGCAGACGCAACCCTAAGCACGGCCAAATTTGCTTCCCGCGCACTATCCTCCGTTACATTAAGGAGGCTGTTATGGCTCCACAATTGGCAGGCGGACGCTAGGTCAAAATGGCAGTTAGCCTCCGCTCCATACAAAGGGTCTGTGCTATTTGGGGAAGCGCTATATCCTATTTTGATTGAAAACAAGGATAGGAAGAAGGTCATGCCTGGACCACTCAGGAGAGCGGATCGCAGACCTTCGCCCTATTACCGCAGCCCTACCTTTCGGTCCTTCGAGCCTGATGTCGCCCTGCAACAGCGGTTTGGCCAACAACGCCAGGATCGCCACTTCGACCAGGGCTGGACCTCGTGACTGTCCCAGACAAAACTTCCAAAGCCGGTGGCCCTTTCATGGAGCAGGAGGTTGCCCCTTCCGTGGAGCCAAGTGACTGTCAGACCGACCCTCCCATTTGGGGCAGGTTGGCCCTATTTGCCCCTCAGTGGGAGGAGACCACCATGGACAACTGGGTATTCAATACTGTGAGGCTAGGCCTCACCCTGGAATTCCTCTCCATGCCCCCGAACCACTTTGTGTGTTGCCCTGTCTCCAAAAACTCCGAAAAACGAGGCCTCATGGAATAGGCTGTCCATCACCTATTGGGCATACAGGCCATAGAACTGCTTCCTCTGGACCAAAGGAGGCAGGGGTTTTATTCTATCCTTTTCATCGTGCCAAAGTCTTCGGAGGGGTGGAGAGCAATTCTCGACTTAAAACATCTGAATACCCACCTGGTCTACAAGAAATTCAAAATGAGCTCCTTCCAGTCTATCTTGGAGGGCATACGGGAGGGTGACTTCCTGGTCTCCATCGATCTCACGGAGGCATATCTCAACGTGCCGATCCTGCCAGCACATCGTAGTTTCCTGAGATTCCAGTATGGGACGGAGCATTACCAGTACAGGGCCCTGCCCTTCGGTCTGGCCTCTGCTCCCAGGTGTTTCACCAAAGTTCTGGTGGCACTGGCAGCCCACCTCAGATCCATCCCAGTGAGGCTCCAGTGCTACCTGGACGACATCCTTATCCAGGCCTCGTCTCCATCACGAGCAACAGAGCATGTCCGAACAACAATGCAGGTGCTACAGGAGCATGGCTTCTCCATAAATCTCAAGAAAAGCCATCTAGTGCCCACCACCTGGATCCTGCACCTGGGCGCAGTGATCGACACCGAGCTCTGTCAGGTATTTCTATCTCAGGAGTGCCGGGACAGCCTGGTGGCCCTGGTGAACCAGGTTTGAGAGTGACACGTGGTAGCCGTGGCTATACTGTCTCAACTTCTGGGGAAGATGGCCTTGTGCGTCTCCATAGTCCCTTGCTCACGGCTTCATGCCAGGCCCCTGCAATGGCTTCTGCTCCCGTTCCAGCAGTCGAGCAGCAGCAACTCGCAGAACAGGATTTGGGTCCCCCCGTCAGTTTTGCAGTCCCTTCTGTGATGGACATCGCTGGCTCTGTCCAAAGGCTGCCTCTTCAGGGAGCCAAGCAGGTTAGTAGTGACATCAGACGCCAGCCTCTTCGGCGGGGGCGCCCACCTGCAATCTCACTGTCAGGCTGAAGCAAAATTGGAACTTTGAGGAATACTTTGCCTCGGACTCTGATTTGATTTTGGGTGCTATTTGGAACCCTGACACTCACATGGTCCAGGGCCGTTGGACACAGATGGAGTTCACCAACAACATCAATTGTTTGGAGCTCAGGGCGGTGCACCTTGCGCTGCGCCACTTCCAGGACATTGTTCAGGGCCATCATGTCCTGATTTTAACCGACAACGTGGCCACCAAGGCCCACATAAATCGCCAGAGAGGAACTCCTGGGCTCTCATGAGCGAAGCGGGCCACCTAGGCGAGTGGGCGGAGGAGCACCTTCTTTCTCTAAAGGCAGAGCACATCGCCGGGGTAACCAACGTCCAAGCGGACAGTCTGAGCAGAAACACAATCGACCATTCCGAATGGAGGCTTCACCCGAACATCTTCAGGGAGATCTGCCAGAAGTTCAGTCTACCGATTGTGGATCTGTTCGCCTCTCCGGCGAATGCTCAAGTACCTCGCTTCTTCACCAGGTTTCCTACCCCGGGAGCGAAGGGGGCCAATGCCTTGCGCAGCCCTTGGCCTAGCGGACTCTTGTATGCCTTCCCTCCCCTGCCCCTCATTCTTGCTGTTATCAGGAAAGTGCTTCTAGAAGGGGCAGAGATACTGCTGGTGGCTCCTCACTGGCCCAACGCCCATGGTTCACGGACTTGGTGAGTCTGTTGGTGGCCTGGCATCCCTTGGGAGAAGATTTCCCTCAGCCAGGGGGTCCTGAACCATCCGGAGCTTCAATGGCTCCAGCTGACCGTCTGGCGCTTGAGGGGAAGCTCTTGAGGGAGGACAAATATTCCTCCAGGGTCATCCAGGCCTCCAGAAGGACGTCAACTACCAGGATTTACAACGCCACCTGGAGGGCTTTCGCCACTTGGTGTTCGAAGAGACCTATTGACCCTTCAACGGCTTTGGTGCCCCAAGTCCTAGACTTCCTCCAGGACAGTCTGGATAGGGGGCTGTCACACAACACCATCCGCAGGCAAGTGGCAGCCCTCTCCACGGTGTTTGCCTGTGAGAGCAGCGACTCCTTTTCTCATCATCCGGTGATCAGGCGCTTCATCAGAGGAGCAGCTAACTTACACCCGCCTGTGGTCCATAGGTTTCCCACTTGGGATCTACCTACAGTACTGCAGGCGCTCACATCAGAACCGTTCGAGCTGCTAAGGACAACCACTCTCCGTTTTATGACATTGAAGGTCGTTTTTGTGGTGGCCATCACCTCGGCCAGGCGAGTTTTGGAGTTAGCGGCCCTGTCGGTTAGGGACGACCTCTGCATTTTCCATGCAGATAAAGTGGTCCTCAGACTGGATCCCTCCTTCATCCCGAAAGTCAACTCCTGGTTCCATCGGGCCCAGGAGATTGTCCTGCCTAACTTTTGTCCAGGGCCTTCCCATGCTCTGGAGAGACAATGGCATACATTGGACGTACGGAGGGCTCTCCGAATTTATATCAAAAGGACAGCCAAAGATAGGAAGACAGAGTCTCTCTTTGTCTCCTGTCAACCATCATCATTAGGCTCCCGGGTGACCCCGTCCACGGTTAGTAGATGGTTGAGAGCTTCTATAGCCAAGGCCTACCAATCTAAGGCCCTGCCACTGCCCGGTCAGATAACGACTCACTCTACTAGGAGTGCAGCCATGACGGCAGCCTGGGCAACCCAAGCCTCCATTGAGATCTGCAGGGCGGCGACATGGACTTCCCCGTCGCCATTTATTCGGCACTATAAATTAGACACCTTTGCGTCGGCCGACGCATCCTTCGGGAGGAGGGTCTTACAGAAGGTGCTTTCCTCAGCAGGGACCCCGGCCCAATCGGCTTCCCACTCTTAGTGTAGTAGGCTTTGGTAAATCCCATTCTTGGACTCTCCTGCTGTCAGTCAGGAGAAGGTGCGTTGGTCTTACCTGATACGCTCGTTCTCTGACAGACAGCAGGAGAGTCCAAACCCTCCCTGGCAGCCATTGGGCCTAGAGTCCAGGGGTGACTAATGGCATGAGAAGACTTTTAATTACAGCTACGCCATCATCGAAAACCGGAGCCACAGAGAGAGGCAATGGGGTGTGGCTTCTATTATGACTCGGTCTCTGGGCAGAAAGGACTATGTCACAACCCATTCTTGGACTCTCCTGCTGTCCGTCAGAGAAGGAGCATATCAGGTAAGACCAACGCCCCTTCCCCTCCTCCACCCTGTGAAGTGGCCAGTTGTGTTGCAATTCCTTCAGAATTAACTTCAGATTTCAAAGACAGGGCAGGAATGAATGGTAAGACTGGCCCTTTGAAACATCCTATCCTCCAAGGTGAGATCTGTCTCCACCTTCCTATCCTTCAGTAAGAGCCTGAAGACCTGGCTCTGCAGATCAGCCTGGGAACCCAATGGGGAAGTACCACACCGGAGGTGGCTACTAGATTGATAGCAAACCCCACCTCCCCGCTTGCTCCCAACTTCCCCACTTTCCCATCTTTTATTCTCATATCACTATATTCTCATTGCTTTCTTTTTCACTGTTTATTTTAATCCATTATTTTACTACTGTTATATTACACTTCTTTTCATTTCTTTCATTTCTCAGTAGAAATTAAAATACTGTGACATGGTGAAATATTTTAATTGCATGATGTTTGTGAAATATAACTGTCAAGAATCTGTTTAAAAACTCAGGCCCGGAATTTATCTGTTTGGATCTTTTAAGTTTACAAACAGAAATTTCCAGAATTGACACAAGAAAGAAAGAAAGAGAGAGGTGGGAGGGAGGGAGGGGGAGAGAGAGGGAGGGGGAGAGAGAGAGAGAGAGAGAGAGAGAGAGAGAGAGAGAGAGAGAGAGAGAGAGAGAGAGAGAGAGAGGAATGAATGGGATGGAATAGAACGGGATGGAAGTCAGGAAGGTTTCTCTTCCCCCCCTCCATTTGCTGTGCTAGGAGAGGGAGAGAGAGAGGGAGGGAGATGGAGAGAGAGGAGGGGGAATGGAATGGAATGGAATGCAGAGAAAGAAAGAAAGAAAGAAAGAAAGAAAGAAAGAAAGAAAGAAAGAAAGAAAGAAAGAAAGAAGAAAAGGGGGGAAAAGGGAGGGAGGGAGAATACAACACATACATACCCTTAAATGGGTGTTTTAAATGTTTTTTAGGTATTGTCTAATGTTTATTTGAAAAAGTATAATAAACTAAATGTTCCTGTACAAATAGATGTACAAATGCTGTACAAATAAAACTAATGGAACACACTGCTATCCCAGCAGAAAAAAATATTTACAGTCTAATTGGTTAGCTTGTAAATATTTGAATTTGAATTTGAAGTAGTTTTATTTCTATTATTTTCATTCATTTAGGGTCTTAAGCAGGTGATAACAAAAGTTTCAGGCTGCAAACTCTCAGAAAACCTCGATATGAGTTCTTTCTCTGAATCCTGATTGATTAGAAACAATTGTTTCCTTATTTATGTGCCATGTAGCTTCACTCTTCCAGGAACAATTAAGAGTCAGTTGGAATGTTCATCTAAAAGCTTTGGTGAGAGATACATATACAGTTCTTTTAGGTCAATTTATATTTAATAAGCTTATTTTATTAAGCTGAGAATAAGCATTTGTACTTTTCTTCACCTCTGTTTTCCTTATCTTCTGGCTTTAATATTTACATTTAAACAGGACTTTCTGGTTTTTCTTTGAAGACATTTCGATTCTCATCCAAGAAGCTTCAGAGCTGAAGAAGCTTCTTGAATGAGAAGCGAAACATCTTCAAAGAAAAAACAAAGTCCAGTTGCCTCTTTAAAAAGCACCTTTGGAACAACCATGACTTAGATGACTGAGAATCTCGATAGACATTTTACATTATAACAATTACTACATTTAGATTGGATAGTTATAGATTAATCCTGGTTCTAAGTGCCAGAGCCCACTGTAACAACATTGCAAAAAAAGCATTAAGAGTTGTTAACCTAATCTTGCGTAGCTTCTTCTCTGGTAATATTGTACTGCTAACTAGAGCATACAAAACATTTGCTAGACCAATTCTCAAATACAGCTCATCTGTCTGGAACCCGCACTGCATATCGGACATTAATACAATTGAGAGAGTCCAGAGATATTTCACGAGAAGAGTCCTCCACTCCTCTACTCGCAACAGAATACCTTATGCCACCAGACTTGAAATTCTGGGCTTATAAAACTTAGAACTACGCCTCCTTNNATGACCTACCTGTCAATGACTACTTTAGCTTCAACAACAACAACACACAAGCACACAATAGATACAAACTTAAGGTAAACCGCACCAAACTCGATTGCAGGAAATACGACTTCAGCAACAGAGTGGTCAATGCCTAGAATACACTACCTGACTCTCTGGTTTCTTCCCCAAACCCGCAAAACTTTAACCTTAGACTGTCTACTGTTGACCTCACCCCATTCCTAAGAGGTCTGTAAGGGGCGTGCATAAGCGCACCAACGTGCCTACCGTCCCTGTCCTAATGTCCCCCTTTATTTGTATCCATTTCATGTATTAATAACCATGTTTATACCTATATCTGTTATCTAATACATGCTTGACAAAATAAATAAATAAAATAAATATTTCAAAGTCAGAATCGTCTAATATTGGGACGCTCTGCCTTTTTAAAATTTCTGCCATATCTTTCATTCTCTTCCTATTTTGTTTTGTTTTACTATTGTTTTTCCACTGCAAGCAACCATAAAGGATTCATTTAGAACTATCAAGTGGTTATTCTAAATTTGCTCATGGATCTGGAGCATTTGAGTAGGTTGGGGAGGCTATTTAATTAGATCTTTCGTATCCAAAAAGCTACCCACTCTGCCAATATTTGTCCTTCACTGTGAATTCTCTTGGGATTTTCTGAAATTAGGATACAGCCAGAGGTAGGAGCTGTGGGATATAGAAAGGGGAACCATTGTAAGATCTCCTTTAAAGTGATAATCTTTGAATTAGACCATAAGTTCTTAAAACTTCAAAGTATTTAAGTTGCAGTGCCTAATTCAACTACTTGAAAGTAAGCTCTGTTTAAAGAAGGGCAGTTTGACATGTAACAGTGACAGTCTTAACATCTCTGTTTAGAAGAAAATAGTATACATCCAACAAGTGTGTTTCTTTATATTTTTCCATTCATCTTTTTTATTTTCCCCTTTTCCCACTGTTCAATTTATCTATCATTCATTTTATCACATAATATTTTTACTGACCCACTGACTATACACCAGAGGTGGGTTCGGACCGGTTCTATAGAACCGGTAGTAACTTGGCGGCCTGGGTCGCTAGAACCGGCAGCGAACCAGGCCTGCCAGGCCCCCAAACCGGTTCTTTCAGCAGCACCATAGGTGCCGCCATCTTGTTTTTTGCTTCTGCGCATGTGCAGAAGTTTTTTTTAAGCACTGCGCATGTGTGAAGCGCCCCCACGTGCCCGCGTGGCGCGACACTGAGCGAACCGGCAGCGAAGAAAACCAGAACCCACCCCTGCTATACACATTATAGATATTCTGAATAGAAGCATTTTCCAAATGATCACATTCCATATTAATTTTTTACTGCAGTAGATTCTTCTTCTCTGATTGATGTTACTAGGATCACCAAAGAATCAGGAGTGTCTAAATGGAGAACATTTGAGAATCATTCAATTTAGTTGAAGGTGGCTTGTGTGAAAATGTTTCATTTGAAATATGTTCCTAATAGGTTGATGGAAAAATAAATATATTTCAAACAAGTATCATGCCTCTTTCCTGTTTAGCTTCAGAAATGATGGCCTGGAAAGAAACTACTTACATGCCCTGCCTTTTACAGATTTTTTTTCCCAAGCCATTCTATCCAAGTAGCATAGACTTAACCAATGGGTCTACTGATATTGCAATCATGAATTTGTAGCAAAGAGGAATTGAGTATCTGTATCACACAAATATCAATGCAAGCCTGCCATATCCTTCCAAACATGTTTATACACAGGGAGATAACAAAGTAAAAGACCTGTGTTAGCTGTTTCAAGTTAATGGGCTGAAATCTGTATGTTAACAGAAGCAATCATAACAAAAAGATAGAGATTAGTAATATATACTATATAAAACTATGCCAAACAGAACAAAGCAGCACTGGAAAAAAAGAAACAGATCCCTCAAAGGATGTAATCATGGGTTCGTTGCTGAATTGCTTGCCAAATTTATCTTATTGATTATTTTTCTCCCAGCAATTTTGAAGCCTTTGGTCTGAATTCTCACTTCCTTCCTGAGTTGCACTCCTTGCTTTTTACTGGAAAAATAACATTGCAATGTTCATAGAAAAGAGCCCTCAGCTAGCCAGCAAGGCACACCCTTAAGAGTCATCAGATTCTTGAACATTCTGATTTTCTCTCTTTCTACCAAGAATAAAGAAGTTAAGAACTAAGTGAACTGTACCAGTGGTGGGATTCAAATTTTTTTACTGCCGGTTCTGTGGGCGTGGCTTGGTGGACGTGGCGTGGCTTGGTGCGCGTGGCAGGGGAAGGATACTGCAAAATCTCCATTCCCACTCCACTCCAGGGGAAGGTTACTGCAAAATCCCCATTTCCTCCTGATCAGCTGGGACTCGGGAGGCAGAGAATAGATGGGGTTGGGCCAGTCAGAGGTGGTATTTACCGGTTCTCCAAACTACTCAAAATTTCCACTACCAGTTCTCCAGAACTGATCAGAACCTGCTGAAATCCACCTCTGAACTGTACACTGTTTCTCAACAAGTTATATTTATTTTCTAATAACTCCAGGAAGCGTCTGTGAAAACTTCTTATTGAAGGATGTCATAAGTATATTAAAAATAAAATAGGGGTATAATATAAAACAATGATACAATTATGATTAATTAAATATAATTAATATAATTAAATGTTATTTTGGAATGAAGGGAAGCATTTTGGATAATCTGATATTTAAGAATTTCTTATTTTTTCAAGTAATCTTTATATTGATAGGTCCAAGCACAAGTCCGTCATACAAAATTGAACTTTGACAAATTGAAAACTGATGTCTGTCAGAAAGTGGATCTTCTTGGAGCAAGTAGATGTAATCTTCTGTCTCACGTCCTTACAACATACCAGGTATTCATAAGGAAAGAATCTATAAAACTTAGGGGCTATTTTTAGGAATGGGAGTCATGTAGTTTTTATGTGACAGAAAGGTAACTTTATGTAGTAAAATATCTGCAGCTGGATAATTTTTGTTGGATGTCACAGGAAATGTTAACTATTGGATGTCATTTGAAGAATCATATTTATTTCCATTACAGACAACTCTTCTTCATTTTTGGGAAAAAACATCTCATACTATGGCAGCTATCCATGAAAGTTTCAAAGGTTATCAGCCATACCAATTCACTATGTTGAAGGTAAAGAAAAGTTGCCTAAACCTATACAGTGCTATTTTAATAGTGTGATCTTAACAAATGAAATCTATTGTAAAATACAGTTGTTGTGTACGCATTCTGAACTATGTTATTACTGTTCTGACCTAGGCTTCACCAAATCACGAAAGAGACTCCTTGTCCCGAAAAACCCCTTTTTATTTGGCTAATGTGAATTCCTAGCATTCACATCCAGCAAAGTCCCGGCAAACAGTCTTTCAAGGGTGAATTGCAAACACAGACCTTATCAGTCCTTGGATAGTTGCCAGGCCGATAGCTTCTTGACGCAACGCTGTACAAGGAAATACTTGGCAAGGAGTCTCTCAGATAAGCAAATCTTCACACAAATGAACTAATTGTATCCTGCAAACACCACTCCCCTTTCGCTCCTATTCATGAGAGGCCATTCAGCGTCCCCTTGTGCTTTTACTCCCGAGTCGACCTCTGTTTCTTAATTGTTCCCTTCTCCTGACAGCTCTGCGCATGCACACATCAGGAACAGGCACCAGTTGTTCTTCAGCCCCACTTATCTCCGACTCCGAAGGTAGCTGATAACTGTCGGACGGCCCTGGCCCCATCTCTGCCTCCGACGCAGAGCACTCATCAGAGCCTTCCCCAGACTCCAGGACTGGCCCATGTTCCTCCCCAACCTCCTCACTGTCCGAGTCTGCCGCCAGCTCGGCTGGCCACTGGCAGGCCACAACAATTACTTGCTTTTATAATTCTGCCATCAATCATTGGCTTACTGCAAAGCTGAGATACTGTAACGAAGTGGCACTAATTATTTTGTTCCCTTTTTTTCTGTAAAAGTATGTACCATAATTTTCTAATAAAAATTCACATTGATTTTTATAGTGGCATATTAGAAATATTGGTTATTATGTATGGCAGTCATTGTATTACCAGTATAGGTAGAATCAATCATTGGGAATAGCTTCACATTGGCATTGCAAAGAAAACAAATTTGGGGGCTATAAACTTCCTTTTGTCTCCTTCTTCCCATCCTGACAGTACTATCCTAATTGGGAAAGTAGAAGAAGATAAACCATTTTGGCAACATTTCTTTAATTATCTTCCATAGAACCTAGTTATTAATCTATCAAAATTCACAAACTAAACTGCTTCTCTTTCTTTGCTATGGAGTATGAAGTCTCATTCTAACTTGGACTTCTGGTATGTAGCAAGATCATCATTTGTTCTGCCTGTTAGTAGAAACATTGGATGCTGCTTATTCGGTGTGGATGTCAACCTAAATTCATTAGCAAAATGAAAAAAGAACAAAACAATAGATTAAAGAGAGATGTGATTGGTTCATTTTTTCTTTCTAAGCATTGATTCCAGTGACAACTAAATTGTAATTCCCCAATTCAAACATAACAGGAAATTCTGGCTTTACATAAAGTAGGAAAGAAATATTGAAAGATGACATATGAAAATAAGGATAAAGGAGGAATGCTTGCATATAATATACTTTTCCTAAGTTCTTAACAACTACCATTTTCTCACAGAAATTGTATCTTGATTTTTTTTTCATGTGTAAAAATTATGTGTTTAAGTATTTAGAAGCAAGAAGCCTAATATAGTTGTGGCATGCTTCTTAATTAACTTATTTCTTAAATGTCATTCTTTTAAAAAGTAGTTAAAGGGGAAAGCAGCATACATTATCTAGTTTAGACATTGATTATGTCTTTGAATAAGGAATACTATTAAGTCTGATATTATTAGGGATAAGCAAATCATGGCCAAGAATGAGGGATGATGTGTTGCAATCCAAGAACCTCTGGAGTGTCCCAAGTTGCCTCATCTCCAATATATTTCTTATGCCATGCCAGCTTTGGTGAGGTTTGATCCTTTTTTGAAAAGATAAATATTGAACTCTGATAACAGTTTATATAAGATCTAAATTTTGCTGTACAGTATATTCTTTCCCTTCTCCTGTTCTTTAAGAAAAGGTTAGTATTTTTTATTTATATGTTTGTTTGTTTGTTTGTTTGCTTGCTTGCTTGCTTGCTTGCTTGTTTGTTTGTTTATTTGTTTGCAAAATTTATATTGCACCTATTTGCTCATTGCTGCACTATCTAAATTAATCAAGTAACCTTTAATGAAATACAGGTTTATTTCCACTCTTCTATTTTAGTTAATAATATTATTTAAAGAAAACATTGTTAAGAATTGGTGATTTATTCATGGGAAAACATTACCTCCAGATCCAGAAAGATTCCTGTGTTTAGGATTTATTTGGAAATAAAAGATTGTTTTAGAAGGTTAGCTTCGCTTTGCTAAAGTCTGATAATGAACAGTCTGATAAAAGATTATTTTCTTTACTTCAGGGTATATTGTGGAAGTAATGTAATTGTAGCTGTTTTTCCTGATAGTCAAGTTTATGTTTGAGATAATTTTTTGAATGCATTAACAAATCATGGAATCCTGTTGAGAAAGAGATTATTTGCTTGGGGTTATCCAGTGCTTTGAAAATATTAATTCTTTTATCTTCTTTAAAATGAAAAATAATTATTTAAAATGAATCCTGTAGAAAATAATTTTTCTACTAATGTTGTAAAACTAAATTAGCAGCAGGGAATGAAAATACAACTGAGAAACAAAGCAGAGTAGAAATATGAACAGATTTCTCAGTACTGTAAACTTTTCTTTTGTCACTGATCTTTTGCCTTTACTTTCACCCTTCCTAGAATTCTGAAGTCTTTGCCTCTATTCATCTAGTAAAGAGCAGTCAAAAACTAAGGGATATTGGAGAAAGATAGAAATAAAATGGAATATTTTAGGTGCTGAAAGGAGGGGACTAGCACTGGAGTACCAAACATCCTGAAAATCAGAGAATAGAATCTGGAAGCAGAGTCATGGGGCGGGGGGGGGAGGCGGGTCAAAACAGTTGACCTCAATCACACATGGTTGTGCTGCCATCTTGACATTTTTGACACCTCCTTCTCCAACAGAGCTGCCTAGAAGGACACATTCTGATTTATTGATACATGCTAAGTGAAGAAGACTGCTTGTTTTCCCATGTTATAAGCACAAAGGCAAGGGGGAGAGCTTAATGGATCAGAATACAAACTAGAAAATAAGAATATCAGGCATTTCTGAATACATTCTTAAGAAAATTAAAGTTGGGCATTTAAAAATAGCTAGTTTCCTTGCAAATATTCTATGCTGGATATTTTAATTATTTCTAGTGGGTGATTTATCATAAATGTTAACAATCTGAAACTTTTGGAAAAATCCTGAAGTTGATAATCATGATTTTTGCAGGCCTCACCATTTTTTTCCAAAAAGGAAAAGAATTGGAGGAGTTGTGCTTGACAATTGATATTGTTATGTACTTTGCAAAAAAAAAGGGATAGAAATATATTAATGACTTTAACAAAGTATGATTAGACATAATACCAACTACAAAGATTCTGAAAAATGTTTTTGTCTTTACATCTTTTTTAATCATGCCTGTTTTTTTAAAAAAAAACTGTTTCCGTGGATTTTATATTGTGTGATAGTTATCACCTGTTATATTATTGCTACTCGTATATGCTTAATTTATAATAAACCATATTTATAAGCAGCTAATTACTCTCTAAATAGCAGAAATGAAGAAATACAGTGTATTGTACATCTTTATATTATGTTGTTTGCATGATCATTGCAATACCTTTTTGTTCTACTTGGAATAATTTCCATTTAATTTTAGACTTACCTCATTTCCTACGTTTAGAGAGTAATGAATATCATTGTGACTTTGCTGCTTTCTGAATTATTTTGATGCATTTTTCTTTATATGCTTGAACTTGTATTGCTTTACTTTTAAAGCAATTTACTTTACTTTACTTTACTTTGACTAACTCTTAATTTAGCATAAACCTTGCGGGGTACAATCAATGTCTTCAGATGCAACAAGGATACTAAGACAATTAACAGAACAATTTTTCAAAATAATCCTAATATGTAAACAGCATAAACTTTAATATCATGAACATATGCCAGAGAATTAGCACTACTATAACCAAATAATTTGTGGATTTAAATAAGGAAAGACCCTGTATAAATTGTCTTGAGTTTCTAGAGGAAAGGCAAAATGTGATTCTAATATAATACTAAATAATAAGAAATCATTCTTTCCTTAAGTTCTGGATCTAAACCTGTGTAGGAGGAACTAGCCTTTCTTCAAAATACAGTTTACACTGCCAGTTATGATAATTATGATTTTTAGGGAAACATGCATATGTTATGTTTATAATTTATGTCAGTATTTCTAGGAAAGCCCAGTGCAATAGTTAGAAAATGAAATAGCAAATCTATTTAAAGATATCAAGGGTAATGTAAGTACAAGCAGCTGTGTTAGCAAAACAAAGATCAAAATTAAATTGGCAAGACTGTTCTGTCCCCACTAGTAAATTTGAAAAAAAATTCAAAAAAAAATGGCAGCATCCACAGACCGGCACCGACTGAATCGGATCGGTGACGTCACCAGCGGGTCGCTACCGGTTCAGGCGAACCAGGAGGAACCCACCTCTGAGAAAATCTATATATTATTACAATGGCAAAACATGTTCTTTTAATAGCATTTTAATCAGAAACATAGTACTAAAATGGTTGTATAATGTCCATTAGCTTGAAAACAATACCATGCTTTGTATGGCATGCCAAGTTCTGTGGGCAAAGCTAAGTTTCTAGTTTTAAGGTCTTTTTTCCTATTGGATTCTTCAGCTGTGAAATAGAACTGTAAATTTCCAAAACTAGAGAGGGTGCATATTGTCCCCAAACTCTCCTCTATGAGAAAAATAAGGCAAATATTTGGCTCTGCTCTTTTGTGTGTTGCTTTGGTTGATGAAAATAAATATTGGCGGGAGACCTGCGACCTATGAACAGTATTTTTGGACTACAGAATCAGAGTAAGAATACCTAAATGGGTAAACTGGTTTTTAAGAATTGAAAAGCAAAAAAAGGGGAGTTAAAAGAAAACACTATTTTGTGCAGCTTGAAAATGCAATGTGCATTTTTATGGCAGCATGATTCTATCAAAGTCAGAGATAAGTTGAATAACTGTAGAAATTTATTTTAAAAATAAATAATTCTTCAAAAAATGAATAAATGATATATCCACAATAATGCTGTTTGGTCCATAGAGTAGCAGTCACTAGCTGATTTTATAAA
This sequence comes from Thermophis baileyi, assembly GCA_003457575.1. Lineage (NCBI taxonomy): Eukaryota > Metazoa > Chordata > Lepidosauria > Squamata > Dipsadidae > Thermophis > Thermophis baileyi. The sequence continues at coordinate 472,616 of QLTV01004095.1, forward strand.
TACCAAACATTACATAAGGGTTCAAATGATACATTTCTTTTCAAAGACAGTGTTAGAGTTCTGTGGCGCTATATAATCTGATAAATTGTGCGATTGATTTAACTATAGCCCACTATAATACTGGGCTATAGTTAAATCAGTGGCACAGTTTATTAGACTATATACATGAATGTTTTTGGAGTGAAGATGATACTCCGCAGCATGATTAATATTTATGTTCTGAGAATCATTAAGATCAGAACACAGCAGTACTGCAAATTTAATTGTATTTTATTATGTATTTTCTGTGAAGCGTAGTACACAAAATATAATTTATAGAAACAAAACATAGTATTATTAAAATATTACAGCATTTAGAATCTACTAAAATATAATGTTCATGAACTCATAATATTAAAACTAGGATTTAAAGATTCAGGAAGAATTAAAAAATCTCTTATCTTTTGTGTTGCCAAAATGATGGTGAATAAGAGAATCTAGAAATCACAATTCATACCAGGGAACAAAAGGAGAGTGCCTTTTTCTCAATAGTCATTATTTCATTGCATCAGATCAGGACTAGATTTTTATAAAGAATTGTCAGTTTGAGTAATGTGTGTAATGTGAAAAGGCCATTTTCTGACATGCTACTTCCAAATTATTTAAGGCATTGTAGTCTTCATGGTTAAAATCAGGACTTTGAATTGGACCGACATATCTAATTCTATATAATGAGAGCCAGTGTAATCATTAGTGTGATGTGATTACACATAAAAGAAGGGATGAAATATCTTGTGACTCTTCTGGGACACCTCACAACAACTAAGCAATTAACATTACGTCTGTCCTGTGAATTTGTGATACAAAATAAAGCATTTTTGCTTATTCCTAAGCGTTCACATTTAGTTTTAGTTATTAGTAGTACATCATTTTGCCAAATTATTGTACTACTTGTGCCAATAAGCATTCTGTTTCTTTTTGTTATAATACTTATAATAAAATTTAGCTACTGACCTCTTAAGTTCAATGTTTTTCTCTCATTTAGATCAAAGTAGTTACTATATTTTTGTTTTACACAGTTTGATTACTCAAAACATTTTAAAATATCAGTATTCTTTATTACTGACTTTGTATATTCTTTTGCGTTTGTGTTAATGGCTGGCTTAGAACTTACAAGAACCTGTAAATAAATTAATGGAAAATGAAGAAAAGGAGGAGGAACTGCACCATACCAAATCAGAGGATGATCAACAGAGTCAGTAAGTCTTACAGTATTCATCAATTAAAGCAATACAATCATAAGTTGAAGACTATACTGATGATATTATGTCACATATTGTTGAAGAATCTTATCTAAGTGGTTCAATGTATATGCTAAATGGGGGAGAGTGTCTACCCCAGAGTACCCCATATTAGAATGCCCTAGGGCTGTCTAAGCGTACTCTAGTTGGAAACATATACTCAGAAAGGAATGGAACTACTGTAAAAGGGCGTCCTAGCTCATAACACATGCAGACAGTTTGAAAAGATGCTACATTCTACAGTATTAAACAGTGCTGATGATTCTAGGAGGACTAATAGGATTACCATCCTCCCATTTATGCCTCATAATTGCCCAAACTCTGATTCCTGTCCATTCTCAGGTTTTCCCATACAAGTAGGACTGTAACATATAGACACACACTCATTTTAAAAGCAATCTTCCCACTTCCTCAGGATCAATGGGTTCAATCTCTTTCCAGGTAACTTTACAAGAGATGAAATTTGGCATGTCTTCAGTCTCTGAAGTGCAGCCAGTTTGCAACTCCAAAAGAATGCAAGTAATTTTATCCACATCACTATATGGCAGCCAGTTTGCAATTTTTTATTTGTCTTTCCCTAGGACACTTTAAAAATTGTTGTCAGATGGCATTTTACAGCTTCAGTAAGAATAGAGAAGTAATTTGGCTTCATCATTCGTACAACCACAGTGTAGGTTTGTAGTATCAACCTAAAATCAACAGCCTAAACATACAAACTACCAGCCTCATCAGGAATGCCACTCTGCATTTGAATAGAAGGTACAAGAGAAACACTTCTAGTTTTTCCCACTGGCCCAATTGCTCAAAGATGGCCTAACATCCAGCCATTTGTGGAACAGGGCTCTCTGATACTACTCTACCCTTCCATTTTTGGATCCAAACTGAGGCAACACTTGAAACTCAGGGTATTTTATGTACTTCAGACCATCTTGTCTGATTCATCCATATTGCAGTAATAGAGGACTTAAATAGTTTGAGCTGATATAGACATGAAGAAAAAATCAGACAGAGATAGCATCCATCTTTTGTGGAAACAGTCAGAAAGGGCAAATCTTATTGTCATCTGTGTTTCAGGTTAATGGAAACAAATTATTAATACACCAGGGGGAAAAAAGCTTTTAGAATTGGCGTTGGATTTTATTTGATTTTTTCCCCAAAAATCTTGGTGAAATTATTTCTATTCCTAGATAAATTATTTTTAAAAAACTTCCTTTAATCTGGACTCTTAAAAGTATTATTTAGTAGCTTCAGAAAGAGTATATTATTGAGAAGTTTCTTTTAAGCTATTATTTTAATGTCCACATTGAATCATCTGTTATGTACCACTGATGCAGCCTAGGAATTCTCTAGCAAACACACTTTAATTTGTATAAGAGCAATTTTGAATGGCTGCTGCAAAGAAAGCTTCTAGCTTCTTCCCTAACATAGTCAGCAAAAGCACTTAAAACCAACTAAAAAGAACCTTTAAAAGAAGAGATAAATGAATTGACTGATGCCAGCTTCTTTTTCAGCCTCATTATTGCATGAATGAAGACATAAAATTGTTTTAATTATTCTAATGCAAATAATAACAATCTATATAGTAGCAGAAGCAGTATTAATATGCAGATACAGTATTATTACTGTACACTGTCTATACTCCTCAAAAGATCTGTCCTCAGTGTTTGGCTCCTGGGTCCCAAAAAGATGATAGTATGATAATAGACACATTAATTGTAGTGAACCTTGCTAAGTCATCAGATCATGTAACCAATAATTTGCTTATTCAGTGGCTGTCCCTGTTGCCTTACACAAGGCCAGAAAGGAGTTCCTTTTTTCATTTAATCTGAAAAGAAAATAGTTTTCCACATTTTTAGCTTTGTTATAAACATAAAAATATATGTAATCTATAGAATAATTATACAAAAACCTTTAAAAACGCTGAGAATCCCTCAAAAATTACCTCTCTTCTATTCATAAGGATCATTCATCCTTGTGCATTTTTACTGTCTGAAATACAAGTATATAGTAGGACAGTGTTTCTCAACTTTGGCAAATTGATGATGGGTGGACTTCAACTCCCAGAATTCCCCAGACATAAAGATAATGACAACAGCTACATTTAAAATCAACAAGGAAGCAACTGAATTAGTTCAGTAATTTGTCTTCTTTGGATTAAAAATCGTTTAAGATGGCAGTTCTACACTTGAAATCAAATGCAGGATAACTTTAGGCCGCATCGCAATGATTAACATGAAAAAGATCTGGAAAAGCAGAGATATTGATATAAATACAAAAAGCAGGCTAGTAGAGCAATGGTCTTACCTATAATGATATATGGGTTTGAGAGATGGATGCTAAGAAAGACTGATTGAAGAAGAATTGACGCCTTTGAACTGTGGTGCTAGTGTAAATTATTGTGTATTGCATGGACAGCCAGAGCAACCAACAGAGAGGTGCTGAATTGTATAAAACCAGAAACATCATTAAAAGCCAGAATCATAAGACTACGTCTGATCTACTTTGGCCATGTAATGCATGCAAATTCATTGGAGAACTAAATGATGCTAGGAATGATTAGTGGATCTAGAAAAAAGGGGAAACAAAGAACTTGCTGGCTTGGCACCACTAAGGCTGATACAAAGACGAATATCCAACAACTGAAGGAAGCTGTGTTTGACAGGGTAGCAGGGAGAGACTTGCCTGTAAAGTCATCAAGAATCGGACCCAACTGAACAGTTAAAACTACTATTAAGAGTACGAGAGGCACAATGGTTCATCCTGTAGTTTTCTGTGAATGTCAGATTCTGGTTCTAAACAGCAATTAGTGAGATAGGAGAGAAAGTCCAATAACATCAAAAGATGATAAAGTATGGAAGTAATTATTTTGAACGCTGTCAAGACATGTAATTCATTCATAGATAGCAGTATCGAGGGCAGTATATCAATCCTATACTAGACCTTGCTGTCTACATAACAGGTGTAATGCAACTCTCATTCCTACACCCCTAATACTAAAACAGTTTCTGGGAGAAATACCAGTTCTATTCCTCCGTAACACTAAGTAATATATCATACTAAACATTATTTTGCCAGAAAACTTAACTCCTACAACACATGATAAAATCTGAGGTTTAGGTACTGAAAAATATACACATTTGCATGTAGTGAGTTTGTTTTTGTTGAAAGAAATACTAATACTGGTACCAGCAACTGAGCTTCAGAAGATTTTGATGTAGTTCACAAGCTGAAATCAGAAAAGGGGTATCATATGCTTTTTAACATTCTTCTCAAAATATATGAGGAAGTAAGCTCTTTTTCACCCCTTTCAATTTAAGGTTGATATCGTTAGATGATGAAAGCAACACCAAGGAAACAGCCAACTCAGGTATTCTTTTATATTATGTTTTGCACATGCCAAGCATGCTCCAAATTCCCACTTGTCTTAATAAAAGCTGTGAACATTTTGTTCTAACAGGCTACTTTAGAGTATTAATACCATGTGTCATTTCAGGATATTTCATCCCAACTCTAAAACATTTAAAGTACAAGAAATCCATTTAAGAGAAGATATTTGCAATTCATTTAAGATTTTATTTAACCAATTATGAAGTTTTCTCATAAAATAAATATTATAGCGTTTCACCTTAGCACTTCAAATGACCAACTGTTTTTCAAGCTAGAGATAGCATTGTGCTATAGCTAGTGTTAGTCCAATAAAAAAGAAATGGTAATCTCTGCTAAAGCAGCTAAAATACTCTACTGTGTTTTTGTAAATGAATCAGACATCTCCTGTGTGTTATTTCTCAGTGAATAACATACATGTAATTTGTGATCTGGACTTGGTTGAGAATTTGTTCTCTATAAGCATGAGAGCAAGAATACTTAAATTATTCTGGACATTTTAATTAAACTATTTATTTATATTAGCATATTTCCATACTGTACTGTGCTGTGCAAATACGAGAATTGTATTTACACAGCACTGGAAGAATGAGGAAATTCCTACAGATGAAAATATAATTAAAAAAATATTAGAATATGCAGAAATGGATAGGTTAACACTAAAAATAAAAGACAAAGAAGATACAGAACATTTTTTAACATGGGATTTGTTCTATCAATGGTTAGATAATAGAGGTAGAACTTAGAATTTGAAAGATTATTAATATGTATAAATAATATTACTACTACTATTATATGTATAAGTAAATTGACCCAGATAATACACTGTTTACTAAGCACCAATGTATGTTAAAGAAAAATACATAATGGAATATTAATAGCCCAGAAAACATTAAAACAGTTGTAAAAATTTTAGCTTAAAAGCTGTGTTTAAATTGATAAAATAAATTGAGTAACAAAAACAACAAAACAATTGGTAACTACTTCAACACTGGAACAAAATCAACCCATTCCGTATACGGTACCTGCATGGATCTATACTTTGAAGTTTCTGGTTGCATTTCAAGAGTTATCCCACAGAGAATACCATACAAAGTGAAAGCTAAACAGAGTGCTCCTAAAATGATTTTGTAGTAGCCCTACTCTTAATTTGAATTGAAATCTCTCAGACAGAAATCAGAGTTCTGTTGCAGAGAGAGCAAAGACCAAAAGATCTTGATATCTTTAAATATGATTTTAAGACTAAAATGTGATTTTATCCATAGTTAGCAGAAGAAAGAGCCTACCCTTATTTTTGCAACAGCAGAGTGTTGCAGCTTGTATTAGGGTTTAATTGGGAGGATGGTGGATCTCCCAGCTAAATATTGATGTTTGTAAACTGTTAAACATCTGTAAATTTCTACAATATACATAGTGTATAAATAGAAGTAATTCAGTGTCCTTTTCAAATGTGGCATGGATTTTTTTAAATAGAATATATTATTTTGAAATCCCCTAAGTTGTGTAAGTTGATCATTTTAAAGCTCACTATACTTTCACTAATTACCTTGTATTAATCTAGACTTATCAAAAAATATATTCTGATTAATAAAACCCTTATATACTGACTAATCCTTTCTTCAGGACTATTTCAGGCTAAATGAAAAGCCCCAGTAGTAAAATGATCAGATAGAAAAATCTAAGAGGCACTGGCCATCTTCAGTATTGTTCTTTTCTTTGCTGGATTTGATTTTACCTAGAAAACATTTTGGTTACAGCAGAAGATGCTAATGACATGCTGAGTACTTTTGGAGAGAACTTCAACCACAGAGAAAATTCAGGTATGTTTTTTAGATTTGCACTGCAACTATATAAATATTTCAGAAGTAAGTTTCACTGAGTTCAGTGGAACCTGTTCCCAGATAATTTTCAATAGGATTACTTGTTCTAAGTATGAAATCTACAGAAAAGTCTGTAGATAAGTTGTTTCTTCAAATTTTCTCTTTTTTAGAAGTTATGGATCACTTATTAGAGTTGAAGCATGGAGAAAATGGTATGTAAATGTTTTATTTGCTACATCAATTTTATACAGATGCTAGGTGTTTTTCAATGTGCTCATTGACTGAATGCTTAAGTATTACAAAAGAACATTCTCTTATTACTCTGATGTCAAACTTCATTTATGCATTAGCTATTCTCCCATTGGGTTTTCGGCAAGGCATGTTTCATGGACCACATTATACAGTTTGTAGAAAGCTTGTTTGTTCCACACTTATCCTGGCAAGTGTTGAAACAGCTTGTCTACAGAGTTGTGGGTGCTTCAACACTGAAGGCTTTTAAGAAGCAACTGGACATCCATTTGTATAAGGTATAGTATAGTAATCTCCTATATAGGGAGACTACTATATAGGGATAATATAGTATATAGGGTCTCCTCGGGTGGGTTCTAACTTACCTCGCTGCCGGTTCGCTTCCTCCCGCACCACATGTGCAGTGCCAACCCCCCCCCCAAAAGCCAAAAACAAGATGGCAACGCATGCGCAGTGCCAGAAACTCGGCTTCTGTGCATGCGCAGAAGAAAAAAAAAATCCAAAAAAAAGATGGCGGCGCCCACGGACTGGCACAGACTGAACCGGATCCGTGACGTCACCATGACGTCACCAGCAGGTTGCTACCGGTTCAGGCGAACCTGTCCGAACTGGGAGGAACCCACCTCTGGGTCTCCTGCTTGATTGCAGGGGATTGGACTAGAAGACCTCTAAGGTCCCTTCCAACTCTATTATTCTGTATTCTGTGTTGTTCTGCAGTATTGACTAGTAAAATCTAAAGCTTGTTTCTCCTATTTCACAATAGATGACTTCAATTCCTAGAACTTTGCTATATTTATTTTTATTTATTTATTTATTTTATTTATTTGTTTGTTTGTCAAACATGTACAAGATAGCAGGTATAGGTATAAACATAAACATAATCAAAGTGAATACAGATAGATGAGGACAATAGGACAATAGGACAGGGATGGTAGGCACGCTGGTGCGCTTATGCACGCCCCTTACAGACCTCTTAGGAATGGGGTGAGGTTGACAGTAGACAGTCTAAGGTTAAAGTTTTTTGGGTTTGGGGAAGAAACCACAGAGTCAGGTAGTGAATTCCAGGCATTGATCACTCTGTTGCTGAAGTCGTATACTGAAATCAAATTCTGCTGGCATAGTAGTTGTTCACTGATGTTGATGTTTGGAAGATGTAAAATCTGTGTAGACTCAGAGGATCTTTGGACCTACTTTGGAGCAGTGGTTCAGTGTAGCAGAAGTCGGTGCTGGTGTTTGTGAGGCATGGAGCTTCTGGAATGGCAAGGTAATCAGGCTGGATGATTTGGTCAGGAGTTAACATTCAATTCAGGCATGGGCTGAGCTGCTTAGCCTTTTGGAT
>QLTV01004095.1:498663-533556 GCA_003457575.1 Thermophis baileyi
CACGTCGGAAGGATGGAAGGCTGAGTCAACCTTGAGCCGGTGAGGTTTGAACCGCCGAACTGCAGCTAGCAGTCAGCTGAAGTAACCTGAAGTGCTGCACTCTAACCACTGCGCCACCTCGGCTCTTAACAACCAGTGTTCGCTTAATGACCACATGGTTCACTTAACGACCATGGTGTTTGCCTAACCCAGGGGTATACACTCAAACAGCCATTTTTCTATTTTCTTTTAAACAGGTATCTTCTCTGTCTGTCTCACTTTCCCTTCCCCCTCTCTTCTCTCTCTTTCCTCCCCCCTCTCTCTGTCTGTCTCTCTTTCCCTTCCCCTCTCTCTCTTTCACCTCTCTCTGTGTGTCTGTCTCTCTTTCCTTTCCACCCCTCTCTCTCTTTCCTCCCCTTCTCTCTGTCCATGGGGAGGGGGAAAGGAACCTCTGAACTGGTGCTGGGTGGTGGGAATCTGACATCTCCTGAGGCTGACGAGCCAGGTACTGAAGACCAGATGGGGGCAATCCTGCAGTCTCCCGAAAAATAACAGATGTCTTGGCTTCTGGTGAGGAGGAAGAGAAGCGCAGTGGGAGGAGGCTTGGGTGTCAGACGGGCAGCGAGCGCTTCGCGGCTCCTAAGGGGGGTCGAGCCTCCCCGCTCACAACATCTTCATCTGAGGGCATCGCTGGCAGCCGCTTCCTGCGTCAGGAGGTCTGTGCTCTTCCCGCTGCTGCTTGGACTCCAATGCACAGAGGCAGGAGGTGGCGGTTTCTTTTTGCTTCTTGTGCGCTGCGGGCACGAGCAGCAGAGCAAGTAAGCCAGCGACTGCCGGCTGCCTCTAATCTGCAGTTTACTCATGAGCACAATGTGCTAAAAAAGCCAGCTGGGGGAAACGCACGGGAAGAGCTCCTGTGCCGCAATCTCCTGTGTGCTTCCCTTGCAGGTCAGGCGACTGGGGGAAACGCGAAAGGGGAGCTCCAGGCGGTGGCAGACAGGGGGGGCGGCCCTCGGGGCCCTGGAAAATCGCAGGCTTTCTGGATGGGACTTACACAAAGCACTGTGCTGTGAAACTCTCTCTCTCCCAGGCAAAAGCAGCAGAGGGGAGAAGCAGCAGCCGCTGACCTGGAGAGCACATGATGGAGCCCTCCACGTGTTCTCTGGCGACCTGTTTTCTCTCCCCCGCTCTGTTGCTGGGAGAGAGAGTCTTTCGCAGCACTGCACTTTGGGTCCTGGTAAGTCTGGAAAGCGCTGCGCCAGAGAGAAACAGGATTCAGAGAGAAACAGGATTCAACCTGTTTCTCTCTGCCTGGCTTTTCGGATGGGACTTACACTTATAGGCTTTGTGCTACGGAAGACTCTCTAGCTCTCCCAGCAAGAGAGCGGGGAAGAGAAAACAAGTTGCCGGAGAACAATGCTTCATGTGATCAGCTTCTTCTCTCCACCGGTCTCTTGCTGGGAGAGTGTCTTTCATAGCACAGCACTTTGGGGACCCATCCGGAAAGCCAGGCAGAGAAACAGCCAGGTTGAAGGCCAGTACTTTCAGCGCCCACGAGGAACCGATGCTTGGAGCAGTTTTGGAGCTTGTTGAGGAGGACCACTCCTCGGCCCCAGCCATGCATTTTCAAGCCCGGGCTGCTTGGAGTGAAAAGCTATTGCAATAGCCCATGCTTGAAAACGCATGGCTGGGGCCGAGGAGCGGTCCTCCTCCTTAACAAGCTCCAAAACTGCTCCAAGTGTCAGTTCCTCATGGGCGCTGGCATGCCTTCCCCTCTGCCACCAGCTGTGGGAGGAAGGTAAGGTCGCGTGCCTGGTGGGGACGGTGGGGGGCTCACAGCAAGCTAGGCTGCAGGCAGTGCAGCCTGGAAAGGAGCCGCGCCGGGCCTTGGCAGCTTAGCCAGCCACGCGAGCTTGGTGGGGATGGTGGGGGGGCGCAGCAAGCTCCAGGGATGGGGCAGGGGGGCCTAGAGCGACCGCGACTTCCCTGTAGGCAGGAGGATGCAGCTCAGTTGGGGCGCAGGGCAGGCACCACGTGGGAACTGGGAAGGCAGCTTAGGTGTTGAGTGAGTGAGTGGGCGGGGTGGGGCGGGTGATTGGGCGGGGCAAGCGGGCAGGGGTGAGAGCGGTGACCGGGCGGGCGGGGAAAGGGGCAGGGGCGAGAGCGGTGACTGGGCGGGCGGGGAAAGGGAGCGAGCGGCGAGCGGGGGACCGGTTTGGGGGCGTGGCCAGCCAGAGGTCGCTAGCGGTTCAGCGACCCAGGCCAAATTTCCCCTAACGGTTCTATAGAACTGGTCCGAACCGGTAGGAACCCACCTCTGCTACAAATCTAATGCTTCTGCAATTGTATTTAGTAGCTGAAGCAGTACTGCTACTCCAGCTCAGTCAGTCTTCTTTGGAGATCTTCAATCCATTATCAAATCTGAAGATTTTCACCAACCAAACCATCTAAATCCACTTTGGTTTATCAACCAAAATCTTTCCTCCAGTTCCCTAAATCCAACAATATTCCTGTTCCTGCCAGAGGAGTTTTCCAATTTCTCCTCCTCCCCCCCCCCAACTCCCCCTTCTGCTTATGAAAAACCCTTATCTGCTCCAGCTCAGCAGTATCACAAATGTGTTTTGCTAAACCAGGCATGGGTGTGGCCAGCGTGTGACGCATCTGGCCCGCGGGCCACAGATTTGACAGTCCTGCTCTAAATATACTGGGAAATCACAGGACAAGATGGCAGGCAATATTTACATGCTCCATTGTAGCTCAATTACTATGGGCCAAAGATATCAAGTCTGACTTACTTGTTAAATTAGTAATGTAACCACCTAGATGTATATTAATTAAATGAGATTTGGCACACAAATTTATGTTTATTTTATAAATAACTCAAGGCAGCATAACACCCCTTCCTCCTCCTATTTTCCCCACAAGTCTTTCTGCAAAACATACATTATTGGCAACATATAGTAAAAAATTATGCTGTTCCCCCAATGTCTAACATGTTTTCAGTTTTTCTAATTATACAGACAAGAAGTTTTTCTAATTATACAGTTCTAAAAAATTTTTAAAAGAAAGAGACAAATGGGATATTTTTGGTTTAATTTTAATATAAATTTAACCAAAGAAAGGGCATTCCATTAATAATTACCTAGATTTAAAGGGTTGGGAAAATCATATTAAGCTAAAATAGAAACTTTCAGGAAACCTAAAGACAGACAAGACCCATCTCAAACATTTCCTTTTTTTGTTTGTTTCAAGTTTTTTATTTTATTTTACATATACATATCAATGCATGAACAGTGTGGCACCTGGGTGTCATACATTCTAATACAATGTCATTCCATGTCAAGGGGTCTGGGGGTCCCTGCTCAACCATCATGGATATCGATGAAATTTTGTGTGAACATGCACACATGTCCCCAATGAACATTGGTAAAGTGTTACGTGTGCCGATGCAATACTTGCGGCGATATAGTCATTTGTGTGACCGCATACCACAGCCTTCTTCAGTATGACTCTGAGGTTCCAGCAACTTTGAGACATAATATCTCCGGCAATATTTTGTTGGGAGAAATCAAACTTGGCCATCTTGTACAACTTTTTGTGCTCTATTAAACAAAATAATAAAACCATTCTCATGAGTGATCTCCATCTAGATAAGTTGGCCGAAAATATTGTGGCTTGAAAAAAGGTTAAAGTTTGGCTTCCTATATCTCTGGAAGGAAAGGTATGAGAAATGTGAAACTTCGTGCGTAATAACTTAGCAACACAAGGCTTTTGAATATAAAATTTCATTCTCCTACTGCTTTTCAATAGTTTACAAATTGAGTGTAAAGGTGACATTTTTTGTAAAAACGCCAAAAATAGGGTATTTTCAGCCCAATTTTACAAAAAAAGACCTGGAAACTCATTTAAACAATTCTCATTAGAATGATTTTCATTAGAAAGAGCATGTTTCAACCCCCCTAAAAAAAGTAGGGTTGGTTTTTCATCGCTGATGTATAAAGCCCTAAAAATAGGGACAAAGTTGAGGATGTTGCTATGGCAACATCATGTACGTCAACATGCATTCTCTTATATATTAATCGAAGTTTGACCAATTTAGGAACTTCTCCATTAAAAATTCAGAAGTTGAACAGTAGGGAATCGCCAACAGAGTTCGAGATTCCTATGAGGATGATGAATTTAGCAGGATGTGCCCTGGCAAAAAGGGTTGTGTTTCCGTTTGGCTTGATGGCATCAAGGTTCACAAACAAAAGCAGTTGCTATTGTGCAATCTGAAAGAACTGTATGTGGCATATCGAAACATATATGGTGCTGAAATTGGTTTCTCCAAATTCTGTGAACTCAGACCAAAGTGGTGTGTCACCGTCTTAGGCACACATTCCGTCTGCGTCTGCACCATTCATCAAAATGTTAAGCTTATGCTACAAAGTGCGAACATTAAAGAGGACTACAAGCTGCTCTTGGGAAAGGCATTTTGCGATCTGAACACCAAAGATTGCATGTTGCAGCGATGCCAAAACTGCCCTGGTGAAGAGGCACCGATAGTGCATTTGGATGAAATATTCGAGGACTGGTATTCGGAAGAATCAATAGAATTCAAACAATGGGTTCATACTGACCGTGAAATGCTGGAAACAAATGTCCTTACTGTTGATGGCTTCATCGAAAAACTCGCTAGCAAAATGTGGAAACTGACTGGCCACCACTTTCAAAACATCAAAGCGAATGTTTGAAGTCGTTGAAAGCCGGTCTAAAAGAAACCGAACTAATTGTACTGATGGATTTTGCGGAGAATTACTCGTTTATTGTCCAAGATGCTGCTCAAGGCTTTCACTGGGAGAATTCGCAAGCCACAGTGCATCTGTTCGTCACTTATTATGTCGATAAAGATGGCGCACTGCAAATTGTCAACGATCATATGCAACATGATACGGTTTCTGTGCATGTGTTCATTCAGAAGTTGATTGAGTTTTTGACAACTAAAATGAAGATTACAAGAATATACTACTTTAGTGATAGTTCAGCGGCGCAATACAAAAATTACAAAAATTTCGTCAATCTGTGCAATCACAAACATGATTTCGAAATTGAGGCCGAATGGAATTTTTTCGGCATGAGTCATAGCAAATCACCATGCGACGGAGTTGGTGGCACGACTAAACATTTGGCTGCTCGAGCCAGCCTCCAGCGACCAGCGACCGACCAAATTCTGATGCCGACAGATCTGTTCAACTTTTGCGACAGAAACATTCACGGAATTAAATATATATATATGTTCCGAAGGAAGAAATAAAAGAAAGCAGGATGCTGCAAGAAGAAAGATGGAAAGTTAGCAGCACAATAGCTGGCACAAGAGATCATCACCAGTTGCTGGAACCTCAGAGTCATACTGTAGAAGGCTGTGGTATGGGGTCACACAAATGACTATATCTCCACAAGTATTGCATTGGCACACATAACACTTTACCAATATTCATTGGGGACAGGTGTGCATGTTCACACAAAATTTCATCGAAATCCGTGATGGTTGAGTGGGGCACTTTTCTGAAATCAGATTACTTGACATGGAATGACCAAAATAGAACTAGTAAAATTTATCATAGTTATTACATTCAACCAACTTATATATTTCTAATAATAATACACATTTATATTAAATTATAGTCTATCATTATTTAATTATTCCATTTTTAATATATTACTCTAATGCCACTCACCATATTATTTAATCATACATAATAATACCGCCATTCAATTTCTAAGCTTCCCTCTTATTACTTTTATTTTATTATGTAAAAATGTATACACTAATATTCCCCCTTTCTCTTATTTCTATCTCTATTCTAACTTTTAATCATGTCACCCTTTTATTAAAAGACGTTTTCTTTCTATCCTACCTAACTTCTAATCATGCCACCATTCTAAAGAAGAGGGGAAAGAAAGAGAAGAATAAAAGCAAATCAGAACAACAAAAAAGAAAAATTCTTTCCTTTCTATCCATTGTCTCTTGTCCACTTGAATACTTTGGTTGCTATGCTTTTTTTGACTTGCCTCCCATATTCCTCTCTTGGATCTTTATCTCTGTCTTCATCTACTTCTTGGCTATTCAGTCTAAGTATTTCTCCCATCTCTACCCTCTTCCACTGCCTAGCTTCCAAAATATCTGCCCAGGCCCCTATCTCCCTTTCAAAAGTATCTTCCTGTATCTCCAATTGTCTTTTCAACTCTCTTAAAATATTTTTCCCCTGATTTAATTCATCAATCACTGTTATTTTTATTATTATCTCCTCCTTGTCTTCTTCTTTAGTTCGCTGGTTCTTCAGTTCACTCTTTTCCTCCATTTTTTCTGTTAGCTCCTCCCTTTTCTGGGCGTCTTGCTCTTTACTCATCATCCCTTGTATAGTATTTTCCATTTTTTCCATAATCTCCTTAAATCCTTTCTCTATGATGTCATTTGTGCTTTGGAAAATCAACGCCATCTCCTTCAAAGTTCCACTCATTTCTTCCTTATGAAGCATCTTATTTTGTTTTTAAAAATCCTACTTTTGTCCAGTAGTCCAAGAACCATTTATTCAAACCTAAAATTGCCCTTCAAGAAGTACACTCATCACAGTTCTTTGTATCCTATAGATAATCAATCAGTTCCGTTTAAATAGTCCCAGAAGTTATCAAAAGCATCTTTCTGTCCCCTTTACAGCTTCAATCTTCAGGGGTCATTTTAATTAAATAACTTCCTTGTTCTCATATTTGAGTCTCCAGTAGTCATGGGGTAGTTAGATATAATCCAATAAATATTTTCACAATTCTTCATATAAGTATTTTCAGACTTGTATATTTTCCTTTTGTCAGCAGGTGGCACTCTCAACTTAAACTTCCATGTTGCCACTAATCAATCTAATTTCAGTCTTTCAATCATAATTTTAATTGTAGTTCAATTATAAAAGCAGAATAATTTTTTAAAAATAGATAATTCCAGCATTTTAAAATGCCTTCCCATTACCATGTCTTCCCAGTCCAATTTTCTGTATTTTTAAAGATTTATTGTTTTTCTCTCTTTGCGTCTTTTCCTTCCAGTCTGGTATTTTTATCAGAATGCTTAATCGCCGCTTTAACAAATAGTTCTGAGCAAATAGTTTTAAATTATTCCTTGGGGTTAGGTTTTAAGCGAAAAGGAATCCTCTCCCCCAGTTCCAATCACTGTTCACCTACTTCGCTCCAGCACCAGTCTTAGTTATTTCTCGGTTGTCCCAGCTTTGTGGCAGCCATCTTTAGGCTGCCTCTTCTCCTCACCGTGGGTGAGAGGGAAAAAGAACCCTGGGTCAGACAGGAGAGCTGCGACTCTCCGCGACCTCACAGGGCACCCCTCTTTGCTTCACCGCCCCTACAGGGCGGCTTTGGCTCCTTTCGGAGCCCACCGACAGAGAGAACTCAGCACGGGAGCGTGGAGACCCGCTCTGCATGTTCGATCCCGCCGCAACATCAACCGGAAGTCTCAAAACCCATATCAAACATTTCCAATAACCTATATAAAAATTTTCATTGTCCAAAGAAATTATATCTGCTTAAACAGATAAAATGCTTATTAGTTAAAATAAGAACACCATAACAGAGCATGCAACCGATATGTGCAGCTTGTGATTGGAAGCTGGAATGCTGAAGTATCAAAGAGGAAATGCAGTTTGACTACATGGCCCAGGAAACTGAAATGAAGCAAGCAAATGACATCAACTTCTGATATCATTCTTTTTTGATATGATTTTCTTTGCTAATTCTTAAAACAACCAAAATGATGACTAGATAGCAATAGCACTTATATACTGCTTCACAGTGCTTTACAGCCCTCTCTAAGTGGTTTACAGCCCTCTCTAAATGGTTTACAGAGTCAGTATATTGCCCCCAACAATCTGGGCCCTCATTTTACCGACCTTGGAAGGATGGAAGGCTGAGTCAGTGAGAATCGAACTGCCAAACTGCAGGCAGCCGGCAGTCAGCAGAAGTAGCCTGCAGTACTGCATTCTAACCATTGCGCCTTCTCGTCTAGATGGAGTACACAGAATCAAATTGAAAATGTTTTATTTATCACATTTCTGCATTGACCATCTCATCTAAGTGACTTGGTTGCTTTACAGTGAAAAATGTTATTGGTAGAAAGAGATGCAAGAGTGTGGTCTAGTCTGGATGGTTGACTTTAGGCCAGTCACACACTCTCAGCCTGTGAAGTCAGTGTAACAAACCTGTCAATTCCTGTCACATTGGATCAACAGTTAGTTGATCAAAAGTTAAAAAAGCATATCCTGCATTTGCAGGAAAACACTAGGAAAAAATGAATAGTGAAAAGAAAAGCTGTTTAATAATCCTCTTTAATAAATGTTAGTTAAAAAAGAGAGGAAATTAGAATAAAAATTATAATATCCCTCTCAATAGACGCATACGAAATGAAATGATTTTAGTCTGAGATGATTGCACATTAGTTTAAGTGTTATTTGGTAATTTCAAAACAAAACCAAAAACTTGATGTAGTGCTGAACCTTCTTTGAGCGATATTTATTGCATAGCTAAAAAAAAACATTCATCCAGTGTTGAACTGCCTTAGTGAAATGAAAACAACATTTATCCCCATTCATTTATATATGTGGATTTCTGTAGAATTTCATTCCTCATAGCAAATCTAATCTGAAAATTAATTACCAAACTTAGCAACTGTAGAAAAGGAAAAATTGGAATGGGATGAGCCCTCTCAATAATTCTGAGAGCTGCTCCTTGGCTTCCAGTAGGAAAGTATGATGAGCTGATGCTGTGTGAAGGTGCAAAAAGCCATCATAGCTGAGAACAACATTCTGGCCAGCTCAATTACTTGGATCAAAGGGTGATTGTGTGATTAACCATGTATACTCCAGATGGTGGTCCAAATAAATAAAGGAACAGAAACGTTTTTGCAGCAAACTTGGGAGTTGAGGTGCTGAGGTCCCCGAAATTCCATCTATGCAAACAAATCAACTGGCCTTCCTTGGCTCATTCCAGACCCAGTTAAAGTGAGATGTCAGGGACAACATTGTGTCCTGATGAATGTTTTTAATTAAGTTTTACATTTTTAAAAAATAAATCATTAAATTTAATTCCCAGAGTGTTCCAACTGTGACAATTATCAACCATATCCAACCCCAAGTTTATAATATTAACAGTATTATTAATATTTCTCATTTCCTTCCTTATCTTAAAATAAGCATCACATCACTATCAATAGCTGCTGAAGCTGTTTGTTTATTTGCCAGATTTAGGACTCTGGGCAGCTGTTTACCTGAGTGAGGAAAAATGTTAGTGATATTTTCTTAGTAAGTCCTCTCCATTTATTAAAATATATTGTAGTCATCTGTTTCTATCTTTGATAAGAACAGTTAGCAAGAGTTAACATAAGATACACAAATTATCACATAAGATACACAAATTAAAGATGGATAGATACAGGCAGTATCAGTCTGGCCACAGTCCCATCTTGTCTGCAAGGCTACTTCCCATTTCATTCTGCTACATGTGTAAATTCAGACAAGATGTGCACAGATGCAGATTCCATTTGTTACCTAACTATTTACTTTCTGTCTTTATTGTAGTGTTCAGTTTCTAAAACCACAACTGATCAGACATCTGGACACTTGAAGGGAGATGGGTGGGTGAAACATTACTCAAATGTTTCAGAACTAAATAGACATTTAGAAAATGCTAAGAGCCATCATTTAAACACCCCCTCTTTGTATATTCTTCTTTAAAGCATGGGAGGTTGTCTCATTTTTCAGCAAATGATAATTTGCTACATTTATTTTATTACTACAAAAATTTCTATACTGTTCCATAACAATACTTTGGCTAGTACATCCAGAAAGATTTCAATAACAAGAATTAAAGCAACAATATCATAAAACTGCTTGGAGCCTTTAAGATTGACTAGTATATTATTTTCAGTAACACAGAAAATATATTAGAAAATGTATTAAAAATAAACATACAGAGCATTTCTGCTCATTTTCAAAGACAATATTGTTTTACTGGCTTTCTAAAACTCAGAAGGAAAGTGCCTGTCTGATCTCAAGGAGCAAATTGTTCCATAAAGAACTATTTTACCCTGGCTTCAACTCCTCTATTTTAAAGATCTTTTATAGTTTCTATAAAAAATATTTACTATATACAATTCCAAGGGGTAATGTAGGAACAAGTGTGCCTCTACTCGAATAAAACCCCATGTTTAGTTATTCATCACTGCATATTGTCTGACATCACAGTTCTAGTTCAAACTGTAGAATTTGTTGCACTTGCAATAAATTAACAATTGGTTCACAAACTAGGACTTTCAGTTCCATCAATTTCACTGGAATTTACCTTATGAGCTTATACGCAAAGATAAATTTTGTGGAAGCAGTGGACAAAATTAATTGTATTCCAGGTTATATTACAGATCTCACTATATTTCCCATCAACTGTTTACAGTGTTCTAAAATCCGCTTAAGCTATTTTTTTGGTTTCTTCCGGCATTAGATCGTCAGGCAGCTAAATGGATTGAACCTGCAATGGTAGGAGGAGGCCTAATGTGAATAGATTGCAGTGGCTTTTAAAGAAGCGAATATATGACTGTGTCAGATTTAATTAGAGTTGTTTTTAGGTCACAGATCATACACGTGAGAATTGCCTGGTTCATTTTGCAGAGAGCATGGCAGCAATGTAACAAAGATCTGCCTTGCCACCAACTCACATTACAATTCAGGTGAGTAGCTAAATTCCCACAATACCGTATTTTTGAACAATCATTGCTTTGCCCCCAAAGGTCTATGCTTTGTGGCTAGTAACCAATAAAGTGCAATAGAGTTAAACTAATGAGAATTTGACTAGTCTAGCTTTACACTGAATTTCCAAACTTACAGTTCGAAAATTGGTACAAGAAATTATTTAATTAATAATACTTTTGTAACATTTTTGCTGACCATATGCACAATTTGAGTTATTTAATCAGATTGGCTGTAAATTGTAAACAATTGTCTGACCAAAGCTTTTTTTTTTACTACATGACAATGACGATATATGTTTCTGTGTGTGATTTATGTAAATTTTAAACTGAAAGTACTACACAAAGATCATAGCAAAGTGGGAGTGGGAAATGAATATGTGATAATTGATTTTGTAAGAGCCGAGGTGGCGCAGTGGTTAGAGTGCAGCACTGCAGGCTACTTCAGCTGACTGTTAGCTGCAGTTCAGCGGTTCGAATCCCACCAGGCTCAAGGTTGACTCAGCCTTCCATCCTTCCGAGGTGGGTAAAATGAGGAGCCAGATTGTTGGGGGCAATATGCTGACTCTGTGAACCGCTTAGAGAGTGCTGTAAAGCACTGTGAAGCGGTATATAAGTCTAAGTGCTATTGCTAAGTGCTATTGATTTGCCATTCTTAGGTGGAACTTATTGCTAGCTGACCATTTTAGCTATCATGCACATCTGCTAAATTAAGAACTGCCTGGAGAACTTTCACGATTGTGTAGTTGAGCAGAATGCTAAGCTTATAGAAACCTACTTCATTGTGTAAAAAGACGTTATAAAGAAAAAAAAGTCTCAGTTCAATCAGTTTGAAAAGTGGAACATTCAGCTTTCATTGTATTTGTTTTCTCTTTCAAATACAGCCAAAGAAGCAGAGTCTTCTGTACCTATAAAACTTGCCTTACTTGCACTGAAATGTTACACAAATATATTTAGATTGCTATATTAAGCTTTAAGGTTTTCCTAACTTACAATATGTTTAGTATATTGCTATACGTTGAGGATATTTAGACCAAATTTTAAATAGTGGATTCTGCTCTATTTTCAAAAGAGGCACTATTTTTATGGCCAGTATTGGGAGCTAAAATAGAATAACAGAGTTGGAAGTGACCTTGGAGGTCTTCTAGACCAACCTCCTGCTTAGGCAGGAAACCCTATACCATTTCAGACAAATGGTTGTCCAACATCTTCTTAAAAACTTGCAGTGTTGGAGCATTCACAACTTCTGGAGGCAAGCTGTTCCACTGATTAATTGTTGTCAGGAAATTTCTCCTTAGTTCTAAGTTGCTTCTCTCCTTGATCAGTTTCTACCCATTGCTTCTTGTCCTGCTCTCAGCTGCTTTGGAGAATAGCTTGACCCCCTCTTCTTTGTGACAAGATTTTGGAACACTGCTATCATGTCACTCCAAGAGCTTCTTTTGATCAGACTAGACATACCCAGTTCCAGCAACTGTTCTTTATATGTTTTAGCCTCCAGTCCCCTAATCATCTTTGTTGCTCTTCTCTGCACTCTTTCCAGAGTCTCAACATCTTTTTTATAGTGTGGTGACCAGAACTGGATGCAGTACTCTAGGTGTGGTCTTTTAGTAAGGCTTTACAGAGTGGTGTTAGTACTTCCTTTGATCTATAGTTCCGCTGCTAGTTCCGCTGCTCGCACAAGTGGGGATAAGTGTGCGTGTGCTTGCCTGCCGCTTCTGCAGACCGGTTCTGAATGGTTCATGGCCTAGTAGTTGGCTGCGGCCCGGAGGTTGGGGACCCCTGATCTAGTTTAACCATCTACTCAGTGCAGGCTCTGCTAAAACAAGGTCAACAGGTAAGGTAGCAATCCAGATTCTGCTTGGCTGATGGCTCCCTGCATCTATACATACATTTCTAGACTCTCAACATCTTTTTTACATCGTGGCGACCAAAACTGGATGCAGTATTCCAAGTGTGGCCTTAACCAAGGCATTATAAAGTGGTAAATAGTTTTGTTACATATAAACATGTGCATGATCCACCCATCATAAGTGCTTGCTTGCAATATTTTAGCTCTTGAGACACTTTAAAAATCTACAGTGGCATAACAGTGATGTTACTTAGTTGCATAATGAAACATCTGCGAGAAAACAATCAGGCTCAGAGAGCACCACAATGATCCCACAGTGGCATAATCATTCAGTAGACCCACTTCTGCACAAAGTGTATTTATATAAGACTACCAAATGAACTAAAATCCTAGAGGAATTTTTTTAGATAGGTTTCCTTTATTTGAATAACCCATAAGCCAGCATTGGTGAACCTTTTTGGCACCGGAAACCGGAAGAGCAGTTCCCTGGCACACATGCACACGCCAGGAAGCTGAGCTTCTGGTTTCCGGCGTGCGCATGCGCACCAGTCATCCGGCCTTCTGGTTTCTGGCATGTATGCACACGAGAAGACCAGCTGGCCACCGTGCATGCACATGCTGGAAACCGGAAGCTCAGCTTCCCTGCACGCGCATGCGCACCAGGGAGCTGCTCTTCCGGTTTCCGGTGCTCCCACACACACGAAGACCAGCTGGCTGGTGCACATGTGCACACCAGAACCCGGAAGAGCAATGGGCGACGGCTGGCGTGCTCGGAGAGATGGCTCTGCGTGCCACTTCTGGCACACGTGCCATAGGTTCCCCATCATGGCCATAAGCTGTTCAGTTATTTTGTGCCCACTCCTGTTCTCCTGCACTTTTAAAATTGACAATAGCTTCCAGGGAGTGAGTTGATCATGAAGTTTAGAATGTTGCTTAGAGGTGGTATTTCAAATACACAAGAAATATATAATAGGACCATTGAATCTATTCCTTCCTTTTCTATTCAAACCAGCATGAGAATAGATTTTCTAAATTATATGTAGTGTATTGAAGATTTTCTTGATATGTTATATACAGGAACTCAGATTTTTATAGCCATAGAAGAATGAAAATGTGCCATTCAATTTTCTCTTTTTCTACCACAAACAGTTGGACATTATTTTTCATGTGATGATCCACTAAGAAAGTGAAGAGTTTGACTTTGAAAATAACCTGAAACTCATTTCAAACTCTATTCCAGAAAATATATTCAAAAGCTCATGAAACCACCAGAGTGTGGTTGCACTAACTTTAGTTGTTGCCCTTTTTTCCCACATTGTTTCTTACTTCAATCCCTGAAGCAAATTACTTCCTTATTCTAGGCTATAATAACTAGATTTTTAATTTTAACTCTGTCCCTGAGAAAATTACCATTCTGCTTATTCATCTAAGTTTAGGATAAAAACTGGTGGCTTGTATTGGAACACCTGCCACTTTCAGGGTTCCTGACCATTGGCTATGGCATCTGTGGCTGATTGGAAATGAGAGGCCAAAGTATATAGAGGCTCTAACATTGGTATAAATATGAAGAAACATGAAAAAACAAGCCAATTCTCTTTTTTCCTCCAATCTGCTCCTTCCCTCTACAAAAGTCATTGAAAACCTTTGGATTTCACAGATGTATATTATATTAGAATAATTCAACAAAAATCCATTAAAAAATCACTTACCACATTCAGGAAAAGCTTTTATTTCCAAGGACATTAGATTAAAAAATTAAATAAAATATTATTTGATAAAAATCAATAAGAATTTGTCACCTTTTTATTGCTTGGTAAAATAAAACCAAGCTTGTAATTTTTAAAAAAATGACACTGACTTTCTAAGCACAAGCATAAACTGAAACCCTTAATTCAAATAGGTTCACTTCCAATTTAAAAGATAATCAGGCAGGCATGGATAAGATTCACTTAGAAACAAGGGGCTAACACCCAGGAAAACTCCTGTGATCAAGTGTGGCTGAAGCTTCACAAGGGAAGGCATTCAGAAGATCCCTTCAATAACTCTCGGCCAGTTGAAGTTCCTAGGGGTCTCACAACTGAACTTAACCACCTTGTATACCAGTTCCAGGTCTCCTGGCTGGCTAAGGTGTCCTGGGAAGTAATGTGTGAGTGGGTGCTGGCAGTGGTGAGTTCTTAAGAGAGTTATCTTGCTGCCTCTTAAACAGAGTGGTGTACCTCCTCAAGAAGCCATCACTAGACCTCACCTCACTGGACAATTTCCATCCACTTTCCAACCTGAATTAATCAAGAATAAAACTGAAACACCATTGGTCATGCTTTACAATGGCCTTTAATGGGAGATTGGGGTAATATTTCCATCCTTGTTCTTCTTGACTTCTCAGTAGCTTTTAATACAGTTGACCATGATACTGTTTTGGCAAGCCTTCTAAAAATTTCTGAGGCATTGTAGCATGAGTAGTCTCCGGTAGAATGCCTGGCATGTCCAACAACTGCCTTCATAGAATCAGATAAAGCATGCTTTACAATGGAAGATGGTAAAAATCAGCTTGGTGCAGCAAGGCCTGTGGAGCGTAAGGGAAGCTGGGGCTTTGAACTGCAGGGTTGGCTGTGGCATGGGACTTGATAGGGCACTCTGCTGTGGCAGCACTAGAGCTGAAGTTGAGGCCCAGGCCTCTACATTAGCCCTGCTGCTGCTGAGAAGGGCCACTCTGCAGGCTGCCCAAAATGGCAGGGATGGAAGGGAAGATAGCTGAGAGATAGGGAATTCAAGAGATGGCCACCTTTTGCCTTCCCAAGGCTTGGGGCTAAAAGAGACCAAACCAGGAATGGGTTGGATCAGGGTGGGTTCTCAATCACAGTAGGATTGTTAATGATAGCAATGGAGAATACTGGAATTGCTCTAGCTAAATGATGCAGTCTTATGTTTCACCTAATGACCATGTTGTTTAGCAACAGAAATTCTAGTCCTAATTATCATTATAACTCAAAGATTACATGTATATAGATTGAAATAAATGAATAAAATTCCTAAAGTAGGAGAGCTATCATTTGCTCAGATGAGAACTAGATTTTTTTTACAAAAATAGAAAGTTGTGGGTTTTTTTAGACTTGTAGTTTGGGTTGATTTTTGGAAAATAGTTTCCTTAGGCAATCTCCCTATTCCGAGCTGGCGCAGTGGTTAGAGTGCAGCACTGCAGGCTACTTCAGCTGACTGCTAGCTGCAGTTCGGCGGTTCAAATCTCACCGGCTCAAGGTTGACTCAGCCTTCCATCCTTCCGAGGTGGGTAAAATGAGGACCGAGATTGTTGGGGGCAATATGCTGACTCTGTAAACCGCTTAGAGAGGACTGTAAAAGCACTGTAAAGCGGTATATAAGTCTAAGTGCTATTGCTATTGCTATTCCATCTAAGAAGACGACAGGAGGGCAAAAGACCCTCTTAGCTTTTACCTAGTGAGTAAAGCAGTAGAGTGGATTCTGTAAAATATCCTATGTCAAACAAAAACCTGGCTGTTTTCACATGCACAAGCACATGCACAAAAATGGCTCCTAAGATATCTAAACAAATTTTTTATATTGCCCAACATGATTGGATACATGGGACATCTTAAGATATAACAAATTTAAAACACATAGTCCTGAACACAAAACGCTCTGCTCTGGATGAACTTCTTTTCATCTTTCAGGAGGAATGTTTCAGTACATTCATTTTGCCAAAGCTGGTACTACTACTTGCAGAAGATGCCACAAAAGTTGCTTTCTGCTCTTTTTTGCCATTTTTAGGATAGGAATACTTTTTAACATATCACATTAAAATGGATGTCTTTATAACAAGAAATAAATAAGTCAGTCATTGAATCAGTATGGTTTATATTAAAACTATGCATATCCAGGGTAAGTAAGCAAATGTTTTCAGAAATGTTATGTATTTACTGTATTCTATCATATCATCTTATGGGAGAAATAAATGATTAAATAAACATACAATTTAAGGACAAAATTTGATTACTACTTAGAAAACCTAATGATACCCACCCTATGATTTTCTGGTGGATGACTGAAATAAAGTGGTTTGATCCATCCTATAAAATACAAGGTATCTTAAGTCTCACTACTTTTTTTTCCATAAACATGAAGATAAATACCTTAAACTTCAAATGGATTTTATTCCTATGAACAGGAATAAAGTTCAGCTAAAAGCAAAACATGTGACAATTTATGCCTGCAGTGGGGAAGTTCAAAATCTCATATATTTTCTGTTTCAATTACACCTTCTAAGAGCCAGTTTACAAATAAATCATATTATACTTCGTAATTTTTAGTGTACATTTTCCTAATAATTTCATTTAAATAGACACAGGAACTTTTATACTGAAAAACAAAACAATTTTTGGGGAGGTAAAACAATATTATGTGGTAATTTGAATACTGCTCAGCACAGAAGCTAGAAATGACAACTATGCACAACATTCTTGAAACAGTACCTTACAATTTTCTACAAATGAATGTAGGATATACCAGAGATCAATAATTGCTGGAAAATTTACATCACAAAGCATTAATTTTAATATATTTTATTCAGAATTTTTGAATAAGCTAAAAACAAATGCAAGTGATAATTAATATTTAGTTTCTCATGAAACAGAACAAGCAGTATCACTGTAAATATTGTACACAGAATTCATTCTTGATCTAATCTGACAGAGCTTTTCATAAACCCTAACATTGAGAATCAAGCTATTGTTACATTTGGAAACAGCTCAAGAATAAAAATGGAAATGCACTTTTAACACTTAAAACTTTAAAGAATGCACACTTGTCAGAAGAATTCAATGCTCTTCCCTTATACTTTAACACAAAAATTATATAGCACTTTCACCAAAGCCTGAGTTTAGTAGGATTATATATGCCTTTTCCCAAAAGGAAAAAAAAAGACAAAAATACCCTGTGTGAAAGTAACTAATCTTTAACTTTCACTCAGCTTGCTTCTACAGCCGTACAACTGTACAAATGCCGTTGGTCTACCCTCCCTAACAGATTTGTTTTTTTTTACCAAACTCTTTGGTAATAATACAAAGGAAGCCATACAACATGTAGCAGCTACTTATTTTCCATGTCTTTTCTTATGTACCTTCATTGAGGCCTATTTATTATCCCCTTTCTTCTTGTCCCAAGTTGTCCTCAAAAGAAAATAATCGAATGGGCATAAATACAGAAGCTGCAGTCATATAAACCTTTTCCGTTTCTGAACAAAAGTGTCAAACCTTGCATAAAGCTACTCACACAGAGCCAAAAGCACAGACACAGGAATATTAAATGCTTCTTGTCTTGGAGTCTTCTTTCTACTGCCAATTATGCGCTTTTGTAGTTTCAGAGGAGTGAAAAATGCTGCTGGATGCTCCATGGGTATGCAGCTATTTTGAAGACAAACTCCAGCACAGTCTTTCTAATGTAAAATAAATTTACTAGGATACTACAAAGACTTTGAATATATAATATAACTTAACAGCTATTGCTTTTTCCCTACCTTTTTGTTTTGCTTTTTAAAATACGTTATATGCTGCTTAAGAGATTTTTCTTAATCCAGGTGTGATATACACATTTTATAGATAAAAGAGTTTATCATTCATTGCTATCATTCAAAACAATTCAGAATCTTTTAGCAATGAAGACACGTATTTCCCCAAAAGAGAAACTAAACATTAATTAGACTCTTAATATTGTAACAATAGCATTTCACAACCTTAACTCAACAGCACAAGCTTGAGAGAAAATTCCTATCAACCTCCCACACCTAGAAAATTTGTGGAAATCAAAAGCATTCTTGCCTTTGTAGGCATCTCTCTCTCTCTCTCTCTCTCTCTCTCTCCTCTCTCTCTCCTCTCTCTCTCTCTCTCTTTCTCTCTCCCACACCCACCATGGAATGTTGCTTATGTACAGTGTCATAACTGAACACTTTATTCAGAACAGCTTAACAGTCATTAACTGTGCAACACCTGAAGCTTTTCAATGCCATAATTGTCACAATGAAATGAAATGCAACAGTTGTTTTACTTGTAATGACATGAAGTGATGCTGTACATCACAAATTTGCTGGCTTTCCTCATTTTCACCAGAGTAACAGTTTTCTGGATCTGAATGTATTTTCCTCAAAATAAATGGAATGTAATGAGGAACTATTAATGCATAAAACAATAAAAAGGCAGAAGAGTGATGATCCCTCTAGCTTTTTAGCTGTAAAATATTTTATATCCCAGTATGATATACATTCCAAGATACCTGAGTTTAGACTTCGAGAGAAGTACCTGAAGCTATGCCCTCGAGTGGGCACTGTGCAACTGTTGTGGCCATTTTTCTTTTGGGTTTTTTTTTTCTTTTTTGCATTGTATGTATTACAGAAGTTTAAAACATAAATACCTGGATAAATTGTAAACATAATCCTGAAATACAGTATCTTCTATAGAACACAACACAGCAAGACATTTTCTATTTAGACAGGCAACCTTTGTTTGATACAGAGCTTATTTATACTGTAGAATTTTAAAAAGAAAAACACAGGACACAGTACTACTCTGGTCATTCTATGAAATGCATAGTCTCCACTTAAAATGCTTAATGATATATAGATTCTGCAAGCATTTTGCTCCCCCCAATACAAAAATGCTGAATCAGAGCATTTCCATCCCTGCCAAGAAGAGCTTTGAAATATAGAAAGATGCTGAAAAATAACTTTTTATCCTGGAAAAGTGGCCACTCATGCAATTATGTTTTAGACCAATGGTCTATTTTGCACTAGATTACAACATAGTTTTGAGGAGGGGAGTGTTCTTCAGGTTGCAGTTCTTGCAAAAGCTGTGGAGATTGCTGGGATGGCTGTTGTACTAAGATCTCTGAAGAGTCCCTTGTGCTGGTGTCATCCAACAGAGAAGAGAAAGTAACCCGAGAAGAAAGCTGCTCCACAGTCAGAGTACTCAAAGGTGTGCTTTGACTAGAGTTTGGACAGCCTTTGAGAGTCAGATCAGAAGAAGGTAGTAAAGGACCCAAAAGTTTTACAGGACAGAAAGCTGATCCAGTTGGGATGAAATTAACTTTATTTTTGTCAGGACATGAAAAGAGAGGGGTTGAGACAGGCTGGCGAGTCCTATAAAAAATGGAACAGATGAATAATTACAAATCTGAGAACAATTTGAGAGTACGCTTCAGTACAATTTGATACAAATGTGCAGTATATGTTGTTATGCAGAATGATAAAGAAATGGAATTACTTGACAGATGGGCAAACATCTTCCATATTGACAGTCAGCTAGCTGATCACAGCAATAAATAATGCGCATGGAAAAAGCAAGCAGAAAAATTCATTATATTCACACTCAAGGGGCAGCAAAGTTTTATCTTTCCTCAGTTTTCTAAAGGTTTACCCAGGAATACTACTTTCTTTTAACTTTGGCAACAAATCCAGGAAACATTTTTTACTGAGCTCAATACCTTCTAACTTCATCAGTTTGCCCAAACAAGCTATCTGTTTAGAGACTGTGGATATCACACTCTTTCATATATTGTTCTTTTCCTAACACAGATAAAAATACACAGTGAGAAGCTAAAAAAAAAAACAATTAAAAAACTGCCAAAAGAACTCTGGCTGCAGTTGCCTTTACAGAATGAAAACATTACACAAACTCCGTATTTCCACATTCCCCTTTAGCGTTTCTTTCATAAGATACAGACCACATGACCAAGGGTGCTCTCTGTCCCTCCCTCCCCTGTGTCCCTTCAAACCAACAGGAACACTTCCAACTTCTTGCCTGAAAAAAACTGGCAAGTCTGATTTGTTTCTTGAAGGGGGGGAATAAACTTCATCAGCTGGAGTAGATTATTCATCTGCAGCTCAAAAAAGTCCAACAAACTGATTTTCCGCCCCTGCGGATCCCATCTGATATAAAAGGCATTACTTACGACACTTCCTCAAAGACCTTCACTCGTTCGCATCCCTCTGGGGGCTCTCGTTTGAACATGTAGCTGTTGTTGGGCTTAGGAGAGGAGGCATACTTGGGCAATGGTGAGCTACTCCCACTGTCTGAAAATTTAAAGTAGTTGTATTACTAGGGATTAAGGTTTTTATAAAAATTAGTCTGATTTCCAAATATAATGGTTTTTCCACAACTTGGTTGTGAAAACTGGTTTGCTTCAAATGAGATTTTTCTTTTTATTATGGCCTATCTGAAAGTGTTATCTATCATGTATTAGAAAATAACAGGAAGATATTATCCAGAATACCACAGATCAAATAAAGCAGAATTATAATCTTAGAATAAGTTAAATTCTCTATTAAGTATTTCAAAAATGGAAGCTACTAAGTAAATATGTACAATTTAAGTAAAGAAGGGTAAGTAGTTAATGACAATTTAAAGTAATTGTCTTCTCACTATATAAAACAACTGAAACAACGCTCGTATCATCTGAAACACAGAGCCCACAATAATGCCATATACATGCAATATTATGAACAAACACAACTATTTATATAATATAAACACTTCTATTATATAAATGGGCTTTGAAACACAGAATAAAATAAGCATCTCCAATTTTTAGTCCTGACACAATGCTACACCTGTTTTCTTGTTAGTTTTCATCTTTGATTATCTATGTTAAAACAAGAGAAACTAGCAAATTTTAACAGCACTAAAGTACAATACGTAATTTATAACTACAAAACTATAGCAATAAAAATAGGATATATGAAAAAAATGCCCTGGTGGATTGCATCTACTGATTTGACCATATTTTATCATCCATGAGCTTGCTCAAAAGATGATTAAAAAATAAAACATTTAAAATAAACAGTTCTCCAACTATTAGAGCCTTCTTTTTTCATTAATGTTTTCTTCTACAGATGAATTAGTAATCATGTATACCAATTACTTCAAGTGCTGTCTCTGCTAGATGGTATTTTCAGTTCTATGGAGAGATGCCTACTGAATATTGCAACAATTTCATAAAATGGCAAGCCAAATGTTCTTGTATCAATCCCCCACTAGCTATAACTGAAAACTTTAGAAACATGCTCATTTACTGGTTTTGAAAAGTTAAATGCAATTTCTCTTATTTCTTCTTCTAAATATCCTCTGCCCTGACTTTTAAAAACAAATCTTCCTAAACAACAAATCAATAAAAACCCAAACAAAAATAATTTGTTATCCACTAGGATCTCCAGTATTATTTTCTGTATCTAAACAATTAATTGAATCATTCAACTAACATCTACCAGCTTTGTCTTAATAACTTTAAGAGAAATATTTCTCTGTCAGTTTTTAAACTTCAAGTAATAAATCATTTCATCCTTCTACTTTTACATGTTCTGTGTTCAAATTCTCCTTAAAGCACATTAAATGTAGTTTTTCATATAATGCTAGTTTTAACAACCGAATACTGAAAGACATGCAGAATAAAAGCCTTCATTAATTTGAAACTAGGCGTACTAAACAGATGGCTCATCAGTAACATTAAAAGGGTGAGATTTACTTACCAAAAATGAAGTTCTATTTTACAATCTAAACAGTATGGGCCGAAAACCAGCCCTTCTCTTTGTACTACAAGGTCTCAAAAATACACCCGCAGGCTGTTAATAGCAAGGGGCTGGGGGAACGAAACTGAATTCTAATCACTGGCTCCCTGTGGAGCAGGCACTTTTAATGCAATAAAACTGCTTCTAATCACACTGCAGGCTGGGGCCTTTCTCCCCTCCCTTTTCCCATACACACAACAGGTGCCATTGACATTTTCTCAATTCCCTGCCAGGCAAGATCATTCTCCCACTCCAAAGTAGACCATGGGTTTCCTTTACAGACTTTATGTTCACTTTCTTTTGAAAATTTCAACCTATTTAAGTAGCTCTTCATAGAAATGTAGAGTAAATAGCTGATCTGGTGCAAAGGGTGGCAATGGATCCTGTGGTTAAAGTGCAGCCTTCCAATGAAAAGAAAAGATGCTTTAGAAATGTAAAGCAGGTCTGTGTCTGGCCAGCAGGTTAGCTCTCCCTAAGCTTGATCAATTATTAACATTTTTTATTCACAAACCCAGTAAGTTCCAGCCTAAAGCTGATTTTCTGTTGAAAAGTATAATGCGAATTGGGCTGCAAATAAGGCTTATGATAAAGAACAAAGAGTTCAGAATCTTTGGGTAATTTTATATGCCTTCTTAACATAAGATATTTAAACTTGAAAATACCTCCTTCCAAAACTAGTACATGAAGTTAATAAACTAGGTTTAATCATCATGGAAGATCATCAAATATAAAAGTGGAAGAGAGAGACTCAACCTCTGGTGGTTAGATAGACCCATAATAGACACTTGGATACTTCTACCCTAGAGCAGAAAAATGGGGAAAATTGATGCTTACAAGTGTATTTGACAACAATATAATTGCCACCTCAAAACAGCAGTAAGTTATCACAAAAATGTGATCCCCCAAAAATCTCACTGGTAGCATAGAATAGAAAAGTGCTACCTCAAGGCTTTTTCTCTCTAATTAAAAATAATTTTAAGTCTGTTTTTTTATTCCAGAGATATACTCAAAAGTTCATTTATGTAGTTCAATTGAAACATATACATTCGTCTATGTAATTCAATTATAATGCTAGCTTTATCCAAACGTAAGCTTACACCAGGAGAACAAGCAATATTACATGTGGCATAAGCACATTATCTTTCCTAAGACAGCAATTTGCAATTATCACAATGATTGCCAAAACTTGTGACCAACAAAATCACCTTCTACAATAGACAGACTGTCTTTATTCTCTTTGGTCTAGAAATGTTGAGGATGTGGTTGAGCAGATTTGAGCACATCAAATGGCAGAGGATTGTCTCTTTGCTTACATAATGTTAGATATAGCCCAATTCTAGCTCCTGCTACACTATTTTAGAACAGATTATTAATTTAATAATCAATATCCACACAATCTATCCTTAAATGTATTTATTGTCAATTAATAAAATGCCCACTTAGCTTGTTAAGAGCTTTTAAAGGACACTTAATGCTTTATTTAGAACAGTTAAAGTAACATAGGGCATCATCTTAGTAATATGAAATGATTTCCTTTAAAAAAAACAAAGCAAAATGCATTTAGGTAATTGGATTAGCTAAAATTAGCTCCAAAATTACTGGTCAAGCTCAGTAACATTACAATGAAATGTTTTAAATCATATGCAACTCTGCAAACATATACATTTATATATGTATTTATGCTCATTAAATATACAGCATGACTATTGTGGCAACTTAAATTAGATATACTAATTTATATCAACTTATCACTACGTCTTCCAGAAAGAGCAGCTAATAGGCTATCATGCATAAAATGAATATAATTATCAGATTCATTTAAATGTACAGTGTAGCACAATTACAGTTGTAACAATGGAACAGAATATTAAAAATGTATTTTCAACGGCTTAGAAGTATGGCAAACTCCTTGTTGTGCCTACCATATATGAGCTCTCTTTTGAAAATAAACTGAAATTTAAGGTATTTGCTGAAATGAAAAATATGAAAATGAAAAATGAAAAGTAACATTATCTAAAAGACTCATAAGGAATATGAGGAAAATATAAAGGTGTCTATTAACTGAACATTTTATTTAAAATAAATGTTATAATTATAAAATGTTTTATTACGAGCAGCATAAGACAAAGAAATCAGGTAAGCAAACTGAAAATCAGTTTGTGAGATATATTTTAAAGTAATACTCATGTAGTTTATCTGTAAGAAAACAAGAGCTCATTGTATCTTACATCAGACAGAAATGGGCAATCTGAATTTGCTTTCATCATCCCCTTACTGTTGAACTACAAATTTCCATTAATTTCAGCCAGTCTATGGTTAGGAATCTGGTAACATCTACATATGAGCCATAGACAGCCCCAACCATTAAAGAAAGATAAAGCTCTTTATTAAAAATCTGCTGCTATAAGATTGTCGTAACAGCAAGAGCAGCAGCATGTAAAATGCTAATCAAATATTATTGATAAAATACTTTAGGTTTTAGTTCCACAATATACTTTATAGTATGTTATATCTTTACATCTTTTCTAGTATATCTTAACATACTGCTCACTGTGGTTACATTTATCCATAAGAAAACTAAGCTATGATGCTCTCTAAGTCGTTCTGAAATCGAAGAATAAATAAATGTAAGGGGGGAAAAGTACTGTGTTGACATCAACTGAACAAACCCGTTCAACTAAAACTGCAATATGAACAGGACCATGTGTGGGGCTAAGGAAGAACATATACAAGAACAGATAAAATATGGATAAGAGGATTTCAAATGGGGCTGGAGGCAAAGGAAAGAGAAAAGGAAATGAAAGAAATGTATGTAATGCGTAAGTGAAAATGTAAAAACTGAAAAATCTTAAAGGCAGAATTCAAGATGTATTTTTGTTAAAAGAGAAAAAACACAGAAACCAAAGCATATAAAAGATTGTAAAGAAAAAGAAAATACAAGCTTTTTAAGAATGAGCAAGCAAATAAAAATCAAGGACATTCATTCATTCCATTTCTTTTAACTCATTTGGCTGTATTTAAATTTACATCAGGAATTTTTAATTATTTAACCATTTCATAATTAAGATTCCTCAAAATGATCCAAGAAACTATATAATCATATTTTAAAAAAATTATAAATGTAGCCTTTATAAATTCTACAAAATAAGTTCAAATAGATGGCTAGAAGACAAACTAGGAAGACACACAATTCGTCTTGAAAGTGAATGGGTCAATGCCTGGATAGGAGATCCTCAGTTAAGTGACATAAGGCATCTTGAAAGTGAAGATCTTGAGCTCCAGTAAACAAATAAAGAATATAAATTAATACTTAAACATATGTTTCTGTTCTACTAAATGTATTCTGCTTCTTCTAAGGAATAATGCAAAGGGTTTCTACACAAAACCCAAACCATCCTTACCCTCAACATGTTGGAGATTTATACAATTGCAAAATAAATAATTACATGCTTCTAAAATTATCTTTGCAGCCACTGAGGTCTAGAAACTTTTATTTAGAAAAATAAAAAGCTATAATTTAAAGCATGCTGAATACTGTATTCCTCATCAATCCATGAATGTGCCTAGAACTGCACACTGTACAAAAGCACTAACTGTGCTGAGAATATCTTCATTTAATTACAAGGAACCATTAGCTTTAAGGCTGCAACCCTGTACTTACTTACCTGGGAATAAGTTCCACTGACCTCAATGGGGCTTACTTCTGAGTAGACATATAGAAGATTGCACTGTTAAATACAGACAATGAAACAGAGCCATGATTCGCTCATCAGCAGAACTCATTCCAAAGTCAAAATCTTTACACACTGAACTGGAAAAATGATGTTGTATTTCTAGTTTAACTTGTTTCATTATTTAAAAGTAACATAATCATGAAGTGATTTAACCTCTTTGACCAATGATTCACATTCTGTTATATGGAACAGTGTACTTTCTCTTAACTTCTTACTCTAGTATTCATTAAAAAGAGTTAAGACCGTTGTGTTCTTTTCTGACACTTATGGAAGATGTTTGTAAAACTTCACAAGCAAGAGAGGAAATAAATAAACAAGCAAAAAAATAAAAATAAATCAATGAGCAGTCTGTGTTCACACCACCAGGATGATGACAACAATAACAAAAAATGATTTCAGTGCACAGTGAGGGTGCATTATGGTAAATGCAAACCATGACCAGTAATTCTAAGATTCTCACCTTTATCACGGTCATAAAGCACGTCTTCTGTAGAACAAGGGCTCCCATCCTGAGATTCAGGACGACAAATAGGAGAAATGCATGGAGAGTGGCTGCTACAGCTGCTACTGCGTTCCTGGACTGAAGGTGTTTGTGTATCAATGCTTCGTGTACTGCTGCTACGATAGTGAGCAGGTAGGGGTGCTCTCCGACCATCAGGAATATCCAAGGGCTACAATACAAATACCATTCTTAACATGCATAGTAAGAATTTATCCTTCCATAGGCAATTTGACCTACCCTCTCTCAATTTCCTTCATGCCAGACCTTGCAAAAGGGCAGGGAACTCATTTTCCTACAAAAGAAGCAACTGACCCAGTGGTGTGCCATGCATCAGTTCATAGGCTACAAAGGAGAATAAAAAAGTTGCTTTAATGTGAAGGTCATTCTTAAAAAGATGTCAGGGCTTGTTTAAGTTTCATTCTGAGATTTATATGTACCAAACCAATTCTCTGTTTAACAGTAATGAAACAATGTTGTTACCACGGTAATAACAAAAAATCCATTGAAAAGCAGGAAAGAAGTTTAAAGAAACTTCTAACAGCGATAAAAGAAATCTTTTTCATAGTATATAATGTGAGAGGATACAGCAAACCTATCATTCCAATATTCTTGATAAATTGACAGTTAAAGCTTGAACATCAATGAGTAGTTATAATCGGCCTCTCCTCTCGCCTTCTCTCCCTCAGGCTTGCCCCACAGAAGCCTCTCCTCTTCTATCCCCCTTCTCTCCTTCAGGCTGGCTCCATTGATCCTCTCCTATCCCCTTCTCTCCCTCAGGCTTGCCCCACAGAAGCCTCTCCTATCTTATCCCATTCTCTACCTTTCAGGTGGGGAGGGGGAGTAGAATGTCTAACTCCTTAGCATCGAGTAGCATGTCTAAACTCCCAGCCCGCAGGCCTGTGGAGTCACACGCTGGCCACGCCCACTAGCAGTTAGAACAGAGTTCTTTTCAGGTGGGGAGGGGGAGTAGAACGTCTAACTCAGCGGTTCTCAACCTGTGGGTCGCGACCCCTTTGGGGGTCGAACGACCATTTCACAAGGGTCGCCGCGCACGTTAGCCCGCCATCTTGGTGCCACTGTCACTTGCAGGCGTGAAATGCTCCCGGTTCGGCCGTGCCTGCGGGTCGCCGGACAACAGAAGCCTCTCCTATCTTATCCCCATCTCTCCCTTTCAGGTGGGGAGGGGAAGTAGAATGTTTCACTCCTTAGCATCAGTGCTTTTTTCAGGTGGGGAGGGGAAGTAGAATGTCTAACTCCTTAGCATCAGAGCATTTTTCAGGTGGGGAGGGGGACAGGATGTCTAAACTCCCAGCCCGCTGGCCAGATGTCACGCGCTGGCCACGCCCAGCTGGCAGTTGGAATAGAGTTCTTTTCAGGTGGGGAGTAGAACGTCTAACTCCTTAGCATCAGAGTGTGTTAATATACTGTATATGAAATACTAATGATCTGATGGTCATTTCGAAAAATCCTTTCTTAGCGAGCACCTAGAAGCCAAGAGGAACGTACGTGCCAAATTTCAAGTTTGTAGGCTTTACCGTTCTGGAGATTTCGTGATGAGTGAGTGGATTTCGCTTTTATATATATATATATAGATTAGATTAGATTAGATTATTATATATTATATTATATTAGATTAGATTAGATTAGATTAGATTAGATTAGATTAGATTTATTTACTTCCTCCCCCACCCCCCTTTTCCTGCCCTCTTGGATCTGCCGATCGTCCTGCGGGGTCGAAATAATCCTCCTCCCGCCGGCTATATTATATAATACAATACAATACATAATAGCAGTTTTTTTACAAAGTAATTTATCCTGCACAAATCAAGTATTCCTATATGGTTTACATGACCATTAATAAGAAAAGAAAATTCCATTTTCCCCTCTTTCATTTTCATGAAGAATCCTTCTGCTAATAAACGCTGATGGCTTCAGGGTAGTAATATATTTTCCCCCTACCCTTGCCTGTAAAGCTATTATAGGCAGTCCTCACTAAATGACCCATTCATTCAGTAACTATTTGAAATGACAATGGCACTGAATGAAGAGGATTCATGACAGATCCTCACAGTTGCAACTGTCAGAACATCCCTGTATTCACAAGATCATCATTTCACTTCACTGCAGGTTTCCAACAAAGTCAAGGGGGAAGCTGGCAAGAGATTGCAGTAGCGATCATCTGATTATGGGACACTGTGATCACATAGGATTTGTGTAACAGCAGCAACTTAGATTGCCACAACTGCTGTCATAAATCAGTGTGATCACATGACCACTGTGCTTTATACTACTGCTTACCAATGCAGCTGCTGGGCCCAATTACCATTATTATGCAAAGACTGCCTATATTAACATATAAAAGATGAGTGTAGCCATAAAATTAAAATGGTTTAATTTCTAAAAAAACCACCAAGATTTATTTAAAGAGCATATTTCTAAGCAAGATTCTAGATGCTGTTTGCTAAATTTTTATGAGTTACGTCTTTCCACTTGGCATTTTTTTCCTCAGTTTTCAAACAGCTAAACGTATGCATATATCACGTATGTGTTATGTAAGCTAAACAATACTTGCAAGACAATTTTCCACTTTTTTTTCTATTTCAGCCAATGCTCCAAAATTACAACTGCCACCACAACAAAAGCTCTACATGGTTCCCTCCATCCTAGATCCTTTATTTTCATAGTGGTGAAGGACTTTATTCCTTCCCTACCACCAGCAATATCATTTTGTCATCAATCTTTGCCAAAGCATCCCTAGTTGCTGTCAAGTTAAGGGATTGCTACTTATAATGGCATATATATTAAAATTAAAAATCTACAAACAAATGCTGTAGTGTACTATAGTACAATACATAAACGTGTTTGCCTTACCTTACAGCATAAACCAACACAATAACCCACACATTTATAAAAGCTTTTTCCCCTTAGTTTTGTAAATCGACTTATATTAATTATATCATAATTCTTTTTAATTTCAAATAAAATTTTATGAAAGTTTATGGACTACTTAACTGTGTGTGCTTGCATATGTGTTAAATTTCTTTTCTAAGACAGTTAGTATTCAATACCTTTCTGTATTTTTCCACTTTATTTAAATGTCTTAACAATACAAACATGCTGGAGCAGAAGTAAAAGATATAAAGCCCTATTTCATAAAATTATGTAAGAAATTGTAACTGTGCAGAAGTTTTTTAATAATTAGTAGTAATATAGTAATTACTATTAGTAATAGTAATTATGCAAACTTTGTTGTGCATAATTTATTAAGTTTAAATCAGGCAAAGAAAAAATAATCTTTTGTTTTAGATTTTTTGGGGAAAGGATAGCTTCGAATCAATGTTAGAACATATGAATGATAACAAAATAACAGAGCTTGAAGGGACTTTGTAGGTCTTCTAGTCCATCTGCCTGCTCAGATAGGAAACCCTATACCTTTCTGGAAAAATAGTTGTCCAATCTCTTTTTGAAAACCTCCAGTGTTGGCACACCCACAACTTCTGTAGGCAAGTCGTTCCACTGATTAATTGTTCTCGCTGTTAGGACATTTTTCCTTAGTTTTAGGTTGGTCTTTCCTTGATGAGTTTCCATCCATGGCTTCTTGTGCTGCCTTCAGGTGCTTTGGAGAATAGGTTGATACCCACCCCCCTTCTTTGTAGCAACCTCTTAGATATTGAAACACTATCATGTCACCCCTAGTCCTTCTTTTCATTAAACTAGACATATCCAATTCCTGCAACAGTTCTTCATAAGTTTTAGCCTCCAATCCTCATATCATTTTTGCTGCTCTTCTCTGTACTCTTTCTAGAGTCTCAACATCTTTTTTTATATCATGGCGACCAAAACAGGATGCAATATTCCAAGTGTGGTTTTACCAAAGCATTATAAAGCGGTACTAACACTTCACATGATCTTGATTTCTGGTGACAAGTCCTTTCAGTATTTTTGGCAGATTTCAGAAGCGTTTCCTTCTCAGGGCTGAGAGTGACTGACCCAAAGTCCCACAGTTAACTTCATGTCTAAGGCAGGAATAGAATTCATGCTCTCCCAGTTTTCTTCAAAGCAATTTTCTGGCATATTTGCCAATATATGCCACCCTTTCCTGTTTTTCAGGATCTTATCTGTCTGACTACAACCAATAAGAAAACTATCCTGGGCAAAAAAGCAGTGGAGGCTGAAGCAACTACAGGTAGTCCTTAACTTATGACCATAATTGAACCCAACATTTATGTTGTTAAGTGAAAAATTTGTTAAGTAAATTTGCCCCATTTTACAATTTTTATTGTCACATTTGTTAAGTGAATCACTGCAGTTGTTAGATTAGTAACATGGTTTTAAATGAATCTGGGTTCTCTATTGACTTTGCTTGTCAGAAGGTCGCAAAAATACTCCTGAACATTGCAGCCATCATAAATATGAGTCAGTTGTCAAGCATCTTTATGTAAATCACATGATCATTGGGATGCTGCAATGGTTCTAAGTGTGAAAAATGGTCATAAGTCACTATTTTCAGTGCCATTGTAACTTTGAATGGTCACTAAATGAATTGTTGTAAGTCAAGGACTACCTGTATCAACCTCCTCCTAGCTTCTCCATTGAGTTTCCTTGTGAGAATCTGGCAGGTAGCATGAGAAATCTGCCTTGTTTCCTTCCTTTCTTGCTTTCTAACCAAACTATTCCTCCTTTTTTTCCACCCTCCTTCCTTCCTTCCTTCCTTCCTTCCTTCCTTCCTTCCTTCCTTCCTTCCTTCCTTCCTTCCTTCCTTCCCTCCCTCCCTCCCTCCCTCCCTCCATCATTTTGTCATCATGTCCTTCCCTCCCTCCCTCTTTAGAATTCTATCATCTTCTCCAATTATTTTGCTTGTGAGAAGCTTGCAGAAAGTTTGTGAAAAAGCCAGCAGGAAGTTGCAAGGCCAAGGCCAGCAGACAGATAAATGGCTGTTGCCATGTAGGGGAGGGGGAGGACACAGGATTGCAGACAGGAAATGGTACATGGGTATGCACAAGAGGTGCTGCACAAGTTAGGAAGGATTGTGGTTTTGCCCAAGAAACCTTGCACGAATCAGGGAGGGGTGCAGGAGTGGTGGTGTAGGTTGTGAACGGTGCCTGAAAGTGCTTGGGAGTGCAAGATAGATGGCTTGCAGATTAAAAATGGCCTGCAGGGGAACAGTGCAGATTGGGAAGGTGTTTTGGAACGGGAAGGAAAGGGAGAAGACCAGACTTCCTGAGATTGGAGGGAGTGGCAGGAGGCCTGTACACTGCTGGGCCTAGCTAGTTGAGGCTTTCTGGCCCATAGTATGGGAGGGGGAAGTTGCAGCACTTCCATGGTTGTAAGGTCATAAGGTTGCCATGTGCCCAAATTTTGATCATATGACCATGAGGGTGCTACAACAGTCGGAAAGTTGTGCAGAGATCATAAATTGCCTTTATTCAGCACCATCATAATTTCAAACAATCGCTAACAGTCGTAAGTTGAGGACTATCTGTAGTTTTGAAATTAAGTACTGTAGAATAGGAAGTTTCATCCATATCAACAAAGATCTTCAGTTCTGACTTTTCCAATATTTCCAAAATTAAAGAAAAATATATCCAGCAACCTTCTAAAGATATGGAAAACCCAAGTGAAATCAATATAGTTTCTCCTCTTGTGCTGCCGGATCAGAATAGAAATGCTTAGTGTCTTTGAACAGCTTTAAACATTCAGCAACAAAGTATTACAAACATGACTTTTATAAGATACTACTTTTGAACAACAAACAATCATACTTTAATTTTGTCAGATATTATAACACAGTGACCCTGTTCTGTAACATATTTTCTCGAAAAAGAAAATTTAAAACAATGAATAGAATTGTCTCATAAGATTCTTAACAGTCTACCATTTATACCTGTGTATAAGCCCACCCATGGATAAGCCAACCCACATTTTTCATGGTATTTTGGTTAAAAATTTGAGGGTCTGCTTATTTGCAGATAGTCTTACATGTGAAGGGAAATATAGGTACATTTTTTAAAAAAAGTGTGTGTGTGTGTGTGTGTGTGTGTGTGTGTGTGTGTGTGTGTGTGAGTGAATACATGCAAATAAGCCCATCCATGGATAAACTGAACCCAAATTTAGAAACATTTTGGCACTTAAAATTCTTGGTTTATCCATGAATATATATGTAAGAATTATTTCATTCCATTTCATTATTTTTTTTAATCTGTCTACAATTACTACTATTGATTGGATTGCTTTACGATCATCAATATATTCAAAAGTAAAAAAATACAATTTCTTGTATTAGTCACTTTACACATAAGGATATGCAAACTATCTAGAGTCTTCCTGTAAAATTAGCTTTTAAGGTAGGTCAATGCATTAGGTTGGCCTTGAACTTTCCATAAAGCAATTAAGATCTAGTTGCTTCAGCTGGTCCTTGGGGTCTGCTGTCTGTCATGGAGACTAAATGTATTGTGGTTGTTCCTGGGTACATGCATAGTTTACATTGTTTTAATCTCATTACTAAGATTACATAAAATGCTTGGTCAGATGTGATTGGAATATATGACTAGAAAAATAAAACTAAATGAATAAATAACATTCCTAGAACATGTATTTTATAATAGCCACTCACAGCATTCCCTTACCTTCGATACTTCCTCCTTTCCACTGTTATCTCTGATGAACACTTTTTCTAATTCAGGACTTATTCCTTCTACATTGTACGGCACACGTGAGATTGTTGATTTTGGCACTGAAATATTTGACAGTGGCATAGGTACTGATCTTGAGATAGAAGCCTTTAAAACAAGTGAAATGTATGTTCAATTAGCTTAAAAGATATAGCTGGAGACTCCAACAGATAAGAAACTGAGTTCTGTACTTATTTGAAGTGATACACATTCATTTTTAAATGCAAAGTCATCTAACCTGATGCAGATTTCAGATGAAAAGGACTGAATTGAGGAAAGAAAAAATATCCTACCTTGGTTCTTATACAGAATTAGCAGCGCAATGCTGCACCCTATTACTTCAATTAATTAGCCTATGGCAGTGTTTCTCAACCTTAGCAATTTTACGATATGCTGGCTGGGGAATTCTGAAATTTATTTTGGCTGAAGAATTCTGGCAGCTGAAGTCGACATTTAAAAGTTGTCAAGGTTGAGAAACACTGATCTATGGTATCAGAAAAAACAATATCATATGAA
Source organism: Thermophis baileyi (assembly GCA_003457575.1). Taxonomy (NCBI): domain Eukaryota; kingdom Metazoa; phylum Chordata; class Lepidosauria; order Squamata; family Dipsadidae; genus Thermophis; species Thermophis baileyi. Next base: position 532,251 of record QLTV01004095.1, read on the forward strand.
GATGGACAAATTATAGTATGATACGTATAATAACAAAAACACTACATAAATCCCATGTATACATTAAAGACATAAGTACAGTCAGTCTACCAACTCCCTCCCAGGATTGTTATTAAGGGAAAATAGGAGACAGGACAATTAGGTATGTTCTCCACCATGAGTTGACCAAACTATTATATAAAATAAGTAGGGAAAGAATAATAACACTAATAATATTAAATGAATCAATAACAGCAATAATTCTGGAAGCGATAGTAATGGGATGTAATGATATTTCAACAACGTACACAATATAGCACAACAGACTGATTCCACCTGGCTCACCTATATTACCAAACCTACAGAGACTGTTACAGCAATTCATTAGGAGAAAAAGGAGACTGTTTATTTAAAGAGTGCCTAATGCTGAACTGCGGAATGCAACTCACTGATCTACAATTAGTAAACCAGTCTGATGTTTTATGTTTGTAATTTCACTTACATAATTTGAAAATGTAATTTTTAAATTCCTTGCCCTAATTATCAGACAGTTGAACTATTGCTTTTACCAAGGTTGTTTCAAATTGTAATTGTAAACTACTAAGAATTGTGATTTCAATGGGATAAAAACACCAATAATTCATGTTATGTGCCAGTTTACACTCTTTCCTGGGTAGGAAAACTCTCCATTCAGGCACTAATGACTTGGTCATCTTCTGACTGGATTATTGCAATGCACTGTACACTCCGTGCACAATTATTAGGCAAATTGTATTTTGGAGGATTAATTTTATTACTGAACAACTACAGTGCTCTCTGTCAATTCAAAATGTTAATAAACCTCAAACCTGAATATGTAAGAAAATAAAAGTGAGGTTATGACTTTCTTAGGAGAATATCTATGTGTGCACAATTATTGGGCAACTATTAGTGTGCAGAATTATTATGCAACTAAATGAAAAATGAAAATTTGCCCATCTCACTCGTTTATTTGCATCTGTTAAAGTGAGAATAATAAACAAACTCAAAATTTACAAATAAACATTTCTGACAGTTCAAAATAACAATCAGTGACCAATATAGCCACCCTTCTTTTCAGTAACAGTCATAAGCCTTCTATTCATGGAGTCTGTCAGTTTCTTGATCTGTTGACTATCAACTTTTTGTGCAGCAGCAACTACAGCCTCCCAGACACTGTTCAGAGAGGTGTACTGTTTTCCTTCACTGTAAATCTCCCACTTAAGAAGGGCCCACAAGTTCTCAATAGGGTGTAAGTCAGGTGAGGAAGGGGGCCATGTCATGATTCTTTCATCTTCAAGGCCTTTAC
>QLTV01004095.1:535159-584725 GCA_003457575.1 Thermophis baileyi
CCTTTCCTTCTTTTTTCCTCCTTTCCTTCTCTTTTCTTTCCTCTTCTTCCTTTCCTTTCCTTCGCTTTCCTTTCCTTCTTTCCTCTCCTTTCCTTTCCTTCTTTCCTCTCCTTTCTTTTCCATCTTTCCTTTCCTCTTCTTTCCTTCCCTTCTTTCCTTCCTTTCTTTCTTGTCTCTATCTCCCTTCCACTTTCTTTCTTTCTCTCTTCTCGGCAGCAGGAGAAGGAAGAAAGTGCTCTGGGAGGGAGGGCGGCCCGCCGCCGCCCCTTTCTTCGGCTCCGGGACCTTTTGGGGCCGGGCAGCATCGGGGCGTGTACCTACGGAGCTCCGCTGGCCTCAGGCTCCGGGGCTGGCGGGGGCCTTGGCGGGGCAGGGAGACAGTGATGCTGCCTGGAGAGCTGGCGGATGGGCGCTCCCGCCTGCCCCTTGCTCCGGCCGTCTCCCGGGAAGTGGCGGCGGGCAGAGCTGGGCAGGGCAGAGCCGCCGGTGCAGCGCCCGGTAAGGAAGGCTGGGCAGGGAGGCGCGGCCGATTGTCTCTTCACGCCGCCCGCTTCGCTCGTGGGGTGGATGGGCTGGAAGCCGCCGGTGGCGCCCAGCTAAGAAGTCGCAGCAGCACAGCCTATTGCGTGGACGGGCATTGTGGTGGTGGGCTTCTTTGCAAGCCGGCGTCCCTGCCTGACCCGGCTGTGGGCTTCGTGACGCCCGCTTGAGCAGCCATGAGCCTCCATGTCCTGGGCCAAGGGAAGCGCTGGCCAATCTCCAGCCTGCCTGGTCCCCTGCGAGGTTGGTGGCCAATGGATGGGCGGGTGGGCCTTGGTGGAGACGCAGCTGCTGCTGCTCTGGGGCTGAGAAGGGGGCGGCGGCACTCTCAGACCCCCCTCGGAACCAGAGGAGCAGTCGTAGCCGCAGCAGCTGCTGCCAGCCTCTCAGGGGCAGGACCGGGCAGGCTGGAGACCGGCCGGTGCTTCCCTTGGCCCAGGCCATGGGGGCTCATGGCTGCTCAAACAGGGAAGAGCCCCGCGCGGCTTCCACCATCTGCTTTTCTCGGGAGGCTTCGAGTCCCAGTTGAGCGTTTAGGAAAAGGTGACTTATTTAAGGGGAAGCGCCAGGACGGGCGTTGTGAAGCCCGCAGCCAGGTCGGGCAGGGACACCAGCTTGCAGCAAAGTCCACCACCACGAGGCCCCTGAGTAGCTGGCGGCAGCTGCTGCGGCTGCTCCTCTGGTTCCGAGGGGGGTTTGAGAGTGCATGTGCAGCCCCGGGACATACGCTTGCCTTCCGGAGCCCTGCCGCTGTCACTTCCCCTTTTCTCAGCCCCAGAGCAGCAGTAGCTGCGTCTCCACCAAAGGCCGCCGACCTCGGAAGGCAAGTGTCCAATGCATCTGCAATGGACAGCAAACTCCGGCTGCTCCCTGGACCGGATGCAGTTTACCAAGATTTCTCCACGGACCACCAGTGGTCCGTGGACCACCGGTTGGTGACCTGTGGCCCATAGAACCATCTCTGTCCCATTATATCATCCTGTCTCACTGGGTCAGAAAGGGAAAGCATGTTGTAGACCCGGTAAGTTAAAGAATTTCAATTGTCAGGATCTAGGAAGAGCGCCTTTTCTACTATTGCCCTCACCTGTGTAATATCCTTCCCTTTGAGGTAAGACAGGCCCCCACTCTCCCAGACTCTTGCAAAGGAGTTAAAATGTGGCTCTGCAGCCTTGCACAAGGAGCTCAGAGGAGCATACAGCCATGGGGCTGGTTGGTGCCCATTCCTACTCCAACACCATTCAAAGGGTGTTCATCCCAAATGAACACCCTTTGAATGGTGTGGGAATAGGAATGGATTTCCAGAGGAAAAATTGCAGACTACAGGAACCAGGAGCACTACTCGGGTGACCCTGAGGACACAGATAAACATCCAGGTGCTTCAACAACCCTCTAAAAGGATGCAGATTACCAGCTGTCTGCAAGGAATATAAATCCTTCCATTCCCCACTATCCTGTCAGAGCTGAAGAAGCTTCTTGGATGAGAAGTGAAACACCTTCAAATAAAAACATTAGAAAGTCCAGTTGCCTCCTGAAAAAAAAGCACGTTTGGGACAGAGTAAAATTCAGTTACATCTCTACAGTAAAATAGAAAATAATTCATGAGATTTCAACAACTATGACACTTCAGTATTATCTGCTATGTTACATATATATATATATATATAAATCGAAGTGGAAAATAAAAATAAAAAACAATCTATCTAGTAATCAGTCATAACACATTTCTAAATAGTTATGCCACCATCAAATCAGAATTGTAGATATCTACAAATAAGTAGCATGAAAAGGGCGGTATCAGTAACTCAAATTATCACTGTGACTTTGTTGACATATTATCTGAATATATTATTTGAAACAAACATTCAATAAAAGTTGTATTTTATAAAAATTCCAAAAGATTTTCAACAATAACATGGTCGCATTATCCACATAGAAAAGGATCTTTTAAAACCTTTTCATCTGTAGTGAGCTGCCCAGTTATTCCTGAGATAGGTAGCTATACAAGTCTTTTAAATAAATAAAACACACTAGACTAATGAAGAAATGACAAAGACACTGAAGATCACAATTCTACAGGAATATAAAGCAGAAAAATCTGCTTGATAATGGATATAAAAGAACTCTTTGGGTGATTTTAGTAAGTAATTTAGAATGGATTCAGATAGAGGGTGCATGTCAGCCTAAAGCTCATTTCTAAAACTTTACTCAAACATCAGTTACAAGTTTAATAGCTTCTAGAGATTTCTTAATATTTGTTCCCAGTTTTATTTGTTGCTTGACTGTACTGTACAAAAATAAACTATTTTTAGCTGGCAGTCAGGAATTCAGAACTTAAAAATACATTACTTCTAATTTTGTGGTGTAAAAATTCTGCCTGAACAATCCAGTAGTGTGCTTACCTGAGTCTGACTGATTGCTATATGGTTGCCATGGAGAGGCGACTGACGTTCCTTTTCTTTATTGTGACGACTACTCTGTTTACTGCGCTGGAGCTGCTGCCTCAGTTTGGCAATCTGATGGGAAAAAGAAACAAAATCAAATAAAAGACAGAACAAAAGAGACATAAAAGAGCAGGGGATACTCTTCTTTAAGTAATAGATTACAAAATAACAGTATCATATTCTGAAGACAAGCATGTGTTGCAAATTAGTTTGTTCCTTAAAATTCATAGTAATCCTAATTAAATGTTCTTTAAAAAGTTAATAATGGTCTGAATTCAATTTAACTTATTCCTGAAAAGAAGTGATTTGAGAATCAGTCATATTTTATTTCGGTATCACGAATTAATGTAATAAAACGATTCAGAGCTTTTACCTACCTTATCAACCACTTATTTTTTCCCCCAAAGTTTTGAACCAGTTTTTTTTAGCAGACATCCACCCCACAAAAAGTATTATACTCACAGTACTATATTCTCATGCAGAACACAATATATTTTGAAATATACCTATTTACTATGCTCTAACAAGAGAGGATCAAAATTATCTTAGTAGAAGAAAATGACAGCTACTGTTCATTTTCATATGTACATTAATATAACCCATTGAAACCAATTTTAAAATAACCCAGTAGCAACAACCAGCTAAACAGGGTGAATCATCACAATCTTGGTTCCCAGAAAAATTGTATTTTTTGAATAGGCATTCAAATTAACTAAAGGAAACAACATCAGCACATATTCCATGGTCCTATACATAATCATTTCAATTTTACCACCATTCTACAATTTTAGCTTTGAATCTATTTAGCAGTTTAAATGGACACTATCATCTGATCTTGGATTTTATATCATGGGTCATTGTTTCTTTTTAACTCCTCCAATTTCAAAACATCATAATGCAAATAAATGAAATAGGCTTCCAGTTTCAGGCTGACAAACATTAATTGGATTCTAATGTTGTTATTAGCCAATGACCAAAAGAATGTCTGAAAAGGGATTTTTTTTCCGGTCGGGTAATGTTGGACTTCAGAATTAATGACAATGGTCCAGAGAACAGATTTCCTGATATTTCACCCACAATTGGGGCTGGCATCATTAGAGACAAAGTTGTCTCTAAATCAAATTGGCATAGCAAATCACTTTGCCTTTGAAGATGCCAGCCAGAGTTGCAGCAAAACATCAGGAAATCTATTCTCTAAATCACGGTCACTAAACCCTGAAGCCTAACACTGCCTGACAGATACTGCCCATGAAAACCTATACCAGTAAACTGATTTATCACACATCCATGAATGCATTTGCTAACATATGACAGTGCAATACCGCCTATGTGTCAATCTTACCAGATATCTACTTTGGCTACCCAATGTTCTTTTTATCATTTACATAAATCCTAAAACCAGCAGCTTGTGACTGAAAGCAGGGGCATGAGTGCACCCCCACAAAATGGGCACACTAAATAAACTGAATTTAGTGTTAACGGTGAGAAATGAAGGATTGCTACTCTTTGCCAAGTTGTTAAGCACTTACTTCTTTTAGTTGATCAGCGCTGCCCCATGAAGCCGAACGCTGATGTGATCTCTTTTCTAATACCTCTTCTGCCCAACAGCTAGGTGTCTAAATGAATGGAAACCAACGAATATAATTTGGCACTTATTCTTTATTGCACCACCAATTTGTTAGTCAAACAAATACTATTTAGTAATTAATTATATTACATTTTGATTTAAAAGCATTTTCAAACATTTCCTTAAAGCAGGGGGAGACAACTGTTTTCATTACAGAAGTCACAACAGAAGTACTAGAGATATGATACTCTCTGAATGGCAAGATAAAAAATGTACAGTCCTTTTGGAGAGAAGGTGTTTTGGTGGCAGTTAAATGGATATGGATACAGTAAGTTTCAGAGACTAAACACATTCATTTCAACTGTCAACTTGACTGAAAAGAAATCACACTATATTTATGCTATAGTAATAGACATTTTGCTTATGATGGGGTGCTCTAAAGGTCCCATGTAGTCCCATGTACAGGATGATTACTGTTTTTTTATTGATTACTTGTCATTCCATATCAATTTCTCTACCAAAAGAAAATTGTAAAAAGTTCATTTCTACATTTGTATGTACCTTATTTTTAACTCCAGCACATTGCTTTAATTATATATAAATGCATGCTTAAGAATTTACCATAATTTAAATCTCATTAATTCCTAACAATAAACTATGCAATAGAAAGACTTCCCAATTGAATTCTCATCTTATTTCTTACTTTTCACCTAGTGGAGCTATGAAATTGAAAATGTGGCTTGCAAAGGCAAGTTGAGCCACATGAACAAAAACGAATGTGAAAAAAAAATCAAAACAAAGGTGATTGATTTAGAAAAACACAAGTAATGGAAGGAAGGGAGGGATCAAAGTAAATCTATGAAAATGACAGAAAATGAAGTAACATTATCCATGTTAGCTAGTATATTTATATTCTTCAATATAATTATTAGATTATATGGAGCTGTTTGATATCAAATTAAATCCACGAGCATATAATAAACCCAAAAGTTAACTTACAGCACTTTATCAACTAAGAAGTCAGTTTAAAATAAAACAACTTTATATCTAAAGAAATACTTTACGTATTATCAGCATACTCAGAAATTTTGTTTATAATAGTACGTAAAATTGTTTTAGTACACAAAAAACCCACTTTGTAATCTTAGTTTCTAAAAGTGCATAAATATTTCCCCAAATAACATCATCACCTTCTCTTAAATTCCTCTATCTATGTTTATTACAAATAAGCATGTGCAATAACCTATGTATGCCAAACCGCAACCACCTACACTGATACCGATAGCAAGATAGCTACAACAAAAGTACTTCAATATTTTGCTTTCTGCAGATAATAAAAGGACATGTAAACTTAAAACAAATAACCACAATCACATTGTTATCCCAACAAAGAAACACAGTGAAGCATGGTAGCCTTTTTATAAACTGAATTCCTTTTTCTCTTTTGCTCTTTCTTATAACTCTATTAAGTGATCCAGCATAGATGTAGTGGCAATGGGAGGGAATAAGCAATACAAAGAAGGGAAAAGAAAGAAGAATGTAGGAAATCAAACACCATAAATATATTTAATTCTTGCATAACACATAAAACAAATGGAAAAAGGTAAGAATCACTATCATCTTGGTAATATTTTAAACCACATTAAATTTAAAAGATGTAGCAACAAGTATTCATCCAGGAGTCACAAAGCAAACAAGGCTAAGAAATAGCGAAGTATCAAATGCCATTGATTTCTGGCTCAGCTCTGCCATCAAGGAACAGTTTTAACAATTCTCTAATAATTAATTTTACAAACAGGAAGTAGTACAAGCAAATGCAAATCATAATCAAGCTATTTCATTTTTAATGAACTACAATAAACTAGAATACACTAAACCAGAACAATAAGAATAATATCATTGCACAATGATATTATTTGCCCATTGAAGTTTTGTATTTTAATTATCTACTTCGGGTATGTATCTTTTGGTTTTCTTCTACTACCTACTACATAAACAGAACTTCAGTATTTATATGACAGTAGGAGTCTTTGACTGCAGTGTATTATTTCGTGACTTGGGTTTTGTCAGTTCCATTATTATTGAGTTACTTTTAAAAACTAATTAGGGTCATGAAATATTTTCACACCATTTTATTTATCCCACCTCTGAAATTTTTATCAGTCCCACCTCTGAAATTTTATATCTCTACCATTTCTGTAATTCCTAAAATTCTCAGCCAGCATAACTTTTGATAACAACTTTTAAGATTTTACCTCAATAGAAGAGAATATATGCAGCTCAGGGTTGAACTGTAGAGTCCTTGGTGCTCTCTGAGCTTGGTTGCTTGCTTGCAGACATTTCATTACCCAACTAGGTAACAAGCACCAAGGACTCCAGAGCTAACCTATACATCTCAGAGTGCCCAGACTGGGGACAGTTCTTAAGGCAGGGATCACCAGCTTCTTTCAAGATGAAAGTCACTTTTGGTCTCTGATAGCATTCTGGAGATTGAACGATGAAAAGTGACCAAGGCAAAAATTTGGGAATACCAAAACAAAAGCCGTTATTTAATTTAAATAAAATAAATCAAAATATAATTGAACATAATTCATTTTTATTTTATATTGATCCACATTAAAGCTTACAAATTGGCTGATTCATACATTAAAATAATAACCTGACAAAAACTTTTTGCAGGGATTATGAGGATATATCTATGGATTTTGCGGCAGTAACATAGCCACATACCATAGCAACAGCATGATGTGATGAGTCTAAGTGGATAGTTTAATAGTTTCCAATAAGTTTTCTTCATTTAATAGAGCCCCCCATCTTTAACCCTACTACATTGTCAAGATTAAAAGCTTTCGATCTTTAAAAAAAGGGAAGAGTTATAGAGTCACAGCTCTCAAGACATTTTATACTCAAGCATCATTTGTCAAACACTAATACACAAATTTGCAAATTATAAGCATTGTTCAATGGTGATAAGAATTCCTTTAAAAATAGAACTAATCTGAGAAGGTACCTAATATTTTTCTCTTTAATTCCCACTGCAAAACATATACAATAAAATAGTTCTTGACCTATAACTATTTATTTGATAATAGTCCAGAATTACAATAGTCTCAGAAGAGTAATTTATGGCCTATAAAGCACTTCCAGTCATCACAAAACTTTGCACCACATTCCTGTGGTTATTTGATCACAATCTGGGTGCCTGGCAACCTGTTTACACTTACAACTGATTGTGAAGCAATGTGATCACTATTTGCAATCTTCTCCACCATCTTTCCCAGGATGTCAATAGGAATGCTGGCAGGGAATGCTGCAAACTGCTGCTGCTTGCTGAGAGGACTCCCTCTTGTCTCTGGAGATTAGATGTAAGAACTGCCTGCTGAGTGGAGCTGAACTCCTTTGTAGGGGTGCAGAAATGGAGCACAAATCTTGAAGATTTGAACTCTATTCTTGCATGCCACAAGAGTTGAACTCCTTTGGCAGGCAGCTCTTTCAGCCAGCTCCCAGAGATGAGAGGGATGCTTCAAACAGGTGGGAGAGTCTCCCTTTGATCAAGAGCTGAAAATCTTGCTTGAATTTCAGCAAGGAGGATTTTCAGCTCTGAGCAGACAGAACGATAAAGAAAGGAGCTCAGGATGCATCAGGTTTGTGTAAGTGGCCCCAGGAGGGCTGCGCATGAGTGCCCTTCCTCTGTGGGGCTGAACATCCTGCTTCGAATTTGGTAGGGAGGATTTTTAGCCCCTGAGCAGAGCCTCCCGAGATCTCCTGCATCCCACTCTGACACACTTCACATTCCTTACCTGGGATTCTGTTATCAACAGAAGTATCAAAAGAACTTAATTCAAGCAGGTCTCACATTTTCCTTAAGCATAATGTATCTCATATGAATACAGAATACAAGACAACAGAGATGGAAGGGACCTTCTAGTTCAACCCCCTGCCTAAGCAGGAGACCCTATACCAGACAAATGGCTATACAATCTGTCTTAAAAACCTCCAGTGATGGAGCAGCCACAACTTCTGAAGGCAAGTCATTCCATTAATTGTTCATACTGCCAAAAAAATTCTTCTACGTTGTATATCTCTTTCATATGTTTTTATCTGTTACCTCTTGCACTCAGGTGCTCTGAGAATAGATTGTCCCCCTCTTCTTTCTGACAGCCTCTCAAATATTGGAAGACTGCTGTCTTGCTACCCATTGTCTTTCTTTTCGTTTGACTAGACATACCCATTTCCTGCAATCATTCATTCATCATATATTTTAGCCTCCAGATTCTTGTTCATCTTTATTGCTCTTCTCTGTACTCTGAATTAGCTCCATTCCTATTAATGTTCTGGAAGTCCCTTATGACCTGACTCTTGACGAACATCTTTTCTTTTATGTACACTGAGAGCATATGCACCAAGACAAATTCCTTGTGTGTCCAATCACACTTGGCCAATAAACAAATTCTATTCTATTCTATTCTATTCTATTCTATTCTATTCTATTCTATTCTATTCTATTCTATTCTATTCTATTCTATTCTATTCTATTCTATTCTATCCTCAGAGCTGGAGGTCCAAGGGACTGGTAATATTCTAATATAGCTCCATTATTGTAGTTAACATTCACTCTCTCCTGTACCATTTTCATATGTTAGTATTATTTTTTATTTCTATTAATCACTGTTTTTACACATTTGTTTTAATACTTGTTGTACATCAGTCACTTTTTGTGAGATCGGCAGCCATGGAAATTTGATAAATATGCCACAATTATTAAATGCAAATTAAATTTTCTCTATAAATTTTGGATAAGTTGTATATGGTACAGAATTACAACCAATTCAAAAATAATTCCAAAGAAACAGATCCTGTTTACCAACCAATATTTTACCAATTATTAGATCACCACAGACTGACTCAATTACAGCATGTTACAGTGTAGAGTGAAATCCAACTTGTTTGCCAATCACTCATCTTAAGCAATGCTGTAATGTTTTGTGATCTGCAGAAACTAGTTGATGTCAGCTACTGATTGAGTTTATGAAAAAGGCCAGCTGTTAATCATTTTCATTTCTCGTGTACTGTTTTCAGGAAGCAGTTACAGGAAACTCTTTTCTAACACTCCATACCCCTAAATCAATCTGTCTGACACTTCTCAAAAGTGTCCCATTATTGCTATAGAATTTATTTCATTCTGTCTCCAATCTACAAAGTGATGGATCTTAAAAATATAAAATAATCAAGGAACAGTTTGAAAATCCTTGTATTAATTTCTAACAATGCAAAAATTTTCCTCCCATACTTGTAGTGGACAGCAAATCAAACTATACTGTTTCTGAAATGACTAGCAGTTCTCATGGGTGACTTTTGCATGCTCATAATGTATTTGTTAATCTATTCTTAGTAGAAGAATAGATTATTATGCTTATTATGTGAATTTTTAAATTATGTTTATTATGTAATTTTTTTTAAATTGTACCTGTCATTCCTCATGGCTACCTTGGAAATTTTTATAGGCTAAATATAAACCTATGAACTATATAAAAGTTAAATAACCTACCAGTAACAGGTTAATAATGGTAATAAATGTGGCAATATATATACATTTATGGATGTATGAATGTGTCTCTTGAAACAACCTTCTTTTAACTTCTAGCTAGGTATATATATCAAAAACAACTAAACCTGCAAAACATATTATATTTGTAAGAGTTATTTTGAGCTTAAAATAGGTTGTTCTAACTGAACTGGAAATATTCTATCATATTATGACTGCTTCATCAGTGGCTCAAACACAAAACATCCTTGTTTAGTTTTGAAATAGGGGTTCTGAGTTCAAAATGGGGCTCTTAAGCTCAAAAAAACTTTTGGTAAAATTGGAACAGCTGTTTCAAACTAAGATCAGAATATTCAAAATTTAAATACAGCACCTTTGGGCTTGAAACACTCCCAGAACCACACAGCAAATAACATCCTATCAGAATTAGCACCACTTTGTTGAGATAGCAATATAATTAATAAAATATCATAATCTCAAAATCTCATCAAATAGGTAGTAGCAAGAGAATTGCATACAAAGTCCATTAAATATTACGTACACACTATGTTTTACTCCTTATAATTCATTATTTACAGAAAGGTTGTACTTCTGTACATAAAACCAAACTTAGTAGCTCATAAGCTTTCTAAAAGATAGGAAGCAGCAGGTGAAGCTAGGCAAAATCACATCAGATACCTGTACAATTAGCACAGCACACAGCCCTAACTACTCAAAGACATCTGACTGCCAAGTAACTTTTTTAAAAAATTGGAGAGATTACTTATCAATGTGCTGCTGTATCTTCAATTGTATTTTACTTTGCAGAGGGATAATGAAGGGGTAGAGTCAGTTTGTTGTAGTTTCAGGTATAAGACCATGAGTTCCAGGCTACTTTAGGCACAAAGCCAGCTAAGTGACCTTGCACTTAGCCCTGGGAAGGATGCAATGGCAAACCACTTCTTAAAAATGCTGAAACCTGAAGATTCTGTATTATGTTAGGAGCATGAATGAGTTATGCTCTCATCTTTCTAAACCACTGTTTTGTTTCTATTTAACTTCTGTGGCTAGCTCTCAAGGTGCATGGAATGTGGAAGAATGTTGTCCATTTTGCTATAAGCTTTTCTGATTTACTTACTGGTTGCAGAACAGGATTTCGAGGGGGACATTTTTGTAGTGTTGTGTTTTTCTGCATATTTAAATATTTAAATTATAAGTATAATATTATATTTAGCTATAGCACAATGGACTTTTTGTTAAGATCTTTATTATAAACAAAAAGCCAACTCCTTAGCAATGAATAAGGTTTGCACTGGTTAACTGAGCTTTATCTTTCCAGAGGCAAATCATACCTGCTGGTGTTAAAATGTCTGCTAAAGTAGGTGCTAAGGGGAAGAATGTAGCTGAACAATTAGCTCTGTTGACTGAATGCCTCGGGAGTCTATTTAATTACTGAAGAAAGTCTATGTTTGTAACTGAAGACTGGATTCTGATTTAATTCTATGTTATAGGGATTTTTTTTTAATTTTCAAAAATTGATTTTTCTGAATCCATGATTTTTCTGCAAGTTTGAATTTTGTGCTCCTCAGTTACTGAACTGTCAATTATTTCACTCATCAAAGGCAATGAATATAATGTATGCCCCAAAGTTACAAAAGGGGTGTTTGTCTTACCTGATACGCTCCTTCTCGTAGGGTGGAGCTAGCAGCCAGAATGGGTTGACCTTGTCCTTCAGCCTATGGGACTGAGTCTGTCAAATTGCAAAGCTCCGCCTCTGTCTCTAAGGGCCAGCTTTTGGCGAAGTCGAAACAACAGACTCGGAGTGTGGTCTCCCGAAAAAACAATGTCCAGCAGAACCGATGTCTCCACATAAAAAACTATGTCCAGCAAAACCGATGTCTCCGCACGTGGACCAGAGTGACAATGGGTGGGACTGGCTGCTAGCTCCACCCTACGAGAAGGAGCGTATCAGGTAAGACCAACGCCCCTTCTCCATTGTGGGTGGAGCTAGCAGCCAGAATGGGACATACCAAAGTCGTTTGTCCGATGGGAGGGTTAATTCTGGTCCACGGACTCCGGCTGTGGGAGAACCCTTTGGAGAACCCAGCGGCCAAAGGCTGCCTCCGCCGATGCGAAAGCGTCGATCTTATAATGATGAACAAATGGAGAGATGGCGAGGCCCAAGTGGCTGCCCTGCAGACCTCTTCCAGGGAAGCCTGAGTCGACCAGGCTGCTGATGCAGCCACGCTGCGTGTGGAATGCGCCGTCACCCCAGCAGGATGCGGTAAGGACAACAGGTCATATGCTGTCGCAATGGTGCTCCTTTTCCATCGCCCAATCGTAGACGGAGTCACTTTGTTGCCCAAAGAAGTGGATTGGAAAGAGACAAAAAGAGCCTCCGTTCTCCTTATCGTAGCAGTACGTTTGATATATATCTTAAGGGCCCTCCGGACATCAAGGGTATGCCACTGTTGTTCCAAGGTGTGGGTAGGAGAGGGGCAAAAATTGGGAAGGATTAACTCCTGAGCCCAGTGGAACCAGGAGTTGATTTTTGGAATGAACGTAGGGTCTAGACGGAGGACCACTCTGTCCGAATGAAAGACGCAGAGATCCTGCCGTATTGAAAGAGCGGCGACCTCCGAAATTCTCCTGGCTGAGGTGATCGCCACCAAAAACGCCACCTTGCAGGTAAGGTAGCGAAGGGAAGAGGAGCGCAATGGCTCATACGGAGCCCGTCAAAGACAAAAGCACTTTAGTCAGGTCCCACGTCCCACGGTACCTATGAACAACAGGAGGGCACAGGTTGGTAGCCCCTCTGATGAAGCGACGAATGGTGGGATGTTGCGACAAAGAGTCTAAAGAGCCACAAGATAGTACCGAAGACAGGGCTGCCACTTGTTGCCTGATGGTGTTAGGCGAGAGCCCTTTGTCCAGCCCCTCTTGCAGAAAATCCAGGAGCTTCGCCACTGATAAATGAACAGGTGAGCAACCCACCCACGAATACCATGTGCAAAACATTTTCCAGGTGGCAGAGTAAATTCGTTTGGTGGAAAGCCTCCTGGAGGCCTGAATGGTAGCTATAACCCTGGAGGAAAGATTCCGACGCTTTAGAGTGCACCGCTCAATCACCAGGCGGTCAGTTGGAGCCACCGAGGATCCGGGTGGAAAACTGCCCCCTGACTGAGCAATGATTCTGTCACTGGTATCCTCCAGGGCGATCTCACCGACAATGACTTCAGGTCCGCAAACCAGGCTCTCCTGGGCCAATGGGGGAGCCAGGAGCAGCACCTCTGCCCCCTCCTCCAAGATCTTCCTGATGACTTTGGGGAGGAGGGTGGGGGGGAAAGCATAGAGCAGTCCAGTCAGCCAGGCACAGCGAAAGGTATCAGTCCCTTCTGCCCCCTGCGTCTTGAATCTTGTAAAGAATCTCGGCAGCTGGGCATTCTCCGGGGTGGCGAATACGTCTATTTCTGGAAGACCGAACCGGTTCGTCAGAGATTGAAAGATGGCAGGATGTAGGTGCCACTCTGCATGATCTAGCATTGTGCGGCTGAGCCAGTCCGCCTGCACATTGGACACCCCGGAGATGTGGTCTGCCGAGATGGACAGTAGATGACACTCTGTCCAAAGACCCAGTGTCCTGGCCTCCTGCATCAGGGAACGGGACTTGGTACCTCCCTGCCAGTTTATATGGGCTTTCGTCGATATGTTGTCCGTGAGGATTAGGACATGCTTTCCCGAAGTCAGATGTTGCAGTTGCTGAAGAGCAAGATGTACTGCCCACAGCTCAAGCCTGTTGATGCTGCATTTTGATTCTGTCGGGGACCAATGGCCCTGGACCATGGTTGACTGTGTGTGGGCCCCCCAACCTGACAAGCTGGTGTCTGTGGTTAGGACCAGTCTTTGAGGCTCCTGAAACAAGCATCCCTTTGCAATGGCCGGCGACCTCCACCAGTGTAGGGATTGACGGACCTCCGGTGGAACCAGGACCCTGACTGCCAAAGTGCTGCGACCCTATTTCTGGAACGTCAAGAGAAACCACTGCAAGTCTCTGGAGTGTAGGCGTGCCCAAGGGGTAATGTTGATACTAGAAATCATCTTGCCCAGGAGCGTGGAAAGCAGCCTCAGGGGAACCCTGCGCTGCTGCAGAACCAAGGAAGCCAGATCAGAAATGTTATCCTGGTGCTCCTGGGACAGGTACACCCTACACTGCAGAGAGTCGACAATGGCTCCTAGGTGGGTCAGGTGGGTACAGGGAGAGAGGTGGCTCTTCTTCAGATTAATGGAGAACTCGTGTGTCTGAGAGTGTCTATCGTTACCTGGAGATCCTGCACCGCTTGGTGCATGGAGGATGACAGAATTAATATATCGTCCAGGTAACAGTGGACACGCACAAGAATGCTCCTGAGGTGAGCAACCACCACTGCCAGCACTTTGGTGAAGACCCTCGGGGCAGACGAGAGGCCAAAGGGGAGAGCCCGATATTGGTAATGGGCGCCCATGTAACAAAATCTCAGATACTGACGGTGGAGGGGCAGTATTGGTATGTGGAGGTAGGCCTCCGTGAGGTCGATCGAGGCAAGGAGGTCCCCCTTTCGGATACCGCCCAAGATGGATTGAAGTGAGTGCATTTTGAACCGTCTGTATCTAATATGATGGTTCAACCTTTTGAGGTCGAGAATCGGTTTCCACCCTCCGAGGATTTGGGAACTACGAACAAAATGGAGAACCCCTGCCTCAGCTGGTCCTCTGGTACCTGCTGGATGTCTCAAATGTCCAGCAGGTGTTGGATGGCAGATTTCATGAGGACCTGCTTATCGATATTTTTGGAAATTGGGCACCTGATAAAAAACCTCGGGTGGGTGGTGGAGAGGAATTCTAGGGAGAGGCCTGATGTCACCCTCTCCCTGACCCACACGTCGGAAGTAATTTCCTCCCATCTGCTGGCGAAGACAGCCAGACGATCGCCGATGGGAGGGCCAGACGCGGCAACCCCCGCCACCTCGAAAGGGCCGCTTGAACTGTCTGCCTCTACCTGCCCTGTCCGGGAGTTGCCTCTGTCTTGGCCCGTACTGATCTTGCGGTCTGGTGTACCCAGCTCCCTGGTCGGGAGCACAAAAGGGCCGCCTGGAATAGGGGATCGAGCGAAAGGAACTCTTCCTAGAAAGGGAAGGGAGGACCTTCCTCTTATCCCTGGACTCAACCAGGATTGGGTCCAGAGCTTCCCCGAAAAGCATTCAACTGTTGTAGGGAGCCGATGCCAGGCGTCACTTATGGCGTGTGTCCGCCTGCCAGTTGCAAAACCAGTGCATCCAGCGTGCCACGACAGATGCACCTATGGCTCTGGAGGCAAATCTGGCCGATTGGAGAGTAGCCTCCGCTGAAAACTGTGCTGCAGCTAACAGTTTATTGATGTCCTGTCTAGCCCTGCTATCGGAGGCTGGTAGACTGTCCTGAAGCTGGCGAAGCCATAGAAGGGAGGCAAAAGAAGGAGGCGGTGGTGGATGCACGGACCGCCCAGGCTGCTGCTTGGTGAGCCTTGTGGAGCGCCTGCTCCATCCTCCTATCCTCCAGGTGTAGCAATTCCGCTGGATCCCCTGGCATAGTGGTTGAAGCCAGGAGAGCCGTAATAGGCAGATCCACCGATGGGGTCTGGAGAGACTGCGCCAGTTCGTACACCACGTTGAAGAAACGTCAGTCAAGAGCTGATGGATTAGGCCCAGATGCCAGGGAGGTCTACTGTCTGTGAACAGCATCCACAAAAATTGGTGGCGAAGGCATGACCTCAGTCTCAGGGGTAGTCTCTGTGAAGAGCGGGTAAGGTAAGTCCTGAGGAGTCGCAGCAGTCGTCAAGGAGGAAGCCCCCAATCTAGCAGAGTTTTTTGCTTTGAATAAGAGGGACTTAAAGAGGGCCGGTTGGAAAAGGCCCGAGGAGGCTGGTGGTTCAGGGGGAATGCCCTCATCCTCCGACAAATCAAGATCGAGGAGCTCCTCGTCGTCTGAAACATCGGACTGCAATCCAGCCAAGTACTCTGGAGAATACTGCTCCTGTTCCCTGACTCAACCCCTCCGAGCTGGGACAGCTGGTGCATGCTCACCAGGGGGGAAGATGGTAGGACCCACTGGAGCTGGCTTGCTGATTTGCTGGATGCCCGCAGCGATACCCTGCCGAATAGCATCAGCTATCATAGCCTGCATGCTCTGAGCATCCAATGGGCCTTCAGAGGGCGAAGATCTGAGCCCCACTGCAGTGGGGGTAAAAGTGGCCAAGGGCAGGGAGGTGCTTTGTCCCCTGCCAGCGTCTCGGTTCCAGTGGCACTCCACTGGCCCCCAGATATCATTGTCTGCTAGAGCCAAATTAGGACTATCTAGGGAGATGTTGTCCCCTTGGTCATCTCGTGATGATCCTGCCTGCAGGGGCCTCATGGTTGATAGGGAGGCAAGGTCAGGCTCTGACTGGGTAACACGGGCTGATCTTTCACAAATTTTCTGCAGGGCCTTGTCCCTGCGGTTCTCATCACGCTCTGTGACTTTTGAAGATTTAGCCATATCAGAGCGCCCCCTGCTGGAGTGGCGGTGCCCCTTGTCCCTGGACGTTCGCAGTCCTGAGGTACTGGGGCAAGAATCGGGCAAAGGAAGGGATGCTTCCGTGTTCTGCTTTTTACTTTGTTTAGCCTTGGAAGGCCTCGCTTGCCACTGAGGGTCCGCCATTTTGAATAAGCAGAAAGGCGTTAAACCGCTGATCAGACACCGCTGAATCAGTTAAAATGGTGGCTGGCCTCGCACGGGCAGAAGCTGCGAAATGCAGTCGCCTGCAAGCGGTGGCTTGAACACAGCAGGTGGATAGACAGGCTATGAGCCCTCAGCTATGTGGCGGCTCGTGACTCTAGAGTTGTCTGCGCCTTTAAGGTCCTAGAATCCGGGAGCTGACGTCGGCAATGGGAGAATAAACCTCCGGATGCTGAAGGGAGAATGTAGCGAGCCATTCAAGTGCGATAGCTCCTGCAGCTGGATGGAAGTTCAAACGCTGCCTCCCTGGCTGTTGGCGGTAGAATGGGGGGGAGCACGTGACTCCCACTGCCACTGGTCGCTCAAGCTCCTGCGACAGTTGGTGATCAGCGCAGTTGAAATGGCAACTTGAATATGCACCCCGCCCCACTAGCAAGGCCGCTTGACAAGGCAGTCCAAATGGGAAAGCGGAAGCTCCCTCGGCCACTACCGCCGCCTCAATCAGTCAGGAAAAGCCGTACTAGTGCCTTAATTGGCCCGAAGCCTCTGAGGCTTGCAGCTTGAGGCTACAGCCTGAGCGGCTGGAGCCGAGGCTCTGTTGCTGCACTCAACCCGGTGGACTCGATTCGATGACAGACGATCAAACCGGGGAGAAAGAAACTCACGGTGATTGAATTCCGTAGTCAGATGTCAAAGTCACAGTGATAGATGGTGGAGAAGCAATCCAAAATGGGAGCACTTGACCACATATCTGATCAGTATAAAGACTGAGTCAAAAGCTGGCCCTTAGAGAAAGAGGCGGAGCTTTGCAATTTGACAGACTCAGTCCCATAGGCTGAAGGATGAGGTCAACCCATTCTGGCTGCTAGCTTCACCCACAATGGAGAAAATGTCTGCATATGGCATGTTTTCATATCCTCCTGGAAGAAAGAATGGACAGTTCTGGCACAGAAATATAGGTTTATCATAATTTCTGTACAAATTGGAGCATATAAAATTTTATTTATTATCTATCAAAATATCAATAATCCAAAGAATTAATCTACAATGTGTATGCCATAACTCACCAAGAACCTGGAGTAGCAAATAATCAAACAGTAAAGTTATGCAGGGGGTTCATTTCTAATATTTATTTATTTTTTATTCTACATAGGAAGCCATCTAAAAAGGACATACATACTGTCTACTATAGCTGGCAGGATTATTCCTATTAGCCTAGCTCAGGAATGGGGAACCTATAGCTCTCCTGATGATGTTGAACTTCAAACTGCAGTTGCACTAGCCATTTCGGCTAACAGTGAGAAATACTGGGAAGATCACAGCTATCATTCTGGTCTTAACTGAAAATGCAAAGGACTAGTAATAATTTTTGAATGTAAACTAAAGTCTTCACCATTGAGCTATATATTCTCTCCAAATCTGAAACTCAATTCAAAAATCAATTCTAATAGTAGTAGCAGCAGCAGCAGTAGTGATGTAATGGTTACAACACATCTGTAGCTGTAACAATCAGTAATGAAAAATGAATGTGGCTTTATCCAAAGTAAGCTGGCCAGAGTCATCGACTATTGAATGGAATACAATTTTAATAAATTATTTACTGTAATACTATTTTTAACTCAACACTCTCAGCTATTACCAAGACAATATCAAATAATCCATAATCAGATTCAAAAGTCAAGACAAATACATAAGGTTGGATAGTCTTAAACATTCCAGTACTAATAAAAGTTAAATATTGCAGTATCATCAGAAAATAATTTTCTTCATGGAGATATTTTGTATTTTTAAGATGTGAAAAGATCTACAACAATTTCAGTTTATCTTAACAATTTTATCTTAACAACAGTATTTCTATCTAAGTTGACCAATTCTGTTACATATCAGAAATTTCAGATGCTACTCTGCCCAATAACTCTATGGATACCAGCTTCACCCTTCAGTATAATTGTGCCATGCGCTGTTAAGATTCAAAGAAGATAGGATTCCATCTACTTCACTTAAATAGAAATATGAGCAAGCGTAGTGCCAAACCATTCAGTCCCCAAAACATGGAATATTCTACATGTTTTCATATGAAAACAAACTATACTTTCCCTCCCCAAATTTTGTTGCTCAATATAGAATGGTTAGGGATTGAAGATGTGGGACAAATGTGCACTGTCTACATTTTGTGCATAGTTAAATATATCCATGCTGACTTCTTGAAAGAAACGTTTAGGTACTATTTGATTTAAATTAGTTTTCATACTGAGGCTAAGAAATGGGGCATTGGTCTTACCTGATACGCTCCTTCTCGTAGGGTGGAGATAGCATCCAGACATGGGTTGTCCTCGTCCGTTCATCCAATAGGACTGAGTCTTTTAAGCTGTTTAGCCCTGCCACTGTGCCAGGATCCCCAGCTTTATGAAGGCAGAAGACAGACTCGACGTGTGGTGCTGCTGATAGGTAGTTACTCCCCGTACGATGGTACGAAAAAAAGGTGAGGCCATGAAAACAGGTATAATCCAGGACCAAGAAGAACATGGGTGGGGCTGGATGCTATCTCCACCCTACGAGAAGGAGCGTATCAGGTAAGACCAACGCCCCTTCTCCATAGAGGATGGAGCTAGCATCCAGACATGGGACATACCAAAGCCGTGTGTCCAAAGGTGGGTTGGTCCTGATGCCAGTGATTTCACATTGGATGCACCCTCTGAAGCACTCTGTGACCAAAGGCCGCATCTGCTGAAGCAAAAGCGTCAATCTTATAGCGACGGATGAAGGGCGATGGTGAAGCCCAAGTGGCCGGCCTGCAGACCTCCTCAATGGAGGCTTGAGTCGTCCAGGCCGCCGTCGTTGCAGCGCTGCGAGTGGAATGTGCCGTCACCCGAGGGGGACGGGGAATTTACATCAAATCGTACGCCTTTGCGATAGTGCCCCGCAGCCAACGCCCAATCGTAGAGGGGTCACCTTGAGGCCCACTGTGGATGGCAAGAAAGAAATGAAGAGAGATTCCGTTTTGCAGATTGGAGCTGTTCGTTGAATATAAATCCGCAGAGCCCGGCAGACGTCCAACGTGTGCCATTTCTGTTCAAGTGGATGTGATGGTTTAGGGCAAAAGTTTGGAAGTATGACCTCCTGGGCCCGGTGGAACCAGGAGTTGATCTTTGGGAGGAATGAAAGGTCCAAACGAAGCACCACCCTGTCCAGGTGAAAGATGCAAAGGTCCTTTCGCACTGAGAGTGCTGCAAGTTCCGAAATCCTCCTAGCAGAGGTGATGGCCACTAGGAAGGCTACCTTGCAGGTGAGGTGACGTAGAGACACCTCGCGTAAGGGCTCATAAGGTGCCACCGTTAGGGAGTTAAGAACCCTGGACAGATCCCAGGTTGGGTATCTGTGGATGACTGGTGGGCACAGATTAGTGGCCCCGCTGATAAATCTCACCGTGGGGTGTTGAGACAATGACTCCAGGGAGCCACAGGATAACACGGAGGACAAGGCCACCACCTGCCTCCGGATGGTATTAGGGGAGAGCCCCTTATCCAGGCCTGCTTGCAAAAAATCAATGATATTGCCAATGGTTAATTGTACAGGTGAGCAGCCCTTTTTCGCGCACCAGGTGCAGAAGGCCTTCCAGGTGGCGGAATAGATACTTTCGGTGGAAGGCCACCTGGAGGCCTGGATGGTCTTGACTGCTCTGGCGGAAATGTTCTGGCGACTCAGAACGCACCGCTCAAGCGCCAAGCGGTCAGATGGTACCACCGGGGATCCGGATGTACCGGGGATCCGGATGTACCAGCGCCCCCTGGCTGAGCGCAGACTTGCTGAGAGGAAACTGCCATGGCTGTGATACTGACAGGGACATTAGGTCTGCAAACCAGGCTCTCCTGGGCCAGTGAGGGGCCAGGAGAAGGACCTCCGCTCTCTCCTCCAAGATCTTGTTGATGACTTTGGACAGCAGAGGAAGAGGTGGAAAGGCATAGAGGAGGCCAGAAGGCCAATTGCAGCAAAGGGCGTCTGTCCCCTCCACGCCCTGGGTCTTGTACCTCGAGAAGAATCTCGGCAGCTGGGCATTTTCCGGGGTGGCAAAGAGGTCGACCTGTGGAAGATCAAAATGACTCGTCAACTCGAGAAAGATAGCTGGATGCAGGCGCCACTCTGTGTGGTCTATTACTGACCGACTGAGCCGGTCCGCTTGAACATTGGACTCCCCGGAGATATGCGCTGCCAAAATGGACAGCAGGTGATGTTCTCCCACAGACCCAGTCTCCTGGCCTCCCACAAGGGAGCGAGATTTGGTGGCCCCCCTGCCTGTTGACGTGAGCCTTTGTGCTCACGTTATCAGTGAGTATCAAGATGTGTCTGTTAGATGTCAGAAATCGTAGTTGCTTCAGAGTCAGGTAGACCGCTCGCAACTCCAGCCTGTTGATGCTGTAACCCGTCTCCGCTCTGGTCCAGCGACCCTGAACCATGGCAGACTGGGAGTGGGCCTTCCAACCTGACAGACTGGTGTCTGTGGTGACTACAAATCTCTACGGCTCGTGAAAGAGACTCCCTTTGGATAGGGCGTCCGAAGTCCACCAGAGGAGGGATCTCCGCACCTCTGACGGAAGGGGAACCCTCAACACTGAAGAAGCTCGTCCTGACCTCTGAAATGGGAAAAGGAACCATTGAAGGTTCCTGGAGTGTAGGCACGCCCAAGGAGTAATCGATATACACGAGATCATTTTACCCAGGAGCGTAGAAAGTGAGTTCAATGGAACCCTATGTTGAGTCCTAATTACCGAGATCAGATTTTTGATACTGTCCTGACGCTCCTGGGAAAGGTACACCCTACACTCCAGAGAATCCACAATGGCCCCTAGGTGGGTCAAGCGAGTAAGAGGGGAGAGATGGCTTTTTTCCAAATTTATGGAAAACCCATGGCATCGTAGGGTAGACATGGTTACCTGGATGTCCCGCACCGCTTGGTGTCTGGACGGGGCCTGAATTAATATGTCGTCCAGGTAACACTGGATGCGCACAGGAATACCCCTGAGGTGGGCCACCACAACTGAAAGGACTTTGGTAAAGACCCTTGGAGCCGAGGATAGACCAAACGGAAGAGCGGTATATTGGTAGTGCACGCCTGCATAACAAAATCTGAGGTATTGGCAATGCAATGGCCGAATCGGGATATGCAGGTATGCTTCCGTATGGTCTATCGAGGCAAGGAAGTCTCCCCTTCTGATGCTATCAAGGGTTGTCGCCAACGAGTGCATCTTAAACCGCCTGTAATGAACCAGACGGTTGAGGTGTTTGAGATCTAGAATAGCTCTTCACCCCTCCGAGGATTTTGGGACTACAAAAAGAATGGAGTAGAACCCCTGCCCTTGTTGATCTTCAGGTACCCTCTGGATGGCTTGAATTTCTAGGTGTTGAATGGCCGAATTCATGAGGGCCCGCTTGGCGGTGTTATGAGACACAGGGCAACGAATAAAAAACCTCTGGAGGAGTGGAAAGGAACTCAATGGAGAGACCAGATCAAATGGTCTCCCGGACCCACATGTCTGACCTAATGTCTTCCCATCTGTCAGCGTATAAGGCCAGCCGGCCACTGATGGGAGGATCAGACGGAGCCTCACTTGGAATATCTGAAGGGGCGCCCCTCTCCAGCACAAAAGAGCCGCTTGAATGGTCTGCCCCTACTTGACCTGTCTGGGCCTTGTCGTTGCCTGCCCCCATACTGACCTTGAGATCTGGGAGAGAACCCTGATGGTTCGGAGGCCCGAAAGGACCGCCATTGGTAAGGCGTGAAACAGAAGGACCCCTTCCTGGAGAAAGAGGGCAAAATCTTCCTTTTGTCTCTGGATTCTATGAGGATTGGATCAAGGGACTCCCCAAAGAGATGTTGCCCCTTGAATGGGGTCGAGGCCAGGCACCACTTATGGCGGGTGTCCGCCTGCCATTGCCGTAACCAGAGCATTCGACGGGCTACTACGGCGGACCCTATGGCCCAGGAGGCGAATCTGGCGGCTTGGAGGGTGGCGTCCGTCTGGCATGGTAGTGGACGGATGTATGGCCGTCACTGGTGCATCTACTGAGGGCAATTGAAGGGATGTTGCCAACTCCTGTTGCACGTTAAAAAACCTGTTGTCCAGAGACGATGGAATGGGCCCTGAGGCGGGAGAAACCCATTGGCGGCGAACAGCATCCAGAAAAAGAGGAGATGGTATGACATCCATCTCGGCCGTTGGTTCCACAAATAATGGATCAGTGAGAGAGTGCGGAGTATCAGTGGGAGGAGGAGGTGGATCAAGGTTGGCAGATGCCTTGGCCTTGAAGAGGACACTTGAACAACGCCAGTTGAAAGAGAGTCTATACCTGGGGGGGTTCAGCAATCATGCCTTCATTCTCAGATAAGTCAAGGCCCATTTGACCTTCTTCTGATAAATCCGATCGAGAGCTGATGGAACACTCTGAGGAGACGTAACTGGTTGCCCTGGCACTGGTGCTTGGGACGTGCACCTGCGGATCTTCGCCCAAATGGAAGGGCCCTTCGGAATAGACAGAGGAAGATCTCCCTAATTGTTGCATGCATTCTGCTACGCCCTTTTGAATTGCAGCTGAAATCATTGCCTGCATGTCAGCAGGCACAAAGGGCCCTTGTTGACCAGAAGGAGCCGGTTGATCAGGGTCACGTAGGCCAGCCACAGTTGGAGTGAAAGTGGCCGACGGTTCTGGCCTGGAAGAGCCACCTGACTAGGCTGTTGAGGACCCCGCCGGCATCCCCCAGATATCTGATTGAGCTACATGAATTTCATGCTGATTGAGAGAGATTTGATCAAGTGTAACCCCCAGGGCGGGGACCTGAGGAGGAGAAGCGTGTCCACTGGGACTCTGGGTAGGAGGAGGCTGAGAAGCAGCAGCCTTGCTAGACTGGGCACACAATTTTTCTAGTGCCCTATTCCTGCGACGTTCATCACGTTCAGCAGCCTTAGAACCCCTGGTCTGAGAATGGTGGCTGTGGTCATCCTTGTGGGTACTGGGATGACCAGTTTTACCCGGAACAGCCTCAGGCCGAGAAGTGGCCTTTGATTTCCTGCCCTGTTTGCCATCTTTCCTTGTCTTACCTGCCTTGCTTGCCCTAGAGCGGTCCGCCATGATGTTATAAGGCCTGAGAAGGAAGAATCTCCTTTCTTTATTGAGATTATGTTTGATCTTTCTCTTTCTCTGGTTTTTTTTTTTTTTATATATATTATTGAGGCTGCTGGATGCTTGAATAGAGGTCAGCTAGCAAGGGCTTGACACTGTAAGGGATTGCGAAAGAGAAGACTGCAGGCCTAGACTCTGGAGTTGTTCAGATGTCGCCCTGGAGGCCAGCCGGCGCTCCGTGCAGATGCGACTGGGGAGAAAACAAAATGGCGCCCGGAGCGCTTCCCCCACTACCAGATGACTGTCGCTGTTCATAAGCCCTCCTCGCGAAGCGGCAAGTGCAGCAAGGCAGAGGCCAGTGTTATTAGCGCTGTGCACTTAGGCAGCTGGGCAGGTAGGCGACCAGGATACTCCCGGAGTCAGTAATTGCTGTTGCAAGATGGCAGCCGGAAGGTCGAAAAGCCGCACCACCTAAGGCAGTACACGCGGCAAGGCAAAAATGGCGCCCCGGCGCCTTCCGAGCTAGACGGAGAGCGATCAAAGGCTCTTTGGCGGATTTTGAAGACCGTCTGCTCTTCAGCCGTAGCGGAAAGAGGAGCACGAAGCTCCGGTGGCAGTAATTGGTCGCTGGGACCATGGCTTGGTTGGCTGGGCAACACTCACTCTCTCTGCCCCAGCTGCAGATGTTAAAGCCACCCTACACGCTTCCCGATGTGTTAGAGCGCGAAAGCTCCTCCAGCCACTCCGCCTCGCCTCTATTCCAGGAAGCACAAAGCCCCACCAACAGCCTGTGTCTCGGGAAGTTTTACTGAAGGGAGGTGGAGCGCAGAAGCTCCGGTGGCAGCTCTGGAGGTAGGAACCCCGCTTGCCAAATAAGGGCCACCCACAGGCAAGGAGGCAATTGGCTTTGCCGCGGCTCGAGCCGAAGCTCTGAGTCGCTAACGACCAGTGATCCCGGTGGAGAGGGGATCAGCTGGCAACTCAGAGTTAGTTGAAATGGAGATAAACAGCAAGATGAAAAAATGCACTTTCTCAATAGAGTGAAAAGTTAGCACCACACGTCCGTCCTTGTCTGAGGACTGAGTAAGGCTAGGGATCCTGGCACAGTGGCAGGGCTAAACAGCTTAAAAGACTCAGTCCTATTGGATGAACGAACGAGGACAACCCATGTCTGGATGCTAGCTCCACCCTCTATGGAGAATATTTTAATATTATGTGTTTGCCAAAATTTGAAGATTAGTGATGTGCAAAATGATGATCTGGGAATGAAAATTCCGGTATACTCATAAATATTTTGTTTACTTCAGTCCATACCATTTCTGAGGCTGTTTGGCAGATTTTGCAATCACACACTGAGTTGGAAGTATTTTAAAAGTTGTTGGAATAGTCTGGCCCCAAAGCAGGTCTGCTTCATCCAGAACACCATCTTTGGATCATCTCAAAATATTCCTGAAACAGTATGGTCTGTAGAAGAATGCTACAGAATGTTCCATTTTAAGACTGAAAAAATGCTGATTCCTAATGGATAGTTTAATATTCCTTTGACAGAAAAAAGCAAAAGTACATGCCTATCTTCTCAATTAAGATTTTAAAATAAGACAGCAAAATTATAATGACTTAAACCAGCCTTTCTCAATCAATTTATTCTACAAAAATCATTTTTGGGTCACAGGAAATCCCTGCATAAAACCATAAATATAAAAACTTCAAAATACATTTCTCTTCTAACCCCACAATCCACATTTTACAATGGCTATGACAACAGCAAAGTAACAAATCTGCAATCCAGGTTTTAAAATTCCCACTGCTGTAAGTGGTAACATTGCACAGCAAATATTCAAACACAATGTTTTGTTTTGTGGTTTCTTTTTAATAACAATCTCTCACAAAAGCCTGTAACAGAACCCTGGCTACCATGTTTTCTGAATTCAAAAATGGTCTCTTCTCACGACAACAATAAGCTTAAAGAATAGTATGCACTTTCAAAATCTACTTTTATTACCTTCCATACCAATTTTTTTAAAAAAACATGTATCAACTGACTACATATATCTTTCATCATTAAAATGTAGACAGTAATTAGGCAGCAGTGGCAGGCTTTTCAAATTTACCTGAGTAGATTTGTCCTTCATGCATGAAGGATAATGTATATGAGGATCTCGTGGCCACTGTCCTGTGAGGTAAGGTCCTGTTATTGTATCCAATGAAGAGGTCCGTCTTATAGTATTAGATGTTCTAATTTGCTGGGCTTTTGGTTTGTCCACTGAAACAAAAACATGTTACATGCAAGATTATAAGTATAGGGTTATAGTTTTCCATCCTGTTTTCAGTGTGACAATTTATACAAAAGATCAATGAATTAGCAACAATCTCTTTCATTTACAATTTCCTTCTACATTTCTTTTTCAAGAAAGGAATTCCAGCAATTAGAGTACTATTATGATAGAAGAAATATGCATGCTACAATCAGACTATGGTTAAGATAAGATAGTTAACTGAGTTTCTTTATTCATCCTTATCTCTTTTAGATACTTCTATTTAAAAATCTAAGCTTCTATGGTATTTCTTTTGAGCAGACATTTTGATAAACAGAAGTTGAACACATAAACCAAGCCATGTTTTATTAGGGGAAAGAACTATTCTACATGGCATGGCTTGGGTCTATGCTACAGTGATGTTAAAAAGTCTGTGAATCCTTGAACATTTTCAATATTTCTGCATAAATATGACCTAAAACATGGTATGTATTCCATACAAGCCCTAAAATTAAATAAAGAGAACCTAATTAATTAAATGCACCAAAAACATTACACGTATTCATTTATTCATTGAGGACAATAATCTCAAACTATTTGTGTGTGTGTAGCAAAATTATATGAGCCTTTGCTTTCAGTAATTGGTATGCTCTTTTGGCAGCAATAACTGCAACAAAATGTTTATCGTAACCGTTAATCAGTCCTGCATATGGGCTTAGAGGCTTTTTAGTCCATGCCTCCTTATCAGACAGCATCAAGGTATAGCTATTGCTATAGGCTTCTTCACATGAACTTCCCACTTCTGGTCCTATCACGACACTTCTAATAGGATTAATGTCCAGATTTTGACTTGGCCATTCCAAACATTAGCTTTCTTGTGTTTTAACCATTCATTGATACTACAACTTGTGTGTTTTGAATCATTGTCTCACTACATGACCCACTTTTTCTTCAGCTTCAGTTCATGGACAGATACCCTGACATTTTCCTGTAGAATTTGCTGGTACAATTCATTATTCATAGCTCCATCAAAGATAGCTGGTTGCCCTATGTCAGAGGAATCAAAGCAGGCCCAAATTAAAATAACGCCAGCACCATCCTCCATTCACAGAACATTCTTACAACAGCCTTCTGCCTTATGCACATGGGCTTTTGCAAACTGCAGTTGGGCAGCAATGTTATTTTTT
Organism: Thermophis baileyi; assembly: GCA_003457575.1. Classification (NCBI taxonomy): domain Eukaryota; kingdom Metazoa; phylum Chordata; class Lepidosauria; order Squamata; family Dipsadidae; genus Thermophis; species Thermophis baileyi. The sequence goes on from QLTV01004095.1 coordinate 562,519, forward strand.
GTAGAATAGTGGCTTTTCCCTGTAATCCTGCCATGAACACCTCTGTTATTCAGTGTTCTCCTGATGGTGTCTCATAAACTCTGACATTTGCCAATGAAAAAAAAAGCGTTTCAGAAGTTACCATGAGCTTCTTTGAGCCCTCCTAGAATATTACACAACTTGCCCTTGATGTGATCTTGGTTGGTCAGTCACTCCCAGGAAGAGTAAAAAGGCATTGCACTGCCTCCATCTGTACATGATTTGCCTGACAGTGAAATAGTGGAGTCCAAATCCGGTCAAATAGTTCTGTAACTTTTTCTAATCTGGTGAGTATCAACAACTGTTTTTAGTTGTTTGCAGAAATTTCTTTTGTTAGATCTATGACACATTTTCACATACATATGTTGTGAAAATCAAACTTGAATAGCGAATTCCTAATATTCTGACCTCGCATAAAAGATTTTCTATCGATTGCAACATGATTCTAATTTCCCCTCTGAATGCGTCCCATAGGCTTATATTTTTAATCTTAGAAATTCAAAAACTTTTAAGCACCACGTAAAAATATATGAAAATATTTTGGAGAAATAATTTTGTTTCCAAAGTTATGACAGTTGTGATAGCTATGTATTTAGAAAAATACTAAATTTATTAAGAAAATAAAGCTTAATGTTAGGGATATGGAATCTTGTCAGTTTCTTTCAGCACACCTAATTTTATCTTTGTATTTTCTTAATGCAATATAAAAAACTACCCAATTACACAGATAACATATTCTACAAAATCCACGTTTGCAAGTTTTTCCATCTTAAGTCAGGGGTTCCCAATCCATAGGCCACAGACCAGCACCGGTCCGTAGCCCACCAGGAATTAGGCTGTGCAAGCGAGCAAAACCCCATCCGCGTACTCGTGGAATCCAGACAGCGTGTGAAATCACACACACACAGTCGCAGAAAAACTGCCCTCCACAGAGCCAGTCTCCAACACCCAAAAGGTTGGCGGTCGCTGTTATAAGTGATTCTGCTAGAATGGATCAAAAAGATACCATACTAATAAAACATTTCATTTATTCAATATGGAAGCTACTTATGGATTGGGGAAAACATGCCATGGAAATGCCATCTTTAGTAATAGACTATTCAAGTTCTCAGAATATATGGCAGAGACACAAACTATTAATTTAATCAAGGGCTCTATTACAATTAGCTAACTAATTGGGTCATAATTATGCTTTACTTTTAGCTGACGGAAGGTATATTTTAGGACCAGAAACATATTCCTGCAAATTCTCAAGTATGCAAAAATGTGCTTTGTTTACACTTTGAATTTTTCTGCCTTCCTCCTCCTCACTCCGCACTTCTCTCCCTCCCTCCTCTCCCTCCCCCGTGTGTGTGTGTATGTATAAGTGTATGTGTATGTGTGTGTTTTATATATATATATAACTGTCAAATCTGTCAAAGATTCTGTCAAATCACCTGGTATACCCAAATATGGGAGGGAGCATACTGCTTCCTTTTTGCCTTTCAGCCCCAATTCAGGGGCCATGCAGGCAGTCGCTTTCATGACAAACCATTTTTCTATGTATTACATTTTATCAGTAAAATGTAATACATACATACATACATACATACATACATACATACATACACACACACACATATAGATAGATAGATAGATAGATAGAGATATAGAGATAGAGATATAGAGATATAGATATAGAGATATAGATCTATCTATCTATCTATCTATCTATCTATCTATCTATCTATCTATCTATCTATCTATCTATCTATCTATCTATCTATCTATCTATCTATCTATCTATCTATCTATCTATCTGCGCCAATCTTCTGGCTTGTCCAGATCTATCATCTCAATATCTTAATTTTCTTTATCTTTGCAATTTTGAGAGGTCATGTAAGTTCTCCTTTTGCAAAAAAAAAAAAAAAAAAAAAAAGTTTTGAAAAATCTGATTTATATTCAAAATGAAGCAATTTGTTTTTATCCATTTTATATTTTGTACTATATAATCTAATAGTCTTTTAACAGTATATATACCATAGATATAATCAAGTGCTTTGTTAGGAGAAAAATGATCGTATGATCAAAAATAATCATATGATTACAGTAATATAACTAAAATCTGGGGAGAAGGAGAAAGAGTAAAGTAAAAAAATCAGAATACAGGGTATATCTAGCTCCATAGTAGGAATCGGATAACTATAATGCTCTTGCATATAACAATAAGACAACTTTTTTACCTTTTTTTTCAGCCTCCTAATTCCTCTCTTCATCAACTAAAATTATGTGCACATTTTATGAAAAATATCTAATGAAAGAAAAACTATTTATAATATCACTAGTAATCTTCCTTCCCCACCTCTCAAGAAAAAAAATAGCAAATTCTATAACTGAATCTTGGTGGTATATTACAAATAATAATACTAAAATATTAGCACTTAGCAATAGTACTTAAACTTACCACTTCACAGTGCTTTCCATCCCTCTCTAAGCAGTTTCCAGAGTCAGCATATTGCCCCCAACAATCTGGATCCTCATTTTACTGACCTCAGAAGGATGGAAGTCTGAGTCAACCTTGAACCAGTGAGAACTGCTAGCAGTCGTCAGAATTAGCCTGCAATACTGCATTCTAACCACTGTGCCACCACAAAATAATACTAGTTATATGTGAGATCAGGAAAGAAGTAAACTGTGCTAAAAGTTCTTGTTCAAAATAGGAAAGCAAAACAGAAATAATTATCTATTCTCTAACTCTAAAGCCTAAATTGAGATGCAAGGCACATTTCTTCCCCTCTCTTGGGCTATGGGAAAGTTAGGGATTTTGGTGAATTAAAGGCAGAGATATGCACATTAATATTGTGCATGTTCCAAGTTTCTTATACCTTTCAAGATATTTTTAACTTGGATAAAATCTATTCTCTTTCTTCACAATCTAAAGATTTTGTGGAGTGATAACTAAGAGTGGAGAAAAAGACCATAAAAACTTCCAATATTTTGAGGAAGGAAAACAAAATATATTTTTAGGTTTTAGGACTAGGAAAGTTTCTATTTTTCTTTCCCTTGTGAAAGGCAATAAGCATATTCAATCCTGATCAGGCTTCCAAAAAAAAAAACAACCTGCCAACAATTCTTTTTATAGCTACCACCCTTCCTGCTAAGCATGTAAAAATCACATTTGTTTCAAGTTCACGATTCAAAAAGTCACGAATGTAGTTCCTAAACTTTTTTTATTTTAATGAGGGAAAGGATATTTTCATTTACTTAAACAATATCCATAATGAAACTATCACTATTATAGTCTATATGACAATTAAGGTTAAACTAAATAAGCTAGGTTAACAGTAATTGTTTGGATTTCTACTGTCTAGATTTCTATAGCAACTGAGCCACAAACTAACCAATTGTATTTTAATTTTACAAGTTGCAGAAACCCAACTAGAGTACTTTTTGCATCTGTAATTTGTCTCTGTAGTCAGCATGTCAGCCACTAGAAACAAGTACTATGTCTACTTGCAAATAGGCTAATTTATGTGGCAAACACATCTAACTAATAAGGCATACTTTTGTAAGCAACCATCCTACCACACTATCACTGATCTGTTTGAACCTTAAATCTGTTCTCTGGAATATGAGCCTTAGAATCATTTAGATCAACTTAACTGTGTTAAGAATGCAAAATTATTTCTTAGTTTGCAATTATCTGTATCCCATAGATGTTAACAATGTATACATACAAAATTGGATGTTACTAACACAGCAGTATATGTAAGAATACAATAAAGTTTCATTCAAACTACTAATAGAAGATTATAATTAGTATTTCTGTATAAGTTTTCAATATTTAAAAAATAAGGGTTATTTTGTCAGGCTCAATAACATGAATCAAAGAACTTTAATAACCTTTAGACTTGGACAGCTTCGCTGAGTTATGCTAATATATTCACAAAATTTGAATGTAGGTATTTAGGATTTAATATCCAAGCTTTAAATCTGACTAAAATATCCATTTCTCTGACATATCCACTGCTTCTTTAAAGTTGAAAAACATTTCAGGAAGCACTATCATAAAAAATATGATTGGAGTAATATCAGTATTTAGGGGGAAAATACAAGCATAAATCCTCCTTGGGTTTACCAAACTAATATTAGAGTTCTTTGGATTTTGGCCAGAGAAGTTCAAATTCAGGGATATAATTAATTTTATTACATTTAAAATCTTAGTACTATATAGAAATTCTCCCTATCCAAGCAACCAGTGACAAAGTACACTCAGAATTCATAACCTCATAAACATAAATTTAGAAACAATCTGGTATCTTCCTGCATTGTGGCATTTCAAGGCATTGGGCCATCAAACATATCAGAAAGAGTTCATTATGTCATATAATATGAAATCAAATATAAAACCAATTACAAATTTCAGTTTTCACTATAGGCTCATAATTTATGACTCAAGTTAATTTCCTTTCATCTTAAAATATTAGATTGGCCAAAGGTGTGGACTGGTGAAAAAAGCTTATGGGGTATGTTCTAGGCCTCAATACAATCAGAGAGTCAAAACTGCTCTTAAAATGTTGGCAACAGTTCATTAGAAGCTTGTTAAAAAAATTAATCATTATAAATGACAAGTTACATGTATTTAAACTATACTGAAGTAATTGCACATTTTAATCACCACCTCCTATCCTGCCATTATAGATTTTGAAGACTTTTACACATATTTGAAAAAGGATTTAATTTATTCGGCATATGATTAAAAAGGATGAAATGTACTTATAAGACAGTAATTCTATTTAAAAGAAACCATTTTAGAAGTAGCCTTTCTCACAATTTAAAAGCCATGACCTTTTATAGAATTTGGACAGCCAATATATTAATGGAATGGCAGCCAATCCATGCTAGTCAGTTATGTTTATTCTTTGCAACTATTTACAAATGGGTTAACTCCTGCATATTTTTCATTTGTAATATTACCAAAGTATTTTATAAAATATATGCTGTATTGCATGTTTGAATAGAAATAAAGCAAACAATAATTCAATATCATAAAGAAATTCACAAACTGTAAGATACCAGAGAGTATGTAGTGCTACCAATATACAAGCATAAAATATAAAATGCAATGATGTATAGTTAAGCAGATTAACTGATAAACATGGAAGTTACAATAATATTTTGAAAAAGGTATACCTATAAATTTAATATATAATTATTCTCTGAATATTCTCAGAATTAGTATTAATTTTGAAGAAGAATTTCAGAGCATCCTAGAGATGAAAAATGAGGGTGGAAGAGAGTGTTCTTAGAGAAAGCTGTTTTCATTCAGGCAAGAATGATGTCAGCATCTGCAGTGGCAGCTGCCTGACCTGTACAAGCTTCCAATCCATAGCACTTTGCAGCTTTAAGAATACCTGGCAATTTGTTTACATGTTCGTATGAAAAATTTCAGCTGCATTGTAAAAAGATGGAAGAATCATACACTAAAGAAAAAGAATTTAAGTTCCCTATTATTAAAAAAAAAAGACCACAGATCACTTACACTTTTAAATATATTAAACACTGATGGTTACATCCCCATTTTTGGCAATTGTTAATATAAATACAAAGTAAGATTCTCAGATGTTTAGTAGTTGAAGTATTGTTATCTCCCAACACAGCTAAGGTCCAAAGCAATTCTTAAGCATCTGCAAATACAGATTGCTTTTTCAAATACGCTACACAGGCCAGAGGTAACAGCTGAGAAAGGAACAAATTTAAAAAATGGCATTGGTTTTGTATTCAATGCCAACTGCACATCCCACAAAGCAATTTTGCAGAGTTTTTTAAAAATGTATTTTACTTTGTAGCTTGAAGAATATAGTTATTGAGTTGTGTAAAGAAAAGAACATACTTATCAAATTACAGGAATGGATGAGTAAAACTGGTCAGTTTATGCATTTTTCAATCATTCAGAGCAAACTGGATGAATCATTATTACCTGCATTCAGGTAACTGTGTCAGTTATTTCATATGGTTGTACTCTCTTACCTCAAACTGTTGACTGCTATAAACGCTAAAGGCAGAATTATAACATGAAGTCACTTATTTCTAGCTTAAAGGATTGCTTAATTGAATATAAGTTATTTTATTCTTTTAAAAACATTTTAGGAAAGGATTTAAGTAATATATAAAAAGAATTTTATTTTATCCTGAATAAATATTCTATGAAAACAGGTTTCTCATCATATTATTACTTTTAAAAGTAAATAAATGTTCTTACTACTTTGCCTATATTTGTCTTGTGCCCACAGTTTAATTTTTTTAAACTTGATAATATAAAGTTCCATTTTTATCAAGTCAGATAAAAATTTCCAAATACTTTTTCTAAATGGAGATCACATATAGATTGAAACGCAAAGAACTATAATATACAGTTTGGTATAATTTTTCAAATCAGAGCTGTAAATGACTTGTCACATTCATTTATTTGAAGAATTAATGGGAAGGATTTAAGTCAAGAATTATTACAACTTGCTGCTTTCAATATTACTAAGAGGCTTATTTAATTTGCCATTAAAATTAAACACAGATCCAGCATTATTACAGATGCAAAAGTATTAAAGATGAAGCATATATAAGAATTATAATAAAATAAGTAGTGTATTAATTTGATTCATCTAAATATGGAAAGGAAAAGGGGACAGTTAGACAGTTAAAATAATCACTGTCACGTTAGAAGACTTAAATAATTTATTAGTCTGTAACACTTAGAATGTATTTTGATTTATTTCTGCACTATATTGAGGAATTTAGTTTACAAATTTATATGGCTTATTTAGAATTAATAAACAAGGAACACATATTTTAAGATTATAGTCTTCACTAACATTTAGGTTTAATCTGCAAAGGGATTGCATTTATACTTTTTAAAGACTTTTTGTACAAACTGCAGGCAATCATATAACCTGCAGGTTTTAGAAATGCTGTAAACAATTGTTCTGCCATCACATCCTATGGCTATATATGTATAAATATGTATAAATATGTATAAAGAATTTGCACTTCTATTAACAGCATTTTATTTTAATCTAGTTTTCATATTCCTTATTTCTATAAGTAGAAGCATATATAGGTTTCTAAAGCACATTGTTAGGAATGTAAATTATATAAAAATATAATTAGTATCAGCACTTGGCTTCCTTTAAAGTCCTTTAAGTTCAAGTTGCCTCTTAAAGAAAAGCATTTTAGACACTGAAACAGATGAGTCCATAAAAGCATGAATTCATCATTAAAGTTCTCAATCATAAAAACATTGATAAAAAATTCTTAAAAGAGCAAACTACTAACGATTTTCAGCACTCACATCAATATATAACGCATTTCAAGTTGTGTTATTCCAAATTAACCTTCAAGATTCTACACTTTTAATTATCAATATAGTTCCCAGCCCTCATTTACCCATCTATCTGGATTCGCGGGGGGGGGGGACAATGCCTTCATTACGTTTTAGTTGCCCGATTCTAGAGAGATAAACAGTATCAACGAATACGTGAAGGGTCAAATCTTTTTCAGCTGAGGAAAAGCTTGTGTTTAGAAATCTGCTATTTCTCTTTTGAGCTCCCCAACTGAAGCTTCACTGACACAGAAGAACTTACAAAGAAATCACTTGGCAATGTAGAGGGCGGACGTTTGCCAAGTATCGTAAATTTAAGCCTAATGTTTTCCCTAAATGAATCGTGTTAGGTCTTTGGGAAGGAGGGAGGGAGTACGACAAGGGAGGCTTTTATGGGAGTGGGTGGGTTACAGCTCTACCCCGTCTCTGCTTTACCTCTATATATGGGCGAACTGGGGCTCCTTCTCTCAGGTGAGCTGCTCCTCCGCCTGCCGCCGTTGGTGGTGGTGGTGGTGGTGGTAGCGGTGCTGCTGCTGCTGCTGTCAGGCGAGCGCTTCTGCCTTACCTTCACCCTGCTCGGTTCTACCGCCCCGCCTGCTCCCGGCGGGGCAACAACAACAGCGGAGGCGCCGGCAGCAGCAGCCGCCAGAGCCAACGGCGAAGTAGAGTTTGGTGGAGGCGAACTGCCGCCGTTCCCTCCGCCTCCTCCCCCTCCGCCTCGCGGCCCTCCTGGGCCGGTATTACTCCCCACGGAGGCTGAGGAGGTCGGCAAGCGAGTCGGGCTCTGTTGATTTCCCCTCAGGAGCTGAAAAGGGACGGTGGCGCGGATCGGTTGGAGCAGCCGGCTAGTCCCAGCGCCGCCACCGGGGGCGCTTCCAACGCCGTTTCCTCCTCCACCAGACCCATTACTACCGACCGAAACCCCGGCGTTACCGCTGGTTGGGGACCCGGCGGCGCCACGGCGCATCCTCTGCGAGGGCTGGTGGTGAGGAGGGGTCTGCGAGGAAGAGCTGGACATGGCGGCGCTCCGAAGGCGAAAGAAACAAGGAAGGCTTCTCTCCAGACTCCTTCACGCGCGAACACGCCCTCTGGAAGAGGGGACGGGAAGAGGCCGAGAGAGGCAGACTCCAGAGCGTTCAGCGACGCGTTTATCGCCGGGATGTGGCCATGACTGCCCGCCTCGGCAGCTTAACCCCTCGCGGCTTACATCGTCCATGGACGAGGCGGCCACTACTGGAGATAAGGAGGAGGAGCAGCGGCGGCGGCGAAGTGGGCGGGGAGCATAAGACTCGGGCTCCTGCCTGACTAAAAACTCGAGACCACCACTGCACCTGCGACCTACCACCTATCCCCCCCACCGCCCCAGCTCCACCGTCCTCCTTCTAAATACCCACCGCAGGCTCCACCACCCTGCCTGTGGCGGGCAGGGGGCGCCCAGTCTTGCGGCCATTGGGCACCCAGCCGCCGTTAATTCGTGTCTGATTGGTCAGAAACTCCGAAAGGCAGCGTATCTAACCAACCCCTGCCTTCCACTTTACCTGTAGGTGGAGAAGAGGGCGAAAGGGAGAGGGTGGTAGCCGAAAGCCGCTTTGTGTACGGACGTCTAGGCGGGGGGTAGGGCAGTTTTAGTAAAGTTAATATTATAGGGAGCACATGATGAAGGGCTGTCTGATAATTATTACTATTTGCTTCCAGGACTGCTTCTTAATGTACTGTATATGCCCAAGAGGCTGGAAATTATAAACAAATACTAGCATCCTAATGTGCTAAGCCTACTTAGGAATTTAAGAAACCTTCAGATCGTTGGAGCAATAGCAATCTGAGGTCTCTTAATTCTAAGAAAATACTGATTTTTTTATAAAAAATTACTAAAATACCAGAGCAGGGCCTACATTTAAAGTGAAAATCCTTCCAGAGAAGACCATAGGTTTGTTTAAATCATGTTTCTGTTAGTCATTCAGAATTTTTGTCTAAACTCTTATTTTGAAAGTATTATAACTGAAAATCAGGCATCTTAATATTTCATATTAATATAGTTTTTGGGAGCTATTTGGCACTAGAGTAGCAGATACAAACATTTATATTTAAAATGTTTAAAATAAACATGTAAAATAATAGAGATTATTTGGGTCTGAAGTTGGCATGTAGCACCATCTCCATGGCAGAGACCATTGATAACACACCTATTATACAGTACTAGGTTTTGTTGTTGTAATACTAGTTCACATTTCTTCTAACCGCCTTTTGATATTCTTTGTTAAGCTCCTTCCCTAGATACTTATCTTTCTTAGCTGTGGTTTCTTTTCACTAGGCAATTTCCATTATTTTTTCTGACATGCAGTTTGCTTCTGGATAGTATTGTCCTTGCTATGTACTTCATGACTGTGAAAGAATATAAGAGGAGTAATAAAATGATTTTCAGAGTGAAATGTTGAATTTCAATCTATTTCAATGATGCTTAAGATGCCAGTGTGTATTTGATTCATTTCATCTTTCACTATTTAGCTTTTCCATGTTGATACTTTCTACTGTACATTCCATGTTCTTACTGTAATTTTGTCTTTGCAAATTTAGATATCTTTTCCTACATGGCAATATGGCAATGACTCTAGCTCTTCTTCAGTAAAGTTGAGTGTCATCCAACTTGAGAGGGTCATTATCCAGCACTGTGTTATCAATCATTTTGTATTGTCTATTCATGTAGTTACCTTGAAATGGTTTATCATTACATTCTCCCCCACAGTATGAAATTATGTCTTTGCTATTATCACTAAAGTAATTTTCCACCTCCAAATTTTTCCTATATATTTCTTATAATTATGATGATAGATAGATAGATAGATATAATTATGATTACCTATCTCCTCCCACTCATGACTATAACCATGTTGCTTGTATTTTTACAATTTATATTGTTCTGTTTGTTTCCTACTATGATTTGATTGCTTATTAGTAACCTATATTACTAAGTGTTGTATCTTATGATTCTTGATGAATGTATTTTTTTCTCTATTTCTTTTTCTCTTTTTTTCCTTTTATGTACACTGAGAGCGTATGCACCAAAGACAAGTTCCTTGTGTGTCCAATCACACTTGACCAATAAAGAATTCTATTTTATATGATGTAAACTGTCCAGAGTCACTACCTAGTTATAGAAATTAGGTAGGTAGGTAGACAGACAGAGAGACAGACAGACAGACAGACAGACAGACACACACACACACACACACACATCCCAAGGGCAAAATATATCAATTTTCTCAAAGCAAGTGACTTGGAAGCATATTAGAATCAAGGTCAACATATTTGGATACACTGAGTGAAGAGGAAGATTGAAAATATCTGGAAATTGCTGAACTTCCTGTCTAACTAGAATGCTGCAGAAAGTGACAATAGGATGGCTAAATAAGCTAATATCAGAGTTCAAGTACCATACATGGTACTTGTATGGACACTATATAGGAATACATCATATGGAACATGGTCTCAATTGATTTTCTATCAGTGAGATGGAAAGGGCAACTCACCCTCTTGTAGCACACAAATACTCCCCAGAAATGAAAATGTAGAAGGAAAAATGGTCACTTCCTCATTCTATTAATATTATTGCAGGAAGATTAACTAGCTAAATCCCATCAAATACAATTTAACTCAAAATAAATTTTCATAGAATCTATAGAATTAAGTGTTAACATTCTCTTAACATTTGTTCCATTCTGTCTTCATAGATCAAATGATAGAATTCAAATCCTTGTAAGAATCTCCACAGGATTTGTGGTAGTTTTAGAAAAGCTTAAATATTAGCAAAATGGAATGTTCAAAATGGAATACAAAATCAATCATCTACCTTTTGTGTATCCATAGATGCTAGGGCAAATTATAAGAGATCTCATTTGTCAGTGAAGCCATCTATGGAATTATAAAGGATTCTCATATACATACAGAAGGAGACATAATGTATCCCGAAAAAGGATGGACATGTTCAAAACATTTAGGAGGATTTTTTTTCATAACTATAAGAACCTCAGAAATAAGAATTATTTGTTTTTTATATTAATTATGACTAGTCTTTCATATTCAAAATGTAAAACAAAGCTTTTCAACTGGCCCTATCTTTTAAGATGTTGATAGAGTGAACAGTCATTAGGAAATCTAAGCTTTAATGAATTGTGGTATGATACTTGTTTTAAGTGTATCCCAGAAGTGTATAAGAGGTGATTAATTTGTAAGCACTGAATATTGTAGATTTGGATTTTGTTTAACTCTACACTTAAAAGAATAAAAGTGTGTTTAGCTGAAATCTGAAAGACAAAAATGTAGAGATATGCTCACTTTATAAATACAGGGGTTATTGCAGAGATCAACATTTTTGCTGAAACCACACAAGTATTATTCCAGTGTGCTGTTGAAGGCAAGATTGCTAGCACATATTTGTCCACCACTGTTGCATCAGCTCTCGATTTCCACACTTTCTTTTACATTGTGATAAACAGAATGTCCCTGCGACAAAAATCTATGATAGAGACTCAATAGGCCATTGTAGTGGAAATTTACTAAGATATTATCAGCATTTTTATGTTTTCCAGGGCAGTTAATTTTCACTAAATTTATATTTTAATCATTGCTATTAGCATCTGAGAACATGGTTTCTTGACTGAATTGAAACTGGATGCATTTATATTAATTTTCTATGTCATAAACTATGTTTTATAAATGGCTGGTTTACAAAAATCAGAACAGCTGGGTTCACAAAAGATGTTAACCATATTAAACCACCAAGACTACTCTATATACACATCAATAGCAGAGGTGATATCAGATAATAAGCCATAGGCTATGCATTTAAACCACAATGGGTAGTTTTCACAAACCACAACAGCTCACTTTACACAATATTCTTTGTCCAAACAAAGGAAACCTCATTATGACTTAGCATGACATATAAAAATAGACCTTGACTGAGAATTACAAGGTGTGGTATCAGAGTCATTTTCTTGTTTTGTTTTGTTTTCTAAACTACTGTTCTTAACAAAAGTTGATCACTAAGACTCCCCTTATCACAACAATATAATGAAAGGGATGGGATTAAACCTGTACAACTGGCCTGACCAATTAAAAAATGAATCTCTGAAAAAGACAGCTTGGCTGAAAGCCACTGTTACATTACTGCTGTGTAGCATATATATATAGGGCTGTGAATTTAATGTATGTAGATATTACATTACACCCATGGCTTCCACATTTTGGAACATCTTGCCAAATAAGGTGAGACCCACCCCCTCTCTCCTGGCCTCCAGAAAAAGCCTTAAAACCTGGCTCTGTCAAGGTGAAGCTGTTGGCTGGAGATGACTAGTGTATAACAGAAAAGCCACTACCACCTCCCTGCTTCAAACCCATGGTTTTTTAGCCTGTTTTAATATTTTATAATTTTAATCTGTTTTTATATGTATAATTGTTTTTATATCCATGTTTTATTATGTTATAAGCCAGTCAGAGTCTCCTTGAACCATGAAATGAGCAGCATATAAATTTAATAATAAATATTACCAAATTTATTATGCTAATAAGATTGGAATCCTGAATTAATCATCATCTTTAATCACTCTGAGCAATATTTTTCTTTACCATAAGCAATGCTAAATGCTCAACTATGCAACTATTCTAATAGCTCTTATCAACATACTAAAATATTCATTTTTGGTATTTATACCCTATAAGTTATTTCTTCAAACTTGCTTTAGCTTTTCTTTTTGGTCAATGGCTAAAGGTGAGCAACTTGGCTCTATATTCTTTCATATGCTAAAACCCAACAAAGTAGAAACCAAAAGCCATAATATGTTTAAGTGTTCTATCTTAAAAAAAAACTTGTTTTATAAAAAATCATTTTTTAATAAAAAATCAAAGGCAAACATATATTTGATAAAAGACATTTGGAAAAAGGTACATGACCAGTTCCAGTTACTTCTGAGTAAATATGTGTATAAGAGCTTCTATTAAGGGTAAGACCTGCTATTAAGGCCTACCTTGTGGCTATTCATGCGGCGAAGTGTAAATACTTCTTTGCACTAATTGCATCTGCAGATAATTGCCCAGCAACCCTCTTTAAGGTAAGTCGTTACCTCTTGGGGAAGGAGGAGATTGAGGTCCACCTGAAGGGGCGCACTGAGGAATTTGTGGATTTTCTGGAAGACAAAATCACTCAACTTCGTTCCCAGTTACATGCCAGCATGGTTGGTGGTCTGGTGGAAGCCCCTGAGGCAGGTTCTTGCCCAGTTATCTGGGAATGGTTTGACCCTGTAGCTCCTGAGGAAGTGCACAGGATCCTAGGGAGTATGCGCGCAAGCACCTGTATTTTAGACCATGTCCCTCCTGGCTTGTGAAAGCTTCCCAGGAGGTGGCGGGCAGACTCTGGCAGTGATTAACGTTTCCCTACAGGAGGGGGTAGTGCCACAGAACTTTAAGGAGGCTGTGGTCCACCTTCTTCTTAAAAAGCCATCACTGGATTCCACCCTGTTGGATAATTTCTGACCTGTCTCCAATCTTCCCTTTTTAGGGAAGGTGATTGAGAAGGTGGTTGCACGGCAGCTCCAGAGGTTTCTGGATGAAACGGATTGTCTAGACCCCTACCAGTCAGGATTCAGGCCTGTATATGGGACAGAAACAGCATTGGTCACGCTTTTGGATGATCTCTAGGGGGAGCAGGATGGGGATAGTGCATCCATCCTTGCTCTACTTGATCTCTCGGCGGCTTTCGATACCATCGACCATGGTATTCATCTGGAGCGGCTTCAGGGGATGCGAGTGGGAGGCCCTGTGCTATCCTGGTTCACTTCCTTCCTCTGCGGCTGCCCTCAGTCAGGATTGATAGGAGGGGAGAGATCCAGCCCTTGTCCACTGCTTTGTGGGGTTCTGCAGGGCTCGATACTCTCTCCACTCCTGTTCAACATTTATATGAAGCCATTGGATGAGATAATCCATCACCATGGACTGAGATATCATCAATATGCTGGTGATACTCCCTTCGAAGAGCCGAGGTGGCGCAGTGGTTAGAGTGCAGCACTGCAGGCTACTTCAGCTGACTGCTAGCTGCAGTTCAGCAGTTCAAATCTCACCGGCTCAAGGTTGACTCAGCCTTCCATCCTTCTGAGGTGGGTAAAATGAGGACCCAGATTGTTGGGGGCAATATGCTAACTCTGTAAATCGCTTAGAGAGGGCTGTAAAGCACTATGAAGCGGTATATAAGTCTAAGTGCTAGTGCTATACTCAGCTGTATGTCTCAGCCCGTGGTGAGTTAAGCGATGCCGTGTCCTCCCTCTCGCAGTGCCTCAAGGCTGTTAGGGGCTGGATGAGGAGCAATGGGTTGAAACTGAACCCTGGCAAGACCAAGTGGCTCTGGGTTTGGGATTCTTTGGCCCAGGGAGAATTGCCACCTTTGATCTTGGATGGGGCGGCACTATCCCAAAAAAGACCCTGTGTGTAATCTGGGGGTTCTCCTGGACTCGCGACTTCTGCTCAAAGAGCAGGTGGCAGTCGTGGCCAGGAGGGTCTTTGCACAACTTCAGGTTGTGCGCCAGTTACGCCCTTTCCTGGACCAACAATCCCTACTCACAGTCACTCATGCCCTAGTCACTTCCCGTCTGGACTATTGCAATGTGCTCTACATGGGGCTGCCCTTGAAGAGCATCCAGAAGCTTCAGTTGGGGCAAAATACAGCAGCCCACATGGTTTTGTGCAGACCTTGGTGTGCACATGTATCACATCTCCTGTGCGAACTGCATTGGTTGCCTATTTGCTTCCGGGTAACTCAAGGTGCTGGTTGTCATCTTTAAAACCCTTCATAGCTTGGGACCAGGTTATCTGAGGGACCATCTCTTGCCGGTCACATCTACCCAACCCACCAGAGTGGAGAGGCAAGGAATGTTGCGGGTCCCATCCCCTAGGGAGATACACCTGGTGGGACCCAGAAGAAGGGCCTTCTCCGTGGTGGCTCCCTCTCTCTGGAACATCATTCCCCCAAAGATTAGAATGCCCCCCACTCTAACACGCTTCTGGAAGGCGCTGAAGACCTGGTTCTACCAGCAAGCCTGGGGAACGCAGATCGGGATGGAGCCCATTAAATGGCTTGTGTGTTGTCACCAGGACGGGCGGGGGGGTGTTTTATTTTATTATTTTATTTTATTAAATTATATGATTATTCTCTCCTATTAGTTTTATTGTTTTATATATGAGGTTTTTATATTTCTGTAAGCTGCCTTGAGTCGCCTTGTGCAAATAGGTGGCAATGTAAATTTCCTAAAATAATTTTCCTAAAAAATAAAAATAAAATATGCTAAATGCCCAGTAGCACAAATGCACTTAACATATGCATATAGTTTTAAAAGAGCATGTGCAATTCATCCTACCATTTCATTTTAACATCAATTTTTTAGCATTCTTTTATATTTTTGCCCTCAGCCTAAATATTTCAGCTGCATTGGAATATAATTTCCATATGATCCAGGCATGATAGTACATAAAATGTTGACTTCTGGGGACTGCCTGGGGAAGACTATATACCATATTTTTTGCACTATAAGACGCACTTCCCCCACACAAAAGTGGGTGGAAATATCTGTGCGTCTTTTATAGAGCAAATATTGTGGGGGGGGGGTTTGATGCGGTAGCAGCATTTGCTACCGCTGCCGCCGGGCAACGCTGGAGCCTTCACTGCTGAGCAGCTGATTGGCGATTGGATTTGCCTCCCAGAATACCATCAATCAGCTGTTCTAGGCGACGAGGATCACAGCCTATCGCCGCCTATTGCCACCGCCCATTTGCCACCTATCGGCAGCAACGAACAGGCAGCAGCGATCGGCGGCAGCAGCGATTGGCGGCAAACAGGCTGTGGCAAACGGGCAGTGATCCCCGCCACCTAGAACAGCTGATCAGCGGTATTCCGGGAGGCAAATCCAATCGCCAATCAACTGCTCAGCAGTGAAGGCTCCAGCGTTCTTTGGCGGCGACAGCAGCTCAGCTCAGTTGACTGGTGGTGGGCACAATGGAGCGGAGCCCTGACGAGGCACGTGTTGGGGCTGCAATAACATGCTGAAGCTGACCAGGCTGTTGGCTGTTTGCTGCAAGGATGCTAGCCAGATTAATGGATGGATGCTGGGAGGCAGAGGCAGATGTTTTTTTCTTGTTTTCCTCCTCTAAAGCTAATGTGCGTCTTATAGTCCAGAGCGTCTTATAGTGCGACAAATATAGTAAACTGAGTAAGGGGGGAAGTGATTTATAATATAGAGAAAAGAGACATCATAATATTTTAAACATGAGACTGATTTTGCAACAGTATATAGCACAGACGACAAAGCATATAGATGAAGGAGAGAAACTAATGGATTAGTTTTCTTTGGTAAAATAAGGTAACTATTTTCATTTGTGAAATCTTAGAATCCTTGCCTGTTGCCTGCTAATCTTTTGCAAAAGCCACTGTTATCTATTCTGACCTTCTGTCTTCAAAATGATGCCAAAGGTAGCTATAATGCTATCAATGTAACTTGATACCATTATCAGGGTATTTAGACAATTAGGGTCACAGACAGATCTGAACAGCAGCTTCAAATAGAAACAACTGGTTAATTACGGTAAGTATCATGACACACCAATATAGGTTCCATATGTTTCATTTATTCTACTGCAATCAGACAAAGGCTGATCTAATTCTACCTCCCAGTTCACAATGACCAGTCAGATACCTTTCAAGAGCCTCATCAGTAGTTATTACCTCACCTAATACTCTAGGGAAGGGGTGTCAAACTTGCGGCCCGCGGACCAGATGCGTCACACACTGGCCATGCCCACGCCCGGTTTAGTGAAGGGGAAAAAGTGATATGTCACGTGACGACACCGTGATGCTGCGAGTTTGACACCCCTGCTCTAGGGTATCCTATTTATGATCCTGGAGACAGAGATGTTCATAACCTTTAATAATTTGCCTAATGCCTTTTGAAACCCATCTAATCCATAAGCCATCACTGTATCTGATGGTAATAAAAGAATTACATAAATCTAGTTCAAAATAAAGTTCTAGTGAAGGTCAGTCAGAAATTTCACAAGGTTGATGGATTTTGCAAAGATATGTCATAAGAATGTCAAAGATTTGCTATATCTTGGTGTTATCATGTTGCCAATCTCTTTGATGAACTGACAGTAGTATGAAGAATTTACTTCGCCTGTTTTGAATCCTCTGCTTACCAATTTAATTGAATGACTTTAACTTCTAGTATTACAAGGGATATAAATATCTTCCAATCTTGTCTATGCTATACAGTAATATATAACCATATGTATTTTGTATTTCTATCATAATTTAGCCATTTAAGTGATGAGCCATGATGGTGCAGTGGTTAGTATGCAGTATTGCAGGCTACTTCTGCTGATTGACGGCTGCTAGCATTTCGCCAGTTTGATTCTCACCAGGCTCAAGGTTGACTCAGCCTTCCATCCTTCCGAGGTCGGTAAAATGAGGACCCAGATTATTGTGGGCAATATGTTGACTCTGTAAACCGCTTAGAGAGGGCTGTAAAGCCCTGTGAAGCGGTATATAAGTGCTATTGCTAAATGCTATAATCACTTCAAAATAAAAAGCTAAAATATTTCCAAATATTTCAGCTTTTCCTCATACAGATCTGTTGGAAAAAAAATAATCCAGACCAATATGTGATCTTACTGTCTTCTTGACTGAGAGCAGCTGTTTCCATAAGAAAAAGCATGGGACTTACCTTATCCCTTCTACCTGAGGTTCCCGTTTGGCTCCATGGCTAGTAAATTTCTGTTGCTTACTAATATTTTTAAATACCATGGGACAGAATCAAGAATACATGGAACCAAAACTGGAAAAAAACACATGTAAGCAAAAAATTTGAAAAGCTATTTATGAGCATTGAAAACAGAGCAAAACTCTGTATTTGTCATTAAACCACCCACTTCCTTTTCATAACCACACTATACACTTACACATACAGAAATAATTCTAAAGGGTATTTTAGGATTTTTTTTTCTAGTTTCTATCCCATTGGCATTCAGTTTTGTTTTATTTATTTATTTATTTATTTATTTTTATAATGACTGCAGATTTTTTTTTTTATTGTTTAATTTTCAAACAGCATGCTTGGGCATACTTGGGACATTTTTCATATTATAAATATTTTCACGAAAGGAGTGATTTTCAATTATCAGTTTGTGAAACTTTTTGCAAAGGAAACAGTTTGTATACTCTATGTGGCAATGCCAAATAAACATGAAAAATAAATAATTATACTTTCACCATTTTTTCCTTTAAATCTTTCAGGAAATATTAAATTAGGAGAAGAGCAAATTTCAACCTATCCCCTTCCTTTTTTGTACACTCTGAAGTATTGCATTGCATACTCTAAATTCAGATAAACTCAGATTTGCTTTCATTTCTACAAAGGAGCACAGTATTTGAACGGGAAGTACCTACCAATATAGTGTGTATTTTTTATGCACATGCTAATTACCCCAAGCAAATGCAAGCAACCATGAACATGAAGACATCTGTCAGGATGGTTTCTGCTACTTCTTCTTTTGAGTGGGGGGTGGCTTTGCCACTTGATTTAAGAGAGTATCAAAACTATCCAACGAACAAAACACATCTGGTAAGTAACATTTTGGCAACAGTGCAAAAATTAAAATCAGATTCTTCTCCATTTTTTAAATTCACACTCAATTTTTATATTTGACATTTATTTTTAAATGTTGGTTATGCTAAAAAAAAAAGGCATTGCTGCAAATTTCACTATGTCTTTATGGCATTGTGTATACCAGTGATGGCGAACCTATGGCACGCGTGCCACGTGTGGCACATGGAGCCATATCTGCTGGCACGTGAGCCGTTGCCCTAGCTCAGCTCCAGCGTGCATGTGCGCGCTGGCCAGCTGATTTTCGGCTTGCGCGGAGGCTCTGGGAGGGCGTTTTCGGCCTCCGGGGCGTGGGGGAGGGTGTTTTCGCCCTCCCCAGGCTCCAGGAAAGCCTCTGGAGCCTGGGGAGGGCGAAAAACGGGCCTACCAGGCCCACCGGAAGTCGGAAAATGGGGTAGTGGGGGGGGTCATGCACACATGCAAGGGGGGTGAGGCAGCATGGGGGGTCACGCATGCATGCGCAGGGGGGCAGGGGGCATTGAATTATGGGTGTGGGCACTCGCATGCACAAGATAGCGTGCGCACACATGCTTTCGGCACCCAAGGAAAAAAAGGTTCACCATCACTGGTGTATACATTCTCATCAGAAACAGTTTGACGTAGTGGTTAAGGCATCAGGCTAGAAACCCAATCATGAGTTCTAGTTCTGCCTTGGGCATGAAGGCAGCTGGGTGACCTTGGGCCAATCACTTTCTTTGAGCCCTAGTAAGGAGGCAAGGGCAAACTACTTCTCAGAAACCTTGCAGAGAATACTGCAGGGACTTATCTAGATAGTCACAGAGGACACGATTGAATGAAGGAATAGAAAATGTCTGCAACTATGAGGAATGGAGGTATAACGATTCAAATTAGAAAATATTGACAATGTTCTAATACAGAAAAAATTGTCTCAAATAATTATTCAATGAATGATTCCACTAAATCAAATCATATTTAGTTTCATTTGAAATGAAATGGTAAAATTAATTGAAACGACAAGATCAACTACTGAAAGAATTGATTTTTTGGATACCTTCTGCTATAATCAAACAGGTAAACTCTTCTTCAAGTCTGAATCCTGGTAACAACATGTAATTTTCAAGGCAACAAGGGAGAGGTCCCCCCCCCAATTCTTCAATTTAGCCTGGAATGTTTAGCTTTTCTAGTGATCTTCCATCCAAGTACAACCAAGAATAACTTTGTTTAACTTTCAAAATCAGAAATGAAATAAAAAAAAGAATTCTATAAAAAGCTTAATAGATGGTGAAGCATTTGAGATACTTGGTATAGTTTCTAAAAGAGAATAGAACTAGTAAGAGGATTAGTTTGTTACTTCTCAGAAACACTGTTCTTTGGTATCTCATGGAAAAAGTTAGCCAGTGTTAACAAATAAAATGTGAATCACTTCATAAGATAAAAAAGTCATACCTTCTGAGCACACTCCATTAATCTAGAGGTCTGAGGGTGTTTTTCTCTAAATCTGATGGAGAGAAGTATAAATATATTGAGAAGATGAAGTAGTAAACCAGGTGAAGAAATTGTTCATCTTTTGCAGCTGTGTCCAACATATAGAGATCTGTGAAGACATTTTTGCCTCCTTTCAGATTTTTAAATGCTTGCATATCTTCACTGCTGAAGATATGCAAACACTGCTGAATCAGTTTAATATGAGTCCTCCTATTATATAAAGGAGTTAGAGTGAACAAATAATATCAAAGTTTAATGCTTTTTCATTTATATAATAAAGTAGCCATATATTATTAGCCAATATGAAGAATAGAATTCAGCAATTGATTGTACTACCCCTACTGCAATAACTATAGCCAAATGTTTTCTGTACTGGAATTGGTGGATGCTCTGTAGAAATTTTGGCCCAGTCTTCCAAGACAAATTCCCAACAGTGTGAATTAGAATTATTTTTCCATCATGAGCTGTTTGTTTCAGATCCTACCATAACATTTTTGTGGCCTTTAGGTCTAGACTTTGACTTGGCCATTTCAAAGAACTGGATTTGTTTTTTCTCATTTATCCTTTCATGTATTTGTTTATATGTTTGCAATCATTGCATTGGTAAACAACCTACTTGTGCTTCAGTCTTAGGTGATAAACACTATAGATTTATTTTTTTCTGTACAAATTGGTACAAAACAGAATTTATGGGTACTTCAGTTGAATCAACAAACCATCCACAGTTCATGACAGTACCATTCCCAAGCTTGTCAGTTGGTATAAATTCTAATTGTGGAATGCAGTGTTTTATTTCTGCCAAATGTAATCATACCTATACAGCCTGAAAACTTTCTGATTCATCTCTTCATAGAACAATACTTCAAAAGTGTGGAGCCATCATCCAGAATTTAATCTTTCAACCTTTTACTTCTGCCTTTCCAATTTTTTTAATTACTAAATTAAACAGAATCCAAGATGGTGGACAGGCTGCAACGGCTGTAACAAACTCTTCCATAATTTAAAGAGGTTTTTTCTTTTCCTTTACATTTTTAATTCACTTTTGACCCATTTCTAATCCATATCTGATTTTTACACGAGTACATATAGTGAGGCTACCAATTTGTTTTTAGCTACATTTTACAAGCCAAGAGGCCTCTTACAAGCCAAGAGGCCTAAGAGGAAAGGTTGTGAAAGAGGCCTGAGAAGAAAGTAGAAAAAGAGGCCTGTGAGGAAAGATCCAAGTGGTCAAATTCCCGAGAGAAATTTCAAGCGCATCGCCCTGAACTGAGTTAAACAGCCGCCCTCCGCAGCCCAGATCCATCGGCATAGCCCAGGAGATCGAAAAAGGTGAGGAGTGAAACTAGAGGAGATCCGCTACCGCCATCTTGAATAGCAAGTAACAACCGCCCTCTGCAGCCCTTATCCACCAGCATAGCCCAGGAGATTGAAGAAGACAAGGAGTGAAACCAGAGGTGATCCGCTACCGCCATCTTGAATAGCGAGTAACAACTGCCCTCTGCAGCCCAGATCCTTCGGCAAAGACCAGGAGATTGACGGAAGTGAGGAGGGAGATCCGAGGAGACCTAACGTGAGTCCACCGCATCTGTGCTGCACTGCTACCCTTGCACTTCATCTGTAAGGACCCCTCTGTATGGAGCCCTTCCAAGGCTATCACTGAGGCTACCACTCCAACCAATTCCCAACGACG